>MU172968.1:286821-336103 GCA_016695475.1 Suillus decipiens
ACTTGGGCTCCAGCCCTTGTAAGTCTCTGGCTCTGGACTATGGGAGTACTCCCTAGTCCGGAGCCTTGACTCTCTGTCATATAATCACTTTCAGACTTCGTCTGATTGTAGTCCGTCTTCCGTTCCACCTTTGACTCTACCTGTGGTAGTCTTTCTCTGTTAGTTTCTACTTTGGACCTCATCCAAAGTAGTCTATACTCTCTCTACTTCACATCCGGGCCTACTCCTCCATAGTAGTTATACCACTTCTTCCATCCGTCCATCCATCTTTCCGTCCATCCGTCCATCTATCTATCTGTCCATTTACCCATCCGTCCATCCATCCATCTGTCCATCTGTCTATCCATCCGCCCATCCGTCCATCCATCTGTTATCCATCCAACACTCCGCTACCCCTACCTTCGGATCCTTGGACCTTTGGATCCTCATACCTTTGGACCTTCAGACCTTTGGTCCTATGGTCCTATGGTCCTATGGTCCAGTCCTATTCTATCCTTCATCCTATTGTAGCATCCCTCACTGTTCTACTCTGGACTTCATCCAAGTAGTCTTGTCATCATCCCCTATCATCCAGGAATAGTTCCGGCACATTCCCACACTCATCCGGAAGTCCTTCGGAGCTCTATTGAGCTATCCTGCCCTAGAGTTCGTCTGGACTACATCCGGACTTCACCAGAACTCTCCCTAGGACTTCATCTGAAATTAAGGGGCAATACTTGGGTAAGGGGCACAGCATATGAGCTGAGGCCAAAGCCCTTTATGATCCATTAACCTTCCGAGCACGTCTCTAACATAAACCCAAAAAATGCGAATTTCATTCATCCTCCATCAAGTATCTTGGTTACTTGCTATCTCCAGATGGCTTGACAATGTCGTCTGAGAAGATCCAGTCTATTGTCGACTGGCTGGAACCTCAGAAGATCAAGGACATTCAATCCTTCCTCGGGTTTGCTAATTTCTATTGTCAATTCATCTTCAATTACTTGGATATTGTAGTTCCCTGTCATATACCGGATTCTACACTTGACTTGCACTATAACATCCTGCTCATATCCACATCCATCCAATCCCCACTCAATCCAGTTCACATATCCGATCCGATACACTCATCCGATCCAGATCCGATCTGAGACACTTGTCCGATCCATATCCGATCCATATCCGATCCAAGACACTCGTCCAATCCATATCCAATCCATATTTGATCCATGTCCATATCTGATCCGTGTTCATATCCGAAACCATTCCTGTGCACCTGTGCATTACCCCTTTTAGGATATACCTGTGCCACCGGCTCTCGGTCATCCCTGCCTTCGCCTCTTGGTCATCTCTGCCTCTGGCTATTGGTTATCTCTGCCTCCGTCTCAATAAGTTGTTCCATACAAGTTTCATCTCCGAGTTCATAGCCTGATGTTTTGCTGTACTTACTATTATGTTTCTGACATAGCCTTGGACTATGCTTACTTACATTCCAGCATGCTACCTACAGTATATAAACTCGTAGTACTACTCCTGCAGACCTCAGTCTGATCATTACTTGTATCCTTACTTATCCTGCTGTCTATATAACTCTGTTTCCGTTCTCACTTGGGCTCCAGCCCTTATAAGTCTCCGGCTCTGGACTATGGGAGTACTCCCTAGTCCGGAGCCTTGACTCTCTGTCCTATAATCACTTTCGGACTTCGTCTGATTGTAGTCCGTCTTCCGTTCCACCTTCGACTCTACCTGCAGTAGTCTTCCTCTGTTAGTTTCTACTTCAGACCTCGTCCAAAGTAGTCTACACTTTCTCTACTTCACATCCGGACCTACTCCTCCATAGTAGTTATACCACTTCATCCATCCGTACACCTATCTGTCCATTGGTCCATTGGTCCATTGGTCCATTGGTCCATTGGTCCATTGGTCCATTGGTCCATTGGTCCATCCATCCATCTATCCGTCCATCCGTCCATCTATCTATCTGTCCATCTACCCATCCGTCCATCCATCTATCTGTCTGTCTGTCTATTCATCTGTCCATCTGTCCGCCCATCTGTTATCCACCTAACACTCCACTACTCCTGCTCTCGGATCCTCATACCCTCGGACCTTTGGATCCTCGTACCTTTGGACCTTTGGATCCTCGGACCTTTGGATCCTTGGACCTTTGGACCTCAGACCCTTGGTCCTATGGTCCTATGGTCCAGTCCTATTCTATCCTCCATCCTATTGTAACATCCCTCACTGTTCTACTCTGGACTTCGTCCAAGTAGTCTTGTCATCATCCCCTATCATCCAGGAATAGTTCTGGCACATTCCCGCGCTCATCCGGAAGTCCTTCGGAGCTCTACTGAGCTATCCTGCCCTAGAGTTCGTCCGGACTACATCCGGACTTCACCAGAACTCTCCCTAGGACTTTATCTGAAATTAAGGGGCAATACTCAGGTAAGGGGCACAGTGCATGAGCTGAGGCCAAAGCCCTTTATGATCCATTAACCCTCCAAGCACATCTCTAACATTCCCCTCACTTGGCTTACATGCAAGGGAGTTCCATGGAACTTTTCCGAGGACTGCCAGAAATCCTTTGAAACACTCAAGAAGGCCTTCACTTCTGCTCTGGTACTTACCCACTGGATTCCAGATGTTTCTATAGTTGTGGAAACAGATGCCTCTGACTATGCTATTGCCGGAATACTTTCCATTGTATGTCTGGACTCAGAGCTTTGTCTGGTTGCCTACTACTCCCATACACTATCCGCTCCGGAACTCAATTATGACACCCAGAACAAGGAACTTCTAGCCATCCACAAGGCCTTCTGGACCTGGCGACATTACCTAGAAGGCTTGTCCAAGCCTATAGATGTTGTTATGGACCACAAAAACCTTGAGTATTTCTCCACCACCAAACTCCTCTCTCGCTGTCAGGCTTACTGGTCCAAATTCCTCCATCAGTTCAATCTCATCATCCATTTCTGTCCCAGAAAGCTCGGAGCCAAACTGGATTCCCTTACTAGATGTTGGGATGTCTACCACAAAGAGGGGGATAAGAACTACACTCAAGTCAATCCTCATAATTTCTGCCCAGTATTCACCTCCGAACAGTTAGCTTCATCCCTACAAGCCATAACCCTAGTACCTCCAGTTCTTAGAGCAGCTGTCCTCATGGATATGGAAAACCTTTGGAAAGACATCCTGACTGCACTCCCCAATGACCCTATCACTAGAACGCATCTTCCAGTACCTTTGGATCTGAGATGGACAGTGGACGATAGTGGATTCCTTCACTGTGACAACCATATCTATGTCCTGGAAGCCAATGACTTATGACTATGCATCCTCCATAACTGCCATGATCACCCCCTATCCAGATACTTCAGACAAAATCATACCCTCGAGCTCATCTGATGTGACTATACTTGGCCCGGAATACATACTTATGTAAAAGATTATGTCAGGCCCTGTACTTCCTGTGCCTGAGCCAAAGTCCTGAGACACAAGCCATATGGACTACTCAAGCAACTCCCTGTTCCAGAGAAACCATGGAATTCCATCTCTATGGACTTCATTGAGCAGCTTCCGGACTCCTCTTGTTATACAGCTATCCTCATCATCATACACTGCCTATCCAAGCAAGCTATATTTGTTCTGACTCATGACACCATCACCTCTCTGGATCTCACCTGCCTCTTCCTCCTTCATGTATTCTCCAAGCATGGTGTTCTGTCCCATGTAACCTCGGATCAGGGAACAGAGTTCATATCCCACTTCTTCCAGTCCTTAGGAAAAGCATTAGACATGGTTCTACACTTCACATCCAGATATCATCCAGAAGGGGATGGACAGACTGAATGTGCCAACCAAATGCTGGAACAGTACCTCTGGATCTATTGCAACTATCAGCAGGACAACTGGTCCAAGCTACTACCCCTAGCAGAGTTTGCATACAATAATGCTCTGAGTGCTACTACCAGAGTATCACCCTTCTTTGCTAATAAGGGTTACCATCCGAACATTTCCATCCATCCAGAGTGCAACCTATCCTCCATCCATGCCCAGGAATATGCCCTAGACCTTAATGAACTTCACCAGTTCCTCTGAGAAGAAATGTCTGAAGCGCAGAAATGCTATCAGGGACCTGTGGATGCTAAAAAACAACCCACTCTGGACTTCTAAATTGGGGAACAAGTCTTTGTTAAAGCCAAGTACTTTTGTTCCACTCATCCATCGAAGAAATTTTTGGAAAAGAATTTAGGTCCATTTGAAATCATATCCCATCTGGGCACACATTCCTTTGCCATCTGGCTTCTGGATTCTATGCATTCCATACATCCCGTATTCCATGTCTCCCAACTAGAGCCAGTGTTAGAGACATGCTCAGAGGGTTAACGGATCATAAAGGGCTTTGGCCTCAGCTCATATGCTGTGCCCCTTACCCAAGTATTGCCCCTTAATTTCAGATGAAGTCCTAGGGAGAGTTCTGGTGAAGTCCAGACGTAGTCCGAAACAAACTCTAGGGCAGGATAGCTCAATAGAGCTCCGAAGGACTTCCGGATGAGTGCGGGAATGCACCGGAACTATTTCCTGGATGATAGGGGATGATGACAAGACTACTTGGACAAAGTCCAGAGTAGAACAGTGAAGGATGTTACAATAGGATGAAGGATAGAATAGGACTGGACCATAGGACCATGGGACCAAGGGTCCGAAGGTCCGAAGGTATGAGGATCTGAAGGTCCAAGGATCTGAAAGTATGATGCCCGAAAGTAGGAGTAGCGGAGTGTTGGATGGATAACAGATGGATGGACGGATGGATGGATGGATAGACAGATGGATGGATGGATGGATGGATGGGTAAACGGACAGATAGATAGATGGATGGATGGATGGATGGATGGATGGACAGATAGATGGATAGGTGTACGGATGGATGAAGTGGTATAACTACTATAGAGGAGTAGGCCCGGATGTGAAGTAGAGAGAGTATAGACTACTTCAGACAAGGTCTGAAGTAGAAACTAACAGAGGAAGACTACCACAGGTAGAGTCAAAGGTGGAATGGAAAACGGACTACAATCAGACGAAGTCTGAAAGTGATTATATGACAGAGAGTCAAGGCTCTGGACTAGGGAGTACTCCCATAGTCCAGAGCCAGAGACTTACAAGGGCTGGAGCCCAAGTAAGAACAGAAACAGAGTTATATAGACAGCAGGATAAGTAAGGATACAAGCAATGATCAGACTAAGGTCTGCAGGAGTAGTACTACGAGTTTATATACTGTAGGTAGCATGCTGGAAGGTAAGTAAGCATAGTCCGAGGCTATGTCAGAAACATAATAGTAAGTACAGCAAAACATCAGGCTATGAACTCAGAGATGAAACTTGTACGGAATAACTTATTGAGACAGAGGCAGAGATAACCGATAGCCAGAGGCAGAGATGACCAAGAGGCAAAGGCAGGAATGACCGAGATCCGGTGGCACAGGTATATCCTAAAAGGGGTAATGCGCAGGTGCGCAGGAATGGTTTCGGATATGAACATGGATCAGATATGGACACGGATTGGATATGGATTGGATATGGATTGGACGAGTGTCTCGGATCGGATCTGGATCGGACGAGTGTCTCAGATCGGATATGGATCAGACGAGTGTATTGGATCAGATATGTGAACTGGATTGAGTGGGGATTGGATGGATGTGGATATGAGCAGGATGTTATAGTGCAAGTCAAGTGTAGAATCCAGTATATGACACCGACCTATGTCACTCATGCTTGCATGACATTGAGAGAAGCTGGTAAATGTTTGGACAATGAGTGTGGGGTCTCATGATTCAGATAGTTTGGAGATGTCATATTCCATACATCCAATCTCAGATCCGATCTGATCTGATTGATCCTGCTTCTCTCCAGACCACAGATCCGATCCGGATCAAACATCCGAGAGCCAGCTTCTTGTGTTCTAAGTCCACTGTGCATACTTGCTTCTATCCCCTTTCGGTGATACCTGTACTGGTGTCCCAGCTGTGTATATTCCTGTCCTGCTTACTGATCCATTACCTGTGCTTCATATCTGACTCACGTTTGCTGATCCGCTGTGCATTTACTAATAGACTTCTGTTATACTTTGTGCATAGCTCTCCAGTTCTGGACTCACTGATTATCCATACTATCTGCCTACAGTATATAAACTACATGTACAACTCTAGAGAACCTTAGTTTGAATATCATCTTAGATTCTGCTCATTCCGTTCATCCAAACCTGATCCTCTTCCAGCTCTAAGTATCTTCCGAGACTTAGGATTGATTCCTTTAGTCTACATTTCCAACTCTGCCTCTGGTAGTCTATATCTGTTAGTTTCTAGTATGGACCTCGTCCGCTACTAGCCTTATACCTTGAATCCATCTGTGCGCTCCAGATACCCTCTGGACATACTCTTTCCATCCATACGTTTTGGATATACTTTGGACATGCCATATCCGATACCTTCGGACCTTCGGATCTGCTATGCAAGCACTTCTGGATCCTTGGACATAGATTGCTCCTCTGAAATAAAGGGTAGTACTTGGGAAAGGGGCACAGTGCATGAACTGAGGCCAAAGCCCTTTGGATCTCTCACCTATTCAGTATGGTCTTAACAGTATATTTGAACTCACACCTTTCCGAGTACAATCTCCGAAACCACCTATATTATGCCTCCACACAAAACTCAGAACTCCCTCTGAGGAGCTGGACTTGGTCCAATCCAACGAGACCCCACACCCATTGTCCAAACATTTACCAGTTTCTCTCAGCACCGTGCAAGCATGAGTGACATAGGACAAAGCATCTCCGCTCGTCTTGCCAGACCGGATCTGGTTATGCCAACCCCAAACATGGATAACCTAGATGCTAATCCATGCCCGACCATCCATTTCAATGATGAGTTGCACGATAATCCACCAGACAACGGAGATGAGGATCCAGACGTTGGGTACCTGGATAATGAAGAAGACGATGACCATCTTAGCCCCCAAGACCGGGTCTTAGCTCAACTATCCATAGCCATCAACCATCTTGCTCGCAGTAGCCATTGTAACAACACCTTGGATGATAGCAAGGTCAAAATCCGGGAACCAGATACCTTCGACAGATCCGAGCCTTGCAAGCTCCAAGCATTCTTTGTCCATTGTGAGCTCAATTTTCAAAGCAAGCCTAACATTTTCCGTTCCGGACGCGCTAAAGTCAATTTTGCCCAATCCTATCTCAAGGGGATGGCTCTCAAATGGTTTGAACCAGATTTCCTCTCAGTCGAGAATAGTATCTGTCCAGATTGGATGGATGACTACTCTGAGTTCATGCTCGAGCTCCAAACCAACTTCGGACCTCATGATCCATCCGGAGATGTGGTGTAGCGACCATATTGCTGCTAGGCTCATGTCCTAGCTATTCTACACATGTCTCAGATCATAGCCAAGGGAACCGAATGTCAAGTGGCACTCGTACCAACCATCTGAACTGCGTTGTCCATCCATGTCCATCCTATGTCCATCTAGCTCCATTTGGTGCGTATTTATTAGTAACTGTCAAAACTGATCCCATGGCAAACACTATTACCTGTATGCCTTGTGCTGCAGTACTCAGCAGCGTGATTACATATTCAGTCCAATTGCCTTGCGCGCTCGCTACTATACTCACCTATCCATCCCGGTCACTCATGCACTATGTTAAAAAGCCTCTCAGATATTTTTCGTACTTCACTTTCTCGTTCTGTGGTAGCTGTAGAAGTCACTCATAGTATTATCTTTTGTTTTGTGCAATTATATCTTCATTCTTGCCTTAAACTTTCGATCTATCAGCACTTAGTACCGCTATAAGTTGCCATGGGATACTACAAGCTAAGCTCTTGTTCTTAGACTTTTTGATTTCATTACGGAGTATCGGACCGCTACCAGTGACTCTTACCGTTGCTGCTGTTCTTGATCATTACCACGGACATAGCATCCACATTTCGGCAGTTACCATGGTCGCTATCTCAGTATCACTAACTAGTGCCCTTGCCGTTGAGCTTTTGTTCTCGGATTATCTTGTTCTGCCATAGTACTGCTAACGGCGGTAACATTCAGAGTGGTCTCTTACCTCTATCGTCTAGTCTGACTGCATTCCCTCGCTAACTAACAAAAGGAAATTGCTTCTATTGCAGTCCTCTCAGGTCAAACTACATACTCGCACCTTCAGTAGGATAAATAGTTGTGTCTACCTATAGGCCAGCTGTTATTTCCTTGTTTCAGCGGAAATGCAGTTAGAGCAACTTCATATGCATGATGGACAGCGCATCAACAAGTATGTTGTAGAATTCCAATGACTTGCATCCCAAGTACGGGAATGGGGAGATGGAGCTCTACGACGACAATTCTATAATGGTCTTCCAGCCCAAATCAAAGATGAGATCAGTCGCATGGGTAAACCCACCACCCTCTCAGAATTCAAAACCCTCACCCAGACCATTGATACCCGTTACTGGGAACATAAGGGGGAAGTTACCTGGGAAAGCAGATCAACCCTTTCCAACCCTCCCAGACAGTCGGCATCTGACCGGACAAACGCTAACTCGTCCGGATCCGAAACGACTAGATCCGCGAAATCCAATCCTGCAGCCTCTTCTGCTCCTAAGGTTCTGGACCTTCCCAATGGGATTGGAGCCGATGGAAAATTAACCACTGAGGAGCGTCAGAGACGGTTCGATAAAAGACTCTGTATGTTCTGTGGCGGACCCAGTCATACTGCCCGGAACTGCACCAAGTCAACCTTGCGCACAGCTAAAGGTCATGCTACAATACTTGCCCCAGAAGCAGATCCGGAAGCCTCAGATGAGGCAAAAAATTAGCCCGCGACCCTCTTGACTCCATATGGGATGGGGGTCACATTGGCCCAACCCATACAACAGAGCTACAACTCAACGCTGTAACCCTTCCGAATCCGAACTCTTTATGCCTGTTAAGACTGTACTCAATAGGTGAGAGATCCGAAGGGCTTTGGCCTCAGTTCATGCACTGTGCCCCTTTCCTGAGTACTACCCTTTATTTCAGAGGAGTAACCTTTGTCCAAGGATCTGGATGTGCTTGCGTAGCAGATCCGAAGGTCCGAAGGTATCGGATATGGCATGTCCGGTGTATATCCGAAACATATGGATGGAAAGAGTACATCTGGAGGGTATCCAGAGCGTATGGATGGATTCGAGGTATAAGGCTAGTAGTGGATGAGGTCCGTACTAGAAACTAATGGATATAGACTACCGGAGGTAGAGTCAGAAATGTAGACTATAGGAATCAATCCTAAGTCTCAGAAGATACTTAGAGCTGGAAGCGGACAGTGGACTTAGAACACAAGAAGCTGGGGCACTTGGATGGGTGATCCAGATCGGATCTGTGGTCCAGATAGAAGCAGGATCGATCAGATCTGATTGGATCTGATTGGATCTGGGATCGGATGTATGGAATATGACAATGCCCATATGTCTCTCTTCCATTTTTCTCCAATATATCTGAATTTCCCGCCCTCATAGATTGCGGCTCTTCTCACTGCTTCATAGACACTAGTTTCGTCTGAAAACATAAAATTCCTACTTATCAGATTCCTCCACTACCGCTCCGTTTGTTTGATGGTACCTGCAATAACAATATTTCCGAAGCCATAAACTTATCTGTCTGATTCTCCTCTGGCATAGTCACCTCCGATACATTCTACATTACCCCTTTGGATTCTTCTTGTTATATCGTCCTTGGATATAGCTGGCTCACCCGACACAATCCATTGATTGACTGGGTATTGGGCAGTATCGAGTTCCAGATGACTATACAAGAAACATCGTTGAACCCATCCGCATCATCACTGCCTCCGGACATTCCATCCGCGGCAGAAGTTTCCCATCCGAACCCTCTGCTACCTCTGGAAGTTCCATCCGAGGTAGAAACGTCCTCTCCAACATCTCCATTGCCTCTGGGCACCCCATCCATAGAAGAGATTCCTCCTCCAACCAAATCCGAACCCTCCGCTGGTACCTCAGTCCCTAACATATCTCTGATAAATGCAGTGGCATTTTGCCATGCCTGCAAGTTAGAAGGATCTACTCAATTCAGCATCTACCTCCATCCATCCAAAACCCACCTCCGATCCACATCCATATCATCCGATCCTCCAGACCTCTCCAGAATCCCCTCCGAATACCATGAGTTTGCAGATGTCTTTTACAAGGACAAAGCGGGGCAACTCCCCCCTCACTGACCCTATGACCTCAAAATTGAGTTAGAAGAAGGGGCCAGTCCACCTCTTGGAACCATATACTCTCTTTCTCCAGTTGAGCTTGAAGCCCTCTGGAAGTTCCTTGATGAAAACATCTTGTCCGGACTCCTCCGATCCTCGTCCTCTCCTCATGGAGCCCCTGTCCTGTTTGTCAAAAAGAAGGATGGCTCCCTCCATGTTTGTGTGGACTTCCATGGCCTTAACAAGATTACCAAGAAAGACTGATATCCATTACCCCTCATTGCCGACCTCCTAGACTCTCTGAGCCATGCCAAAGTCTATACCAAAATCGATCTCCATTCCACTTACCACCTTGTCCGGATAGCAGAAGGAGATGAGTGGAAAACCTCCTTCCATACGCGCTATGGCTCCTATGAATGGTTGGTAATGCCGGAAGGTCTTATGAACGCACCAGCGGCTTTCCAATGCTTTGTTAATAGTGTCTTTGCTGATATGCTGGATACTTACCCACTGGATTCCGGATGTTCCTATAGTTGTGGAAACTGATGCCTCTGACTACGCTATTGCCAGAATACTTTCCATTGTATGTCCGGACTCAGAGCTTCATCCGGTTGCCTACTACTCCCGTACACTATCTGTGCCAGAACTCAATTATGACACCCACGACAAGGAACTCCTAGCCATCCATGAGGCTTTCCAAACCTGGCAACATTACCTAGAAGGCTTGTCTGAGCCTATAGATATTGTTATGGAACACAAGAACCTTGAGTATTTTTCCACCACCAAACTCCTCTCTCACTGTCAGGCTCACTGGTCAGAATTCCTCCATCAGTTCAATCTCATCATCCGTTTCCATCCTGGAAAACTCGGAGCCAAACCAGATTCCCTGACAAGATGTTGGGATGTCTACCCCAAAGAGGGGGATAAGGACTACACTCAAGCTAATCCTCATAATTTCCGCCCAGTATTTACTTCTGAACAATTAGCTTCGTCCCTATGAGCCACAACCCTAGCACCTCCAGTCCTTAGAGCAGCTGTCCTCATGGATATGGAAAACCTTTGGAAAGACATCCTGACTGCACTCCCCAATGACCCCATCACCAAAACGCATCTTCCGGTACCTTCGGATCTGAGATGGACAGTGAGCAATAGTGGATTCCTTTGCTGCGATAACCGTATCTATGTCCCGGAAGCCAATGACTTACAATTACGCATCTTCCGTAACTGCCATGACCACCCCCTATCCGGACACTTCGGACAAAATCGTACCCTTGAGCTCGTCCGACACAACTACACCTGGCCTGGAATACGCACCTATGTAAAGGATTATGTCAGGTCCTGCACTTCCTGCGCCCGAGCCAAAGTTCCGAGACACAAGCCATACAGATTACTCAAGCAACTCCCTGTTCCAGAGAAGCCATGGAATTCCATCTCTATGGACTTTATTGAGCAACTTCCGGACTCATCCGGCTATACAGCTATCCTTGTCATCATAGACCGCCTATCCAAGCAAGCCATATTTGTTCTGACTCATGACACCATAATCTCTCCGGATCTTGCCCACTCTTCCTCCTTCATGTATTCTCCAAGCATGGTATTCCATCCCATGTGACCTCAGATCAAGGAACTGAGTTCATATCCTACTTCTTCCAGTCTTTAGGGAAAGCATTAGACATGGTCCTGCACTTCACATCTGGATATCATCTGGAAGGGGACGGACAAACTGAGCATGCAAATCAAATGCTGGAACAATACCTTCGGATCTATTGCAACTATCAACAGGACAACTGGTCTGAACTACTACCCCTAGCAGAGTTTGCATACAATAACGCTCCGAGTGCGACTACCAAGGTATCGCCCTTCTTCGCCAATAAGGGTTACCATCCGAATATTTCCATCCATCTGGAATGCAATCTATCCTCCATCCGTGCCCAGGAATATGCTCTAGACCTTAATGAACTTCACCAGTTCCTCCGAGAAGAAATGTCTGAAGCGCAGAAATGCTATCAAGGACCTGCAGATGCTAAAAGACAACCAGCTCCGGACTTCTGGATTGGAGAACAAGTCTTCGTTAAAGCCAAGTACTTCCATTCCACTCGCCCATCAAAGAAGTTTTCGGAAAAGAATTTAGGTCCATTTGAAATTATATCTCGTCCGGGCACACATTCCTTTGCCATCCGACTTCTGGATTCTATGTGTTCTGTACATCCTGTATTCCATGTCTCCCAACTAGAGCCAGCAATTCCAAACACCATCCCCAATTGCATCCAACCTCCTCCTCCAGTACAGGTTGATGGAGAACCATAATATGAGATATCCAAAATCCTGGACTCTAGACTTGATCATCATAGATGCCAGTGTCAACTTTTGTACCTCGTCCGATGGTCCGGATACGAAGGAACAGATGAAGAGACTTCATGGTTACTTGCTACTAAGCTCGGAAATGCATCCGAACTTGTATCTGACTTCCACTCTGCATATCCGGACAAACCTGGTCCTATTCAACTCTGAAGTACATGGATGATATAGGAAATACAAGTATAAGTATTGGAAAAGGCCACAGGACTAGAAAAAACTACATCTCCATAGACTCATCTGCCCCTCTGGATCTGTCCTCATCACTTCCAGAACCCTCATTCATCTCCTCATCTTCCTCCTCAACATCTGAAGTCATCTGAACCTCATCCGATGGGATCTGAATCCCCAACCGAAGCTCCCTAAAAAGCAAGGCCTGGAACTCCCTTTGTTGTTGGAGGAACACCTCCAGTCTGGCGCCCATCCAGTCCATTGCTGTCCTGCTGCCTTCCGCTGCCAGGATACTTCGCTCTAGGAGAGAATTGGTCCGAGCCAACTCAGCCAGGACATTGTTGACAGCTGTCAACAAGGATTGTCTGTCATCCTCCACAACTTCCAAAGGATCCGGACTTGGACTCCTCTGACATCTCTTACCTTTACCCCTCGGAGATGGGGATCCAACAGTGCGCTGTCTCTTCTTGCCCTTGGCCCTCAGAACTTTGACAGATCCAGGCCTCCCAGGACAAGTGCCCTTGTCCCTATGACACGGATCACAAGACTTGATCTATCCGAGAGCCCATTAGCTCGGATCCGAAATGGCTCTATAGACTCACCAGGGCATTCCTGTCCGCATCCGTCCAGACAGATCCAACCCTTCCCAGTGCAATGCGCACAGGATCTGTCATTGTCCGAAGACAAAGCATGAGACTTCCAAAAGTTAGGAAGGGATCAGAACAAACATCCAAAACTCACTGTCTCTGCTGCAATCTCCTTCTGCCTCTTTTCCTCTGCTGCTGCCCTCCGCTTCTCAGCCTCCTCTATCTTCCGCAGATCCTCCTGACACTTCTGTTCCTCCTCCTCCTTGCATTTCCGCTTCTTGTCAGCTTCAGCTGCAGCTTTGGCAGCTGCCAATTTCTTCTCCAAGTCCGCTACAAGGTCTGCAGCAGAGTCAGGGATATGGGATCCTTCTCCAGACATGATAAAAGCAGTTGTTGTTTGAGATATAGGAAAGTGGGGGTTAGGAATCACTTCAGACATCTGATATCCATATATCTGTCGGATTACAGACTCAGCACGTCAACCATCAAACTTCTCCATCATCTCGCATTAATGGCATCCAATCCGGATCGACACTTCTTATGCCTCAGGGGTTTGGCCCTAAAGAGGGGATACTGTCATATTCCATACATCCGATCTCAGATCCGATCCGGATCAAACATCCAAGAGCCAGCTTCTTGTGTTCTAAGTCCACTGTGCATAATTGCTTCTATCCCCTTTCAGTGATCTACCTGTACCGGTGTCCCAGCTGTGTATATTCCTGTCCTGCTTACTGATCCGTTACCTGTGCTTCATATCCAACTCACAATTGCTGATCCACTGCGCATTTATTAATAGACTTCTGTTATACTTTGTGCATAGCTTTCTGGTTCTGGACTCACTGATTATCCATACTATCTGCCTACAGTATATAAACTACATGTACAACTCTAGAGAACCTTAGTTTGAATATCATCTTAGATTCTGCTCATTCCGTTCATCCAAACCTGATCCTCTTCCAGCTCTAAGTATCTTCCGAGACTTAGGATTGATTCCTATAGTCTACATTTCCGACTCTACCTCTGGTAGTCTATATCCATTAGTTTCTAGTACGGACCTCGTCCGCTACTAGCCTTATACCTTGAATCCATCCGTGCACTCCGGATACCCTCCAGACGTACTCTTTCCATCCATACATTTTGGATATACTTTGGACATGCCATATCCGATACCTTCGGACCTTTGGATCCACTATGCAAGCACTTCTGGATCCTCGGACATAGATTGCTCCTCTGAAATAAAGGGTAGTACTTGGGAAAGGGGCACAGTGCACGAACTGAGGCCAAAGCCCTTTGGATCTCTCATCTATTGAGTATGGTCTTAACAGGAGATTATACTCAGAAAGGTGTGAGTTTGAATATACTGTTAAGACCATACTCAAAAGGTAAGAGATCCAAAGGGCTTTGGCCTCAGTTCATACACTGTGCCCCTTTCCCAAGTAATGCCCATGCATGCCCAGAGAGAATTGAGATATGGTAAGGTTCTTTATTGAGAAATGGGGTCATATAGGTGATGAAAATGCCTATGACGACCATTGCCGCTGCCATTTGGAGGAGATGGAACCAGTGAATGTAGTACTCTCTCACTGCCAGTGCAGTGGAGGTGACATTAGGCTTGTCCTTATGTGTGACTAAACCCTAAGTAAACCCTATGTCACTTTGATGTCACTACTATTTGTATATATTGTGGCAAATGAAACAAACTATGAAATAAACTGAGAAATAAACCAGTTTAAATGGCAGCTGTCCAGGCCCTAAGTCTTAGTCATTGAAACAGTCCTTGTACTCGACTCAGCCAGTCTAGTCCTCTCTTCGGACTTGTCTGTCTTCATTGTTTACCTGAACCTTTGCTCTTCTGCTTAGGTATAGATAATGAACGACTGTCACTCTCTTTTGAGTAGTTGTGTTGTGACCAATCCCAGTTGTAACAGTCACAAGGTCCTAAGAGATGCATTATTGCAGAAATTCCCCAAGTTGAGGGACTTTATAGCATTGCCAGAAGTCATCAGAGGCATCATGCAAATGTAGCTACAATGAAGCTCACTGTACATGAACTCCACAAGGTCCTAGGACACATCTCCCAAACCACTGTGCCAGTCAAACTCACTATAGGCTTGTATGACCCCATTATCATATAGGTATCAAGCCCGAAGTATTTCCCTATCATTATCCATACCCCTCAGCCTCTCCATCCCTTACCAAGCCCATTTTACCTGTGTTACCCCTATCTCTGGCTCCATTCTGAGCTCCAGCAGCCTCACTACACCTTAATGGCCACCCTATGGCAACTTTCCTGCGCTGCGCGCAGCTCCTGCAACTTACCAAGACCCATTAGGCAACCTAAAGGCTCAATAATTCTATTCTGTCCTATGTCCACCTAGCTTTGCCAGTACATAAATTTCCTTGCCTTATGTTTTGTAACATGTAGTACATCCTTATTACATGTCTACTGCGTGGTTTCCTATCCCTTCCATCTCTGTAGCTATTACTTAGGTATATAATTTCCTACCTACCAAGACTCATACTTCACTACCCTCCTACTGTATACTCAGTAGGAGAAGTCATTATTACCTTTTGGTATAGTTTTCAATCCTTATATGAAATTCAATCATTATTAAAGGGTCAAATGTTCTTGCTCTGCAAGTATAGCAGCTAGGCAGACTTCAACATATACTAGCATAGGTGATAGTTTGCTATCATACTAGCTAGATTGTAGTCTTTACACTGCTGTCATGGATGCCATGAGAAAGGGTCTGGTGATGGGTGTTGAGCTCAATGCCATGTCAAAGCTGAGTTTTGCAATACCTGTGTAAAGGCAAAATCAGCACCAAAGCTGTTCCTGGCTAGGACTGAGAACTGTGCCCTTCAGTATGGGGAGCTGGTACACACAGACCTCTGGGGACCTGCCCAGACTCCAAGTATGGGCAGATGCCTGTACTATATCAGTTTCACAGATGACTATAGTTGCCAGATGAAGCTCCATTTCCTGAAGCTGAAGAGTGAAGCTCCAACTGCCTTCAAGGCCTACAAGGCATGGCTGGCACACCAAACACCAGGAGTATGCTTGACCAAAGTCCATTCCAATTGAGGGAGAAAGTACCCAAGTGCCGACTTTGACAAGTATTTGCATCAGCAAGGCATTGAACAGCAGCTAACAGTGCACAACTCACCTCAACAGAACAGTGTTGTGGAATGCCTGAATAGGACCCTCATAGAGCATGGCAAAGCAATGTTACTTGCTAGGGATTTGCCCAAATTCCTCTGGGTGGAGGCAGTCAGTTATATGACCTGGCTAAAGAACCACTTACCATCCCATGCAATCCCCAGAATGACGCCATATGAGCTTGTAC
This sequence comes from Suillus decipiens, assembly GCA_016695475.1. NCBI lineage: Eukaryota > Fungi > Basidiomycota > Agaricomycetes > Boletales > Suillaceae > Suillus > Suillus decipiens. The sequence goes on from MU172968.1 coordinate 303,500, forward strand.
AGAAATCCAAGCCCAGCCTGCCAGAGGTGTATGAATTTGGCTGTCCAGTGTATGTTCACCTGCTCGAGGCAGGAAAGCTGGAAGTGAGGGTGGAAGAGGTGGTATTTATGGGTGTAGACATGGATAGCAAGGGATATAGGATCTATTGGCCCTCGAAGAGGAAGGTGTCAGTGGAGTGGAATGTCACTTTTGGACCTACCAAGGTAAAAATCGCCCAGGATGTCCTGAATGAGGGGGAGTCCAACACAATCAGTAACAGCAACAATGACAGCAACAACAATACTATTACTGCTGGCAATTGCCCCTACTGTTCAGTCCATCCCACTACCAAGGATCCACAGTGCCAATACCCCAGAACCAAGGGTAACCCATAGCAGACTTCCTCCTGGCTACTACACCAGGCTCCAGAGTGGACAAGCGGCCACAGTTGCCATGGAATCCCTAATGGAGGTGTCAGAGCTAGATCTCCTGGATGAAGAGACTCACCTGGAACATGCCCTAGCCTCTGTTGAGTCAGAGCCCACACTCCAGCAAGCTCTAAATGGACCAGACACTGTGGAGTGGCAGGAGGCAATAGACTATGAAATAAGTCAGCTTGAGAAACTGGGCACATGGGAATTGGCAGATGCACCTCAATAATCCAATATCATTCCCTGTCATTTCATCTTGGCCACCAAATGCAGACCAGATGGCGAGAAGCTAAAGCTCCGTGCACAATTAGTTGCAAATAGCCAATGTCAGCAGTACAGTGTCAACTATTTTGATACATTCACACTGACTGCCAACATGAGTACCATCTGCGCAGTCCTCACCATGGCTGCCCAAAAAGACTGGGAAATACATCAGGTTGACATAAAAAATGCGTACCTTTATGCCAGCATTCAGGAGGAGATATATATGAGGCCCCCACCTGGATACCTGAAGGATGGTCAATAAGGGAAGGTGCTGAGGCTGAGGCAAAGCTTACCTGGACTGAAGCAGGCAGGATATGAGTGGGCTGAGGAGTTAGCAAGCGTATTTGGAAAACTTGCCTTCAAATGCTTGAAAGTCAATCAGGCCATCTACTACAAAAGGGAACCGAAGCAGCACATGGTCATCATGGTGTTGGTTGATGACATGGCAGTTACTGCAAACCACATCTCCCATATTGAGAGCTTTAAAGCACAGCTCCTCAAATTCTTTGAGATTTCGGACTTGGGTGAGCTATGGTGACTGTTAGGGCTAAAGGTGACGAGAGACAGAGTGGCACATACCATAACACTGTCGCAAAAGGCCTATGTGGCCACCGTCATTGAGAGGTTTCACTTAACTGACACTAAGACTGCAGTAATGCCAATGGAACTGGGTGCCATGCTTTCTGTTAACCAGTCCCCTGCCACTCATGCAGAAGCACAAGACATGCTAGATGTCATGTACCAACAAGCCATTGGATCCTTGATGTATGCAGCTACAAGCACCCGACCAGACATAGCATTCACAGTTACTATGCTATCTCAGTTCATGAGGAACCTAGGGAGGCCTCACTGGGAGGCTACCAAGAGAGCATTGAGGTATCTAAAAGGGACAGATGAGTATGAACTCACTTTAGGTCCAATGGACACAGGCTTGGAAGCATTCATTGACACAGATTTGGCATCTCAACCCCACCAACATTCCATGTCTGGATACATGGTATTCCTGAATGGAGGTCCTGTAGCATGGAGTGCAAGGAAGCAGCCACTAATTGCGTTATCCACAGCCAAGGCAGAATATATAGCATTCACCAGCATTGCCTGGGAGCTGCTCTACTTACAACTGCTCATTGGCGAATTATGCAAGGCTCCATCCCTTCCTACCCCCATATTCTGTGACAACCAGGCTGCCATTGCATTGGTGAGCACAGGCAAGTTCCAATCACGTACTAAACACATTGACCTCCAGTACCATTTTGTATGTTTCCACATTAGGAATGGAATGTTCAAACTCCTCTATTGTCCCACTGACAACAATGTGGCTGATGCCTTTATGAAGGCCCTACCATGCCCCCACCTACAGAAGCTGAGAACTCATATGAGTCTAGCTTGTGCTTGAGGGGGAGTGTTGGAATTTGATTGATCAGAGACAATGCAGAAAGGAAGCACCAAAGAACCTGAGAAGGAAGGCATGAGGGGGAGAAGCCGATGAATGTGGTTTGAGCACAAAGCCAGAAGAAAGGAATCAGAAGTGCATATGATGTCGGCTGAGATTCTGAGACATATGTCAATATAGTTATGTTTAAATTTTTTTTTATTCCTTACTTACCTAGTATAAAGTCAAATGCCCCAAGACGCAAACATCTCAGTTCTTGAAGAGAAACTGAGATGTAAGTACATAGCTCATGTACATCAGCCATAGCTGACCAAAACCCATAGCATACCTTTGTTTTCTAGGTAGTGCATCTGTTAATAGAGTTCTTGAAGAGAAACTGAGATTATACCTTTGTTTTCTAGTGCTCCCACTCCCTCCCATTCGTCTTATAATCCTAGACTACCTACTATACAATACCTACCAAAGGCAATAGGAAAGTGTACACTTATCTACTATACCACACACTATGGGCCCACTGTTGGTATCACATATACACTTGACATGGGCCCACTTGATGTTATCAGATATATGCTTGCAATGGGCCCACCTGTTTATATCAGGTACATAATTCATACACAATACCTACCAAAGGCACTATGAAAGTGTACACTTATCTACTATATCATATACTATGGGCCCACTGTTGGTATCACATATACACTTGACATGGGCTCACCTGTATTTATCACAACAATACATTGATGGGCCCATGTTAGCTGGAATGTGTAGAACATGGATCTTTCAACATTAGCTGTATGTATTTATCATGGGCAAAGTGACTGCAGTATGTGAGTCAGGATCAGTAGATGACAGTAGCTTGCCTCGGCGGCGCCCCATGAGCCCAGTCAAGCGCCCAGCGCTCACCTGTTCACGGATTGCAGCTACAATGAAACACGCTGTTAAATTTAATGTCCGACGTCGGCAGCCACGGCAGGTGACACTGAATCGTGATTTGTGCAGGTGTCACACTAAAAACACGATCTCCACCATTTCTCAATTGTTTCGTTTCGTTTCACTTGGAATATGCTAGTATAATATGTAGAACATACCCAGTGAAGTACCTAAGCAATTACTTTAAAATTGAGTGCTGTAGACAAAAATCACGAAACAGTGGACCATCACGAAACGAGCGTAACGGATAGTAAGAGATAGGATCAACAAGGACTTGGGATTCTGCTACTAGCACTGATTCTGATTCTATAGCTTGTTCAGTCTGAAAGGGTATGGTTTTTTTTTTACGAAGGTTCTTGACATTCTACCACAAATGTTGATACAACGGTCAATTAAACACCGACGCGGCAAAGTGAAATGCCCGAAAGTTCTGTCCACTGCAATTTCAATTTTCTTGGCGCATATACTGACGATCCTTCTGGATAAAATCAAAGTCCTCATATTTATTCCTGCACGTGTTCCAATTAAGACCCACGCTGAGTCACATTCACAGTGAACTGTCCTTGGTACAGGTGGCAAAGTGCTACTCGCCCCAATATATATAGCTGCTGTTTGGTTTGATTCAGCTGATGATATTCATGAATGTCCTCCTCAACGCAGATTCCAACGCACACACTCGGTGTTGAGCCCAGGAGCACCAATGGAGCACTTTTTATTGGGTCTATCCTTGCAGCATTGTTAGTAAAATTCATTCGCTTGCTATACAGATAAAGCAGAACACGTCCGGTCGTCTTACCATACCTCACGGAATAGGCTATTTGGAGTGACCAACATTCAAGCTTTTATCTATGTTCGGACGCACACTGGTGAATGGACAAAATTTTATAGGCTCGTCGTACGTCTTCTCTTATTTTCTCTTCGTTCCACTATTGACGTTAGTATATCAGGTCTTGTCACTTTGGTAAGTATTTTTTTGAATTGCATTGGCGAGTACGTCATGATGCTTTTAGGGTACTGGATGCTGTGCAACTAGCATTGACCGTCCACTGCGTCTATTATTATTTGGTGACCAACTTTGCGAACGTCAATGTGCTCGTAGAAGCTGTGTGGAGTTTTAAAGTGAGTTCTTGTGGCTTCTGTGTAATTTATACCATCGTATTGAATGGATTTGTGCAGCTTCAGGAAGTTACGACCGTAAGTCATATTTTCTCAGCTCCGCGATCCGCTTCAGGCATATACCCGCAGAGTTTCACCATGTATGTGATCCGTCTGTGAGTTTGACATAGACTGTGTATGCAACACCCTACCAAATCACTCTTGGTTTATAGGCTATATTCTCATCGCATATGGATAGGTATTTCTTCCTTACCAATACATTTGACGCAACTGATGTGGTGAATCTGGTCAGGAGGAACCGGTCAAAAGTTTTCCGTGTAATACAGGTATGTTTACCATCGAAAGCCACATTATAACCTTCACTTCATTTTGTCGATTAGGGCATAATCATCATCCTAAGTTCAGGTAAGATCAATCGATCAACGGAAATACTCTCCGCTCGATTTTGAAAAATCATTCAGGTGCTTCTATTAGTGAGTGTTCAGCGGTACTTACTCTTGCCGCTGGCTCATCATCTTAACTCAATCAGCTATTAGTCATGTCGTGTGAGTAAATAAAGTTCTCTTTAATATGACGAAGTGCTGATAGTGAATAGGTACCACCACAATCCGGAGCAGGGTTTGCACGTGAAACAGTGGATCGTATTCATGGGTTTTAGCATAGCTACTTTCCTTGATGTACTGATCACATGCTCGCTATGGTAACTCCTCGCTAGTTCCCGCACTGGGATAATCAAGTAAGGAGTAGTCTGTTCATTCTCGGGATCTGATATACTACTAGGTCATTTTAGCACGGATAGCTTGATCACAAGGCTCATTTGTTACACCATCAATTGTGGTAGCCTGACGAGGTAATGATCCTCCCAGTCCATCCCATCCTTTGATTCATCTTTCATCTAGTATATGTGCATTGGCATCTATCATTATAGTGAGACTCCAATTGTCGTGGTGTCTATCTCAGCTCTGAGGTCACCTACAGTGCGCAGCGATGCCACACAACTTAATCTTCCTCGGCAATCAATTTATAGTGGGCAAACGTATGAAACATTGCATTTTTCGAGGATTGTGCTGACCAATGGATTTATTTCAAGTTTATATCAATTCGTACATCGCACTTCTGAATACGGGGTCCTACTTGGCGCGATCTGTCCCAGACGTCAACAATTCATTCGGAATTCATTGTGAATCCCAGAGATACTCCAACACCGGTATTGCGTACAATATGTCACACGAAAGATCTCAAAAAATTTCATCATTTCGGAAGGGCATAGTTGCTCATCCCGACGTTGAAGTCGTGCCTCCCACTCGACCCTTAGTGGCTGTCAATGTCAGTAGTTATGTTATTATAGTGGCATATGAGGAACTAACAACATCCCTCAGTCAGGCAAGTCGATTTTGGTGACGGTAGAGAAGCAGTCATTCGCGGATTTGTAAATAAATTATCTGTTCATATGAACACGAGAAAGAACCCCTAAAGAATTTTTGGTTTCCAGTGAATGCAAATCATCAGTTCATCGAGTGGTGTATGTGAATGCATTTGATACGGAGAGTGGATCTCCAAGTGTATTCGTTCCTACTACTTGGGAACAACGGTTTCACTGGACTGCAGTACTACATCGCACGCACGCTGTTGTCCGCATTCAATGTCCATGCGAGTCTTTCTCCACCAGTGTGGGTGAGATTGGGCTTGCACTCTCAAGGAAAATCCGATTTGAACAACGTTGTGGAACGTTCTGATGTCATTGTTTGTCTAATTGAATTTCTCGACCGCCTAAATTGATTCATCATGGTATACTTTAAACCGATCGCGTGAAAGTGGGTTTCATCTTCTAGTCACTCTACGATGACTACCGAGTGCAAGTCTATAGACCAGAATCTCGAAAATTCATTTAACAGCTTTTGTTTGTCGTTGAAATGGCAAGTGACTTAGAACCATCGGCGTCGAGACGACCGTCTTGTGATAGCCCTGCAATGACTCCCAGTGATTCAGTATTGCACATACGGGTGCTGCTTGAATCTTACTCACCTCTGACTCGAGTCCTGACAACATGAGGGGATCGTGATGCAACCCTACTAGAAACTTCGGAGTGCTGCACAACGTTGAATTGGCGGCGTCGCCCTTGAGTTGCTAGTAACTCTCCGCCAGGTGAACGACCATCACCGCTATTATGGTTGCAATTGCAGAGTGAACGCTTCCGCAAGAGCATGCATGACACAACTCGAAGGTTCCAAAATTCTAGTGCGCATCACAATTGAGCTTACTCTCCGTGATGATGCGGACGGCTTGATGCTTATTGCCCCAGTGTTCTTCCTTGCCCCTCAGGTCTCTTTGAAATTCGTCCAGAGAAAAAACACGGATCTTTAATTGACACGACGTCGATTCCTAGCATTGTTATTCTGATATCAATGATTTCAAATCAGGTTCGACGGGTATTGAAAGTCTTCCAGGCCCGCTAAGCTCTCTTTCATGCTTCTCGCAGAAACGAACTGTTAGCATCCAGGCCGGAGGAACGAGGGTAAGGGATAAATGGTTTCGGACACAGCCTTCGTGGCGCTGGTATAAGTGGTATTTGGCCCGCCTTTGGCATCCTCCACTCTTTGTTCCGCACCATGACGTAGTTTAGATCCATGTCTCTCTTTACTTAGCTCGCCGTGGTGTCAGTAAACTTTCATCCCAGCTTTGTCGTTGGTCCGATTTGTTCGTGCTCCTCCAAAGGCTTGTTAAACTGACGATCGCGCCAGTGCATTTTGTAATAGACGTTGCCGGCAGCATTATTTATGTGGCAGTCAGAAGGGCTTTGCGGTCTGTGGCAAAGTTGCGAAAGGAGTTATCGGTCAACCTATATCGCAGAGACCTCGCGACTTAGTACATAGAGCCGATTAGTGCATAAGGCGAGGGTCTGTTGATGAGCTCCAGAGTTTTCTCATAATTTGCGTCGGCATACTCACAGACCTGAGAAGTTGTGGATACATCTGGGCATATTTCTGAACACAACCGTTACAGTGATGACGGGACCGAAGATTTCTTCTTTCATCATGATTCAGTCAGATTCCTTGTTATTATGATGGTATAGACTCTATGCCTTTGAGTCATCACCTGTCAGATCGTGAGAAAAGTCGCAGGTGGATCATACTATCCGCCTTACCGGTGCCTCCTATATGAACCTCCTTCTGCATCCTCAGGCCTGGAAATGAAGCCCATTATTTTGTCATAAGCTGGACAACCTTTGCGATATTAACCAGTGACCGGTACGCAGCCCGATGCATAGAAACAGAATGCACATCACGGGCCCCACAAAGTTGCTGAATTCTGACGGTGACCCGGATTAAGTTGATCTTCGCAACCTCATCAGAAAGGAGCAGACTTTGAATCAAGATGACCAAAGCGAAGAGGAAACATGTAGCCGTGGCAACGGAAAACATTTGTCCTGTACACACGCGTATCAATGTTGCATGTCATTCATACACACAATATACGTACCTTAGCCTTCTAGGCATCTCGTACTTATGCTTTGCAAAACTGCATTTCGCATCTCTGCCGATTTGTGGATGACATGGAAGCCATTTGTACTTGTCTAGGTTTGCGGCTTTCCATAAGTTATTGGATATAAAGGCGCTGCCTGGAAGTGATGGCGTGCTGTAAAGCTGGGGTGCGATGTGGCCTGTGCGATGACTTCTAGAGGTGGCGCGGGAACGAACTGGATAACGCTGGAATCGTGGATGGAAACACCGGCCTCCGTGAGAATCATCTGGTAGACTAAGTAGTTGGAGTGCGTGGCCGCTGGATAAGGTTTCCATGTAACTGTATTACCGATGAGCACGGGAACTAAGACTCGGAGATGACTCGTAAAACTCGTAATAATATAATCGCTCGCGCGTACACCTGGAAGGTTGCCACCAATTGATGTGAAATTGAATGGCGAAACTGCGAGAACAAGTCCTTTCAGTAACAGAAGAACGGATATTGAACTTACTTCCATGCTTCTGCTGAGTTCTTATGGTACATGCCACAATCTCTTTTCCGGTGGGCCCGAAATGAATATCTCTTTGCATGACCTTGATGCCCTTTAAACATCCAACGAAACCATCCATGAGTATGAGTGAATTTCAAGGTGTGTTCCAACAGGGAAAACCATGTCGTCACAGCAAATTCGAGTTGTTGACGAATTCTAAGTAACCACCTCGGGTGGCCAGTTAAGATGAAATTTCAAGGAAATCATCGGTGAGTGATGTGGTCCGGTAGGAAAAAACCTTGTCATCGGCAGGTTTCGAACGTGCACTGGCACAATGCAAGAGATAGAATTAGATTCTGTTTGTGCTCATTGGTGAGCCAGGACAAAGTTAAGATGGTTGGTTGGTTGAATGTTGAGACTATGAGCGAGTGTTGAAAGCGTGTTTCGATAGGGAAATAACCTGCGCAGTCCAAAAGAAACAGATTTTGATTCCGATGAACATCATGCCTACGCGTGGGATATAATACCAGTTCAAGTCAGACCACGTAAATTTTACAAACCAATTGTGTAAATTATTGAGGTAAGCGTTCATCGTCACCCTGAAATGATTATCGCATTCATAAGGGCGAGGGTCAGGGATAGCATGCAGAAGTGGTATGATCTTGTGTGTTTCCGTTTCTACGGTCTTCGGATTACAGAGCTTATATTAGAGCAACCTCAAAGTTACACCAATGACCCTCAGGTTTGATACATATGAAGCAGGGTCTTGTCCTCGCTATATTACTTGATGATCATATCTTAGTCTTCCCGATCGTGCTCAATTCTGTTTAGTAGTATAGTGCCCTTGAGCTTAGGTAGTCCAGAACCATCATGTGGATACTCAATCTCCCTTTGTTCACAAGGACTGTTAATACTAATAGTACTAGGCTTAGACATGTCCACCGTACCAAGGGGCTTTCCAAATCGGGTAATCTCCCCAAGGCACGATTTACCACAGCGTGGGCGCTGAGGCAGTATTTAATATGAAGCGACTGTCAAGGCTGAACCTAACCAACTCACTCACTCAAGTACATACTCTTTCTATTCCTTGCCTATCTATCCCTTTCATACCTTTCAAGCTATATTTCTTTCCTAAGGATGTCCGAGGCTGAGTGCCAGTCTCGCCGTTTGCCCACGTTGGTCGCCTATTGTCAGCGTGGTGAGTTGTCTATATCGACCGTGTGTGGCTGTATGCTGAAATGATCATCTTGTACAGTCCTCTCTACATACACAGATTGTATGTGCCGAAGACCTCAAACACTATCGTCCGAGACTGATTCAAGTTATTCGTTCAGCTATAAGCAGTTTGGGAGATGATGCTATACGGTACGATGTGATTAAGCCAGTGCTGGAATATTGCTCTGCAGATACCCTTCTTCGTCTGGAACAATCTTCACCCGTTCGTCCCATCCTCCTCACATCATGCTTCGATTCCTGATCCACCTCCTCCAGTATCTTGAGAATGATACCTCTGGTATGTTCAATAGATTCAACGATCTCTCCACTGCTCTCTAACATCACCAAAGAAATATGGCAGCGATTATGCTGGAAGACATTTCCCCTTTTAACTGAACAGTATTTGCAAGAAGGCTCTGAACCTCCCGAATCGTGGCGCGAGCAATTTTTCGTAAGCTTTTTCTTGAGTGTTTGGATACTTCTTGACAAAGGTCGAGGCAGATATTACGAGAAGCAGAGGCCAAACGGCTTGAACTAGTAGGTTCTCGGCTCCGCACTCAACGTATGGAAGCAGAAGAACGAAAGAAGGAACGTGAGGTCAAGATCACCGATCGCCTACCTCCCCCGAAACGTGCTCGAGGGTGTAAGTTTATATTTTCTTGAATCCCTTTCAGTGATTAATTGATTTTCTATAAAGGGGGAGCACCGAGTCAACCCAAGACACTCTTTCAGAAGACTAAGAATGAAGCCACCAAATTCCGTAGTTCCATGTACAACGCTCGTCTCCTTCCTCCTAAACGTCAGCGCACACTGCATATTTCACCTGGTCTAAAGCCTGCAGTCCCCAGACCTTCGGAGCCAACCAAGAGTATGGTCACCGTCAAGACAGTCACCTACAAGCGACCGTCCATCCTACCTGCGCCGCCTCAATCATCTGGCCGACCTCTCACACCATCAGTTTCAGCCCCTGCTAGTCCCCCGAAATTGGCTGCCTCTCCTCCTTCTGCCCCTTCATCGAAACCTTTACCTACAGTACAGTCACCATCCACAGTGGAACAGCGACCATTTAAGCCCCCAATAAACAAGAAGGACCCCATGGCTTCATTGTTCATGCCGAAACACCGCACCCTTTCCCAACGTCCAGGACAGACCAGTAATGCACGTATCATGCCGACTCGATAACCTCAAATTGAGCTATTTACACCACTGTATACGTTCTGCTCGAAGATTTTATTTGGCACTTGCATTGTGTTCGTTAAATCGTCACCTATTGACATTGATTGTACGACTTCTCAGTAGTGTATGTTTAGTGCAATTGTTATCCATTCTACTTCCATTAACGATAATACCGTTGACATTACCATCTGTTAGACGCATGTCCCTTTAACCTTATTCCCTCGAGTTCACAAAACCTATCTATCTATCTACCTGTCTGTGAAACAGTGAATATCAATAAATTATTGTGGTCTACTCGGAGTTCGCGAAAGAAAAAGGAACCAGGTAACTATCAATTAACATTCCAAGTGTTGTACAATCTAACTGTGTCATCCGCGCCGCTAGATGCGGCACCATGGTCACCCGGGTGTGGAATACATCAATCCTACCTTCACGGCCACCTTGTTCTTGACCTTGTCCGCAGGGAGCGACTCCCATCGGTAGAAATACTCCTCGCTAACGCCGCCAGTGACGTGCTCTCCCGTGGGTGCGGAACGATCGAACGTCGAAATAGATGGGTTGAACTGTCGCACGGATGCGATGAGGTCTGGAAGAGCCTGGAACACGACGAGATCTGCTCCAATGGCCTCAGCTATCTCTTCGGTGTTGCGCCCATATGCAACGAGCTCTGCATATCGATACCATAGACATTCGAGTGCCTAAAGTTTCGTCAGCCATCTGTTCAGGTCTATTGGTGGGAGTTACCGTATAAGTGGGGCGCAGCTCGCGACGATGACATTTTTGCGCCGACGTCCTTTGTCATCCGGATAACCTCTTCTGAGGTGATGCCGCGAACGATATAATTTGGGATATGTCTTACCAGGCGATAACCCGCACCGCATGGGACGTGTTCTTGATACCCTCATCATAGAGCGAATTGACCCGGTTTTCGAAAGCAATACCTTCACGCTCTCAAAGGACATTGTCCAACAGATTGTTTTGTGGGCTGGTTGCGCCAGTCATAATACCATAGAAGAGGACACCTCAGATATCATCAGCTCTGCCAATTTCTTTCGTCGGCGCAAAACCCTTGACACAAAGTGTCACAAATAACATTCATTGTGAAGCCCTGCTCCTCAGGCCTCAGGTATCACTTCCTCAATCCTGCCTTCCCCCCTTTCAACTACATTGGGGTCTCAAAATTGTCATGCTATCCCTGCTGTGCCCTCTTCCATGCTTTTAATAAATCAGTCGGTCGGGGGCACAAGTACTTCGTGAAGGGTTGTCATCGTAAACTTTATCCAAACTGGATCCTTCCGAATTTGCCCTTATTACTGGACTATTCTATCAGGAATTGTTTAGCGAAGGATCATTTTGGAGAGGCTCTGACAGAGTGGCTGATGATACAGCGAGATAGTCGATTGAACAATAAAACAGAGGAAGAGGAATGGAATGGAGAGCACTGGTAGCCTTCGTAAGGGCTAATCCCTACCCAAATTTCTAGGCGTCCTTGTTTAATCTAATACAAGGACGCGCCTTCGGTCGGCTCAAAGTTCTTAATTTTATAGTAGTAAGTCATGAAAAACAACATTTGCGCAGTCTTGCTTTTCGTTCGTCTCTCCGAATAGACATAGTGTCTCTTCGCGTTCTGACTCTCGACAGCGCAGTGTATAATTGGCTGTGTTCAAAAGGATCTGTGCGAAGGTCGCGCTAGTGTTAGCGCTTGGCAACCATTAAATGTGGTTGGGTGGACGCGATGGCCGACGACGACACAAAGGATGACATCAGCGTTCGCAACACGCAGCAACGCACGCGCAAAAAACAACACAGCATGACGGGTGGACACAATAGCACCCAAGCCGCCGGTTATGCGTGCTTTATTATATTAGATAAAATCAAACACAAAAGAATTTACATTACATCATTAGCAAAGAGATGGAGGGAATGTGCCGATTTGCCTTCATCCTCAATGATAGGACCTATAGTTGTCCTCGCATCCAAGAGATAGATGCCATCTTCGGCAGAAGCAGTGTTCGCACTGAATGTAAACACATTGATACGAACATCTCCCATTTCTGGAGTGGCGATAAAGCCATGGAGTGATTCATGAGCACAGAATGACGTGGTGGACGCAATAACACCCGCTCCCGGCGGCATCTCGTCCTTAATACATGTAGATAATGAGAGTATGGAATCCATCGACCCCACCGCCCTCACTCCGACCTTCCTGTGAGTTTCAACTATCAGCTAATATTCCAGGTGTTGTGCAATCCAACTGTGTCGTCCGCGCCGCTAGATGGCACCGTGTTCACTCCAGTGTGGAATCCATCAACCCTACCGCCCTCACTCGGACCTTCTCGCGAGTTCACGGCCCCTTGTTCTTGACCTTGCGACTCCAATTGATGCAAATACTCCTCGCTGATACCACCAGTACTCTCCCGTGAATACGGAACAATTGAACGTCGAAATAGATGGGTTGAACTGTCGCACGGATGCGATGAGGTCTGGAAGAGTCTGGAACACGACGAGATCTGCTCCAATAGCCTCAGCTATCTCTTCGGTGTTGCGCCCATATGCAACGAGCTCTGTCCTTGAAGGCACATCAATACCATAGACATCCGAATGCCTAAAGTTGCGTCAGTCATCTGTTCGAGTATATTGGTGGGAGTTACTGTATAGGTGGGGCGCAGCTCGCGATGATGACCTTTTTTGCGCCGACGTCCTTTGCCATCTGAATAATCTCTTCCGAGGTAGTGCCGCGATCGATAGAATCTGAAATGTGTCTTATGAGGTGATAGGATCCAACTGCTCTAAATCTTACCATCAACAAGGAGAACGTTCTTCCCAGCAAACTCCCAGGCCATCGCATTCAGTTTCCTCCTGACATTCTTGCGTCTGTAAAAAGTCTTGGCATCACTCATTCGTGTACATGATAACTTATGTGTATACCTCATTTGTTGACCTGGCATAATGAATGCCCTGCCAACATAGCGATTCTTAACGAAGCCCTCTCGGTAAGGTGAGTTGAGTTTCTGAGCAAGGTTCAAGGCTGCAACACGAGACGTATCGGGAACCTGCAAAATATATTTGGCCAAACAATTGTAGAATGGTGGACAGCACTAACTGGGATGACAACATCCACTGTGATGCCACGCTCCCTCAAAACCTTTTCAACTGCGACAGCCAGCGCGTCGCCCATAGCTATTCGACTGCGGCAAACGCTGATACCGTCCAGCACAGAATCGGGGCGGGCGAAGTAGACAAATTCAAAAATGTCTGGTGCAAAGGTCGCATGAGCCGCAACTCGTTTCCTGGAAACCCCTGAGCGAGAGATGATCACTGCTTCGCCTAGTACCTCCAATGGGACTCATGAATAGCTACAGCTGATGGCGTGAACAATGACTGACCAGGCTTTAGGTCCTCCCATTCACTAAAGCCCAAAGCATCAGCGACGATGCTCTCGCTCGCAAAGAGGTGGTCTCTTCCGGTGTTGGTCCTTCTGGAAGCCATCCCAACTGGTCTTATGCCATTTGGATCTCTGAAGGCAATAATCCCGAAGCCAGCAAGCATTGCAACACACGCATATGCACCTGTAAGACCTCCTATGGCGGTGAAAACGTCGTCTTTGTTGATACGGAATTTGCCTGTCTTCTGAAGATTATCAAAAGGTTGAGTAAGAGTTCAGAATCAGAAGATGTGTTTATGTGTCTATGCGCGGTGGCGTCCATATATTGCAAGAGCGAATGACTGTATATAAGATTCCCATTCTAAGTACCATCTTCAATCAAGTGGAAGGGAAAGGTCTGAAAGAGTACAATGCCATACGGTGAATTGACGTAGAACGGTTGTGCTTCGGCGTGGTCTGAGCTACCAGCAGTTAGATAGCGAACTACAGCGTAGTGTGATGATCATTAGTAGGATCGCATTGCTGCAAAGACTTGCCATGGCCGATACCCATACCTCCGATCAATCTTGCGATGGCCTTCTCATCTAAAACATCACGAACCATACCATTGGCCTTGCATTGGAAGAATCAACCCTCACGTCCACATGTCACAACACCACATGCATCCTGTCCTCTGTGTTGCAGCAAGGAGAGACCTTCAGAAATCTCTGATGCTGCATGAACCGATGCATCATGGAGCAGTAACCCTAGAATACCGCACACTAGATCAGAGACCTGTCAGACGGTCTTTTAGCACGATCGAGAAACGAACCCAGTTGCAGATGCGAGGGAGGGTGGAAGGTTGGAAGGCAGCGAGTCTAGATTCTAGAAATTGCAGTTTAGAGTTGGTTTAGAGGGACGACGCGATAAATGCATCGAAAAGCAGGAAAGGAAAGTGACTGTTCGCCGCGCGACGGCCCGATGCACGTGCAACCTGGTCACTGCAGGTCGTCCAGCTTCACAAGGGAGGTGGACAGGAAACAAACTCGACAGGTAGTTCTCGCGTTGAATGACCATGATAAGTATTGAGCTATCGTGATGAAGCTAAATAGCATAACTATGGGTATGTATATATCAAAGTCGGATGATTGAGATAAGATCAACTACAGTGGAGACATTTATTGACTGGCGATAATGTTACCAGGAGTGCAGGGCATGCGAAAATATGATCCGAGCAAGGAGACTGTAGGTCCGACCGAGGTTCGAGGCTGAGGCCTAGCGCTGAGGGCGAGGCCTGGCACCTGAGGGTCCAAGGCCCTGGTAATGTTGGCAAAAGTGATTGTGCCAAGCTCACGGGGGAACTCGTGCAACAGGAGGGTGGCAGAACCTGGCAGGGTATCCAAAACTCGTGGACCCAGATGTAATTTAGATCTGAGAGCACAGTTTAAATTTGAATTCAATAGAACATGAAAATTGACGTCCCTAAAGATGGGTGCATGATGCACGATGCACGATGTATAATAGAGGACGTCCTCTTGCATCACATCAATGACAATATTTCGACATGGCTGCTGAAATTGCACAGGATCTCGAAGCATCGTTCGCGTAAGTACCGCCGCTCTCGACCGAGCCTCGTGATGTAGATGAGCTACTTGCTGATCCAGAGAGTATCTCGCCTGACGATATCGCTACTGTATTTGCGACCCTCGAGGAGTTGAAAAGGATCGAGGAAGATGAGAGCTTTGAGGAAGTTTGAAGTACTGGAGGATACTTTTAGTCGGATAAGGAATAAATAATTTCACAAGCTATTCTAGATGAGGTTAAGGTGGTTGTTAGTTATTACTTTTTAAAGGTAGATGACGTGTGCATCATGTGATGTTGTCGTTAGGCCTAAGATAGTCTGGCATAGCCTGGAGCTTTGCCAGTTCATTAATGCCTTCCACTAGTTCAAGAGCGAGTGGCTAAATGCCTTTGGCACCGAGAGAGAAAGACGACGAAACAGTTCAGTTGGACGTGTGGATACAGTAGATTCCTTCCGGGCGTTCATAGGTTCAGGAACCGGCACCTTTCACATCTAGTTAGTCAATCCGACGACACCGCAAGGCATAATAGCTAGGCTCGAGCGCGGCGCGCGCTGTCTGCTGATTATATTCAGCTTAGCGTCAAACACATCATACGAGATATCCCAGTATTTTCCGCCGGTCAAATTACTATCTGAATACGTCCAAGGATTTTCAACCTCAACTTCTACTAGTAGTGGTTTGCTGGTCCAATGTGACAATCTCTGCCACGTAGGGTAAATTTTTTAATTCTGCGATTTTCGGAAGTTCCAGCCAGAACTGATGGTTAACCCCAGCGCTACCAAATCCAGGGTTATTGCATTTCCTGCTCTTCTCCTCGACATGCACCGAGAAGGAATTTATGTAAATAGTAGTCCTGTTTTTACTATGTAATTAGCACTACCCCGCCATGAATCATTGGCTTTCGACGATTGGAACCAACGAGAGTAAAAATCAACCCGAGAGAACTCGAGATCAGCGCGTGAATAATTTGCCACCTTCTTTAATTAAAAGATCATTAGATATTATGTAACCCCTGGAATCTCGAGCGCTGTTGCCACAGCTTGTGATCATTCATGGCAGATACCCAGGCCCCGGGTTCGAGCGCTGTGCGATTTGGCTGGTATGATGGCGATCATCACGACTTGATGGTTAAGATAGATATCCGGTTTCTCGACTCCTTGGCATGGATGGATGATGACTACAGCTGCGTTTCGGAGACAGCCAGTCAGTAGATCATGATATGGCGAATTATTTAATAACGTGTGAGGCCGTGTAGTTATCATGGCATCGCTACGTTCTATGTACAAAGGCACAGTACTCGAGTATCAGGGTTAGGCGACAGACGAGGTTGCAACAGGTACAGATACCTTTATGACGTTAACCTCATGTCGGAGTGTCTTAGCGGAAGTGAACCACACAGGGGCTTTCCTCAATTCCTATACATAATAGATAGGATGGTGAGTATCATGGTGTGAGTAAGTGGTAGTAAGTGTTACAAAACAAGAATACAGTATAATGCAGAACCAAGATGACTTAACGTATTACCACACTATTCGTGTCTGTTATACCAGGGAAGTGTAAAACCGAAAATATTACGCCATCGTTGCTTCCGTCCAGCCGCCAAGCACAGGAAGTTCAGCGACACCAAAAACCACGTTTGGGACGCCTTCCTCATCACTGGCCCTCCCTGTGGTTACGCCCAGGTTCGGATCAATTACTTGTGATTTGACCAAATCTTCCTGTGAGCGCTTAAAGCGCATCGGGGAATCTGGGTGAGGCATGGAGATTAGGACACAGACCGAAACAGTGTCTTCTGGGGAGGTATAGTCTCGAATAATCGTGGCTGGACGTGGATCAGCAGATGCAGGATGTCGCTTGAAGCGCGCAAGGAATGAGGGCCGTTGTTGTTGTGGAGACTCGTGAGGTAATCGGGACTCCGCAGCAAGCTCGACCCTGTGTGTTAGAAGAGCAGTGACAGGCTGTTGAGAGAAAATATCAGTCAAACCTGCATGTAGGTAACTTAATAGCTCAAAACAGACCATGATGGCCTGCCACTGAGACTTCTCTCGTAGCACATCTACTTCAACCCAGGCTTCATGCACGCTAGGTTTCTCTCCAATAAACCGTGAAGTAAGACCGAGTATCGATGGTTGCAGGTCAAGAACAACTCCTTGCGCCAAAGCGTCTTCCATACGCTGACGAAAACGACGCCGAACGAGGAAGGAACGGAATATAATAGAGGCGGAAATGAGAAGGAGAACAAAAAGGGTAGCGAGGAACGTGAAACTGGTCGTAGCGTTCATTGTTGTCACAAGGAGCCGTACACAAGGTATCAAGGGAATTGAAAGATCAATTCAAAAGAAGATGATGGTGAAGGGAAAGAAACGTGTTGTGATTGCGGATTGAAACGTTCAGGAAGCAGTGCATGGGATGATGGAGCCTGTGTTAACCTATGACGGATATGTGGGATCAGGCAACACATACAGATATAGCGTGGTTGATGTAGATGAGGGTTGTTCATCTCCCCCATCGGAAGATTGACTCGGCTGATCACTTGAGGTAGTAAGAGTAGGCGTGGACGATGGCGACAGTGAAGACATTGATATTATGCGAGCTCGTCGGATGGAACATCGGTAAGGTTCATTGCTGTTACGGCCACTTTATAAATTACCGTGGGATGGAACCCTGTGCACCAGAATCTGAGGATCAGATTCTGCTGACATAATGAGTAACTGATGTGAACCGCCTCCCTTACGAATAAAATAGCTACTATTGAGCCATGTAGATATAGCGCTCATTGCCTTTCCTCTTTCCCTTCATCTCCCATGTCGTCGAATACAACCTCCCCCTCCCTCCCTCCTTCCTTGGATCTTCCGCCTCATCTATCTGCTCAAAAGTATTTCTTCGTCTGCACACTCACTGTCTTAGCCTGGGATGCTCTCGTTCTCACTCCCAGGTCGTACAGGCTGGGACGTCTGCCAAAATGGCCAGCTCTGAAATTCATGTATTACTTCATGCAATTTTGGGTCCTAGCAGATTTTATTGTAACAGGTACGTTTCCTTTCCAATCCTGTCTTATCGCGAAACCTCGGGCGTTGACCTGAAACCGCGATTACAGGCGTCATGTTCTTTAGCACGACAGTTGTACAAGACACAGACTGCGTTGCCTTCTGGCCTTACGAGCCAATCTGCACAGCAATTCTCCTTGCTGTTGCATCTGCTGTACATGTCATGCGCATATCGGCCATCTACGACCACGCTCAACATGTTCGCGCGACTATGTGGGGATTGTACGCTTTGCAGATTGTCGTCACTGCCATTTGCTGCGGCTTCTACCGCTCTGTCCATCTAGAAGATGGTCAAGGGTGTATTGCTGGTCCCTTGAATAACGCAAGCTGGGTTGGAATTTACTGGCTAGCCCCAACCTTGCTCTACGGCACCAGTTTCGTCTTCGCTGCTATGCGCAGTATCAAAACACTCGAAACTAGGCAGGTATCTTACTGGCGTCTCATGCTTCGTGACGGTTTGAACTTGTACGGTGCCATTCTCCTCGTAAACCTCATCAATGTCCTCTTCTACTTCATTATGACGCCCACGGGTACAAATGACCCCATCAAGACAATTGTCACCAGCATGGCAGCTGTTCTTACCACAACAATGTCTATGCGTATCATCCTCTCTGTTAGAGGGGACCTCGCCAACGGTGGCACGTTCTCCATTTCTTCCCATGCTGCTTCTTCATCGGGAGCCAATACCCACTCGCTCTCTGGCTCAGGGACTAGACCAAGAAACGTCAACCATACATTCACCCTCGGTGATATGCGTGATGCCACCGTGGCAGTGGCTGGCCGTAAAGAGGGAGGAGAGTGGGACGCTGACAAAAACAGTGTCACTCCTGGCGAGGAAACCAAGGCGGTGCTTCCAATTATTGGGGAGGACATTGATAATGGTATTCCCCGTGCGCGTACTGGGTTGGGTGTGCAAATCACGGTCGATCAACAAGTCGAGTATGATGATGGATTTCCCACAAGGAAGTAGGTCTCGGAATTAAAGGCGCAGGCAGGGCTTGCTGTCAATACATGTGGAGTGATGCGATATCTTTCGGGACTTGTCACAGGCCCCTTGTCTATGACGTTGACATGTTATCTTCCGCACTTGTATATTTTTTCTGCTGTCTGTTCGTATTTATACCGCTTGTTTACTCACAGTATTCCCTACGTACCCTGCTGTTGCCCAGAATTCCATGGATATATTGTATACCATACGAGTTGTACTACTTGAATGAAAATTAAGGCGAGTGCTCGGTTATTTGTATTCCCACCCGCAATCATCCGATCCTGATGATCGCATGTGCTCCTTGGTTCATACATACCCTCGATTCGGAACGGAGAGATGCGCTGGAACTTGAAACTTGACCAAGACAACGGTTAATTATTGATCAATGGAGAGATTCTAAAGACACGTAGCATGGCGGTCGTCGGACAACTATGACCGCGCACTGGCTGGTGGGATCTTTTCGTATTTAGCTGAATCTTTCCCATAATACAGAAAATTCGGATTCAGGAGGCTATATACAGGCAGTGCGTTTGTACTGCATCGCGTAGATGAGCTGTCGACGCATCTGTATTCGTATGATACCGGAATTCCTAGAGTATTTCTGATCGTAAAATATCTGCGTTCCCGATCAGTGATACGTTCCCTTCGATAGTACTAGAGCCGTATTTGAGTTTCCTACACTGTACAAGTACTGGTACCGAAACCCACCAACTGCAGACAGACTTGGGTTTCAAACCTTCAAATTAAATTTCAAGGGATGTCCGATCTCGTCAATCAATTACCCTCCAAGTCAGCACAATTATTCATTTACATAACAAGCCTGCAACGCCCGCGCGCGGCATGAAGATGGATAGATCCACTAGCCTATTGATCCTTAAAGCTGATAGGTACACATAGTTGTACATACTCGAGAAACTGTAATGATTAAAAACTTTCGGGGTGAGAAAGGACTGATACCTCTCCACACCTGTCCGCTGAATAGTATACAGCCAAGAAGTTAAAGACATACGGAGACAATGATCCATACCAGTCGATCCGTCACGTTGGAGAGAAAGAATTCACTGACATCGCCACTTCAAGCCATTGCGGCTAAAGCAAGTCATCAGTCCAGTACGATAGTTATGCAGGAGTAAGTGCCGTTTAGCTATGTCCGACATATGGTCTTCGATCCCAAAGGACAACAAATATGAATTATAAAAAAAATCATCAGTCCTATGCCGTCGACAGTAGCGCAGCCACAGACCATGACAACTTGAACGGTAGAGTGATTTACAACAACATCGGGATATTTAGACATGCTTTTCTGGGATGCCTGGAGTTCATTGTCCTGCGGTGCTCTAACGTATATTCTCGAGTGACAGACACTATGACGTATATTGTATTTTGAACAATGGATTGTATCTGCATTGGGGGCGTAGTATCGCGCGTTCAGGCCCGAGGAAATATTTGGCCTTACGTTTAGTCAATACAAATTCGACAGCTTCAAGTATGCTGTTCTTCTATATCACTGCGTACTATAGGTGGTCAGGGAGAAAATGGCCGGAATAAGAAGTATGAGCTGAGCAGAATGATATTGAACACACTACACCGAAATTGACCGAATGAGTCAAGGGATGTGGTAGGCTAGAACGAATACCTCCTCAAGCAGCCTATATCGACGATATAACTCATGGACTTTGTTATGAAGAGGTTTGTTCTATGTACCATGCCGTGTTAGCATTTCAGACCTAACAGTGTACGGACTGTGACTTGCCTCAAGAAGCCAGTACGGGACGTACGAAGGAGATGGCGAATTTCGACATATTAGCGCTAGGCCCATCGACATGTATGGGGGTTATGAGTTCGTAAATGCCATGCGTACCTCCAATGCATCAATCCGACTTCCGCATCTTCTGCAGTGATTGATTGATGGGCATGGAGCACAGAAATATCTTGCCAATTGGGGCTGGACGAAAATGACCTTGTATGTTCTTATGTAACTTACTTAGCTAAGCTTCGTGAACCACTGGCAAATGAAAGTTATTGTCGTGTTTTTGCTCCATCGTACATGTATAAATCTTCAAGTTGACCTGTGTCAGCTGCTATGATGTAGGTCATGCATTTGCGTCACGAACAATGGATGTTGAACGACGTATAATTCCGGGCTGACAGTGATTACGCTACTAATCATGATTTTGTGGAAGTTGTGCCCTGGTGTGGCGCAAGATCATGATGATACTTTGATCATTGATGTAACTGCTCCGCTTTTCGTTGCCTGATTTGACCTCATGGGCCTGATCTTTTCAGCACTAATCTCGAACTTGTAGTCACAAGCTGTGATTCAATGTTGAGTTGTGCGATATGTGCTTCTATCAAACATGTGACAGGTATACATATATATACTCCCGTTATAAGCACTGCATCAGCCTCATTGTTCTTAATACCTAGACACCCTGCAAGTTACAGCCAACAATGTCTTCCTCGGCCCAGGACCCCATCCCACAACTTGACATCGGGGATACGTTCGGAGCACTTTTCATTGGGGTTATCATTGCAGCAGTGTTCGTAAACAATTTGCTCGTTATGCAGTTCAAGTTATGCGTTTCCTGTCATCCTAACTTATCTTGCGGAACAGTCTATTCGGTTTAAGCAACGTTCAAACTCTCATCTACTTTCAGACGCATAAGGGCACAGGGATGTCATTCTATAAGCTGACTGTACGTTTATATCACCTTCTATCTCTATCTTGTCCTGCTCTAAACGCCATAACAGGCCATCTATCTCTGGTAGGCATTCTTTTGAGCTACTATTGTCGAGCACGTCGAGGCTACAGGTTCCCCTAAACACTTAGGATATTTGATGCTCTGCACTTGGCCTTGATCATCCACTGCATGTATTACTATCTAGTAATCAATTATGCAAACGTCAATGCGCTCACGGAAATTGTATGGAGTTTTAAGGTGAGTTCTTACTTTGGTGCTCCATGCGGCCCTGTAGTACTATGGTATTGATGGACTTGCGCAGCTTTCGGTAGTTATCGAGGTGGGTTATATTTACTAGGCTCTGAGGTATACCTCAATCACGCACTCTACAGGTTTTTATCGTCTATGCGGTGCATATGTAAGTTTGATGTGCAGAATGTGATGTGCAATTGATCATCAATACATTCTTCATAGCCTGTATGCTTATCGCATATGGATATGTATGTGTCTCCTTAACGATGGATTTCTACGACTGAGGCGATATACCTAGTCAGCAAGGGCAAGTCAAGAACCCTCCCTATCGCAGTGGTATGTTTACAGTTGATATAGGTTCTAAGCATTTCATCATGTTCATTCGCCGTTAGGGCATAGTCATAACCCTAAACTCAGGTAAGCTTGTTAGCTGGAAATGCTTGTCGTTCGATCTTGAAGATCCCTTCAGGTGTTGTAATTGGTAAGTTTTAGACGCCGCTCTTATTGGCCCATCATTTTAACCCAATGTCAGCCCTGCTTTGGGCCTTGTGAGTGAACTGTGTGCTCCCTAGCTACGCGGAATGCTGATAGTGACTAGATATCAGTGTCATGATTTTTCGGATTTGCTCAAAGTCGAGTGGGCGACATACATGGCTTTGGCCACGATTACTTTTGCCGACGTCGTTGTCGCATCGTCACTATGCTACCTCCTAGCTACTTCCCGTACTGGATTCTCTAGGTAAGATTCATTCACTACCTAGCTCTGAGATATTACTAACACGAAATACATAGCACCGATTCCTTGATAACAAAGCTCACGGCTTACATTATTAATACCGGTTGTTTGACGAGGTATCCTTCCTTCTACACTATCCCATATCTTGACTCATTTAAATGCAGCGTATGTTCGATGACAGCTGTGATTACAGTAAGTTTCTAGACATTTTGTGGTCCATCTCTTCTCTAATGGTCTGCAGTGCGCAGCCATGCCGAAAAACTTCATCTTTCTTGCTATTGAATTTTTATTGGCTAAAGGTATTACCAAAGCCCTTCCCTAGAATCACGCTAACCAGTGGTCCTGTTTCAAGTATACGTCAACTCGTTCCTCGCACTTCTGAATGCACGACACTACACGCAGGTCAACACAGACACTGACAATTCTTACCAGTTCCACAACCGCCACGGGGTCTACCGCCCGGAGTTGCACATCAGGGCGTCGGAAGACCAGGAGCTCCAGTCATCACAGAGGGAGGTGTTTAAGCATCCTAATGGTAAAGTTATGGATCTGTCCCGGCCTGAGTCTGTCAAGGTTGGTGCTAGTTTTTGTCTCATCTGGGACTTGATAGCATGCTTTAGGCACAGCGGCCGATCACGTCGACAACGGAGATGAATTCTTATTCTGTCTCGTCCGTGTGATGAACGAGGCTGCAACTCCCGAGTGCAGCACCCAGAAGTTGCTGTTGCAAATTTGATAGACTAGCCTACTTGATAAAGTTGATCCCACTGATGCTCGACTATGGGTGTAGTGATAGATAGTTATACGTATTGACTCGAAAAACTGCAATGAAAGTTAAAAACTGAAAGGAATGAGGGTGAACTGATGTCTCTCTACACCCGTATGCTGAATAGCATACTACCATAATTTACCAAGAAGTTAAGGTCATTGGCCAGTCTCGCGAACACGGAGACAATGATCCGCACCAGTTGACCCAGCACGATACTACACGAGATATGAGTCAAGGGATGTGGTAGACTGGAATAAATACCTCATCAACAGCTCGTATTGACTCGGACGATATGAGCTTTGTCTAGCGGTTACGAGACGGACGGGGTAGGAGCGAGGACGCTAGAAACACAAAGGTACGATCTCAGTCTTTGGTCAAGAACTCTGTTAACAATGTGCGCTACCTAGAAACACAAAGGTACGCTACGGTTTTGGTCAGTCAACGCTGACATACATGGGCTAAGTACTTACATCTCAGTCTTTGGTCAAGAACTGAGATGTCTGCGTCTGCGGGCGCTTGACTTTATACTAGGTCAGTAGAAAATAAAAATTAAACATAACTATATTGACGAATGTCTCAGAACTTCGGCCGACATCAGCGCGAGGCGCTGATAGGCTTCTTTTTGACTTGCGCTCGTACCACGTTGCTCATCTTCTCCCCCTCGTGCCTCGATTCTCGGCTTCTTCGGAACTTCCCTTCTGCTTTGTCTCCGGTTCATCGGACTCCAACACTTTGTTGTGAAGAGTACAGGTCTATGTTAGCACTTCAGATCTAACAATGTGTGGACCGTTGACGCCGCCTCGAGAAGCTAGTACAGGACGTACCGAGGAAATAACATGTCAAACCATTTCGACATATCGGCCTTCGTGAAGCGAATGCAAACCTTCATGCACCAAAGCCTTGTCTGATAAACGCTTTATTAATGATGCTACGGAGCCTATGAAGTTTTCCTGATGTCGCGACTGTAGCTTACTATGTAATATTGTCTGAAATTCTTGCCAGAATAGAGCCTATTGGAATCGTAAACGAGGTTCTCAAGTACAAAACTGGGACCCATTCGAGTCTAATCAAGGTTGCTGCCGGTGAAGCTCGGCCTTTATCTGGTTGGTTGATTGATAGAGCACATAAATATCCTTGCTAATTACATATAGTAGGACAAAAATACGAAATTTGATTTTCCCGTGGGGCTGTGAGAAATAACTTAGCTAAGCTTCGTGAATCAAATTATTGTTCTGCATTAAGTACTTGTATAAATTCTTCAAGTGACCCGTGTCAGCTACCATGAGATAGGTCATGCATCTGCATGTGGACGAACCATGGGTATTGAACGATATGTGATTGCGGCTGACGGTGATTACGTTGCATCTTGCCGCAACGCGGTTCATGATATACTTAATTGCTCCACTTTTCGTTTCCTGATTTGACCTCATGGGCATTTCGGCCTGATCTTTTCAGTACTAGTCTCGAACTTGGAGTCACTGGCAATCAAAACCGTGGTTGAATACTGAGTCATGCGATGTGCTTCTACCGAACATGTGACAGATATGCCTCCGTTTATTAGCACGAGGCCGCAACCAACCTCATTGTATACCACCCAGACACCTTGCAGATTACAACCAAACCAACAATGTCTTCCTCGGTGCAGGACCCCATCCCACAACTTGACATCGGGGATACGTTCGGAGCACTTTTCATTGGGGTTATCATTGCAGCAGTGTTCGTAAACAATTTTCTCGTTATTCGGTCAAAGTTATGCGTTTCCTGTCGTCCTAACTTATTTTTGCGAATAGTCTATTCGGTTTAAGCAATGTTCAAACTCTTATCTACTTTCAGACGTATAGGGACGCAGGGATGACGTTCTATAAGCTGTCTGTACGTTTATACTACCTTCTGTCAGTTCTGCTCTCAGGCTAAATGCCATAACAGGTTATCTGTCTCTGGTAGGCATTCTTTTGACTTGCTATTATCGAGCATGTCGAGGCTACAGATTTTCCGAAAACCTTAGGATATTGGATGCTCTGCACTTGGCCTTGATCATTCACTGCATGTATTACTATCTAGTGATTAATTATGCGAACGTCAATGCGCTCACGGAAATTGTATGGAGTTTCAAGGTGAGTTTTTACATTGGTCCTCCGCGCAGCCCTGTACTATGATGTTGATGGGCTTATGTAGCTTTCACTAGTCATCGAGGTGAGTTGTATCTACTAAGCTCGGTGGTATATCTCAGTCACGCACTCTACAGGTTCTCATTGTCTATGCGGTGCATATGTAAGTTTGATATGCAGAATGTGATATGCAACTGATAATTAACACATTCTTGTCCCATAGTCTGTATGTTTATCGCATATGGATATGTATGTATCTCCCTATCGATGGATTTTTACGACTGATGCAATGTACCTAGTCAGCAAGGGCAAGTCAAGAACCCTCCCTATCGCAGTGGTAGGTTTACAATTGACATGGGCTTTAAGCATCTCATTATGTTCATCCGTCGTTAGGGCATAGTCATAATCTTAAACTCAGGTAAGTTTGTTAGCCGGAAATGCTCGTTGTTCGATTTTGAAGATCCCTTCAGGTGTTGCAATTGGTAAGTTTTAAACGGCGCTCTTGTTGGCCCATCATTTTAACCCAATGTCAGCCCTTCTTTGGGCCTTGTGAGTTAACTATGTACTCCCTAACTACGCGGAATACTGATGGTGAGTAGGTATCAGTGTTCTGTGTTCTCGGATTTGGTTAAAGTCGAGTGGGCGACGTACATGGCTTTGGCCGCGATTACTTTTGCTGACGTCGTTATCGCATCATCACTGTGCTACCTCCTAGCTACCTCTCGTACTGGATTCTCTAGGTAAGGAGCAGTCCACTCATTACCTGGCTCTGAGATACTACTAACACAAAATACACAGCACCAATTCCTTGATAACAAAGCTCATGGCTTACATTATCAATACCGGCTGTCTGACGAGGTATTCATCTTTCCAGGCTAGCCCGTATCTTGACTCATTTGATGCAGCGTATGTTCGTTGACAGCTATGATTACAGTAAGTTTTGAGACTTTTTGTGGCCATCTCTTCTCTGATGGTCTACAGTGCGCAGCTATGCCGAACAACTTCGTCTTCCTCGCTATTGAATTTTTATTGGCTAAAGGTATACCAAAGCTCTTTTCCTAGAATTGTGCTGACCAGATGTCCTGTTTCAAGTATATGTCAACTCGTTCCTCGCACTTCTGAATGCACGACACTACATGCAGGTCAACACAGACACAGATAATTCTTTCCAGTTCCGTAACCGCCACGGGGTCTACCGTCCGGAGTTGCACATCGGGGCGTCAGAAGACGAGGGTCCCCGGAACGACGTGTTTAAACATTCCGATGTCGAAGCTGTGGAACTATCTCAAGCTGAGTCCGTCAAGGTTGGTGCCAGCTTTTGTCTCATTTAGGACTCATAACACGCTTCAGGCACAGCGGCCCATCACGGCGACAACGGAGATGAGTTCTTCCTCATCTGGATGATGGATGAGCGTGCGTAAGGTATTTTCTATCATCAGTATCTGTATGCTGAATGCATTACTACCAGCTTAGAATTGCATTCATTAGGTCGTTCAATATGATTTGTGCAGAAGGAGCTGTTTCGCTGCCATTGACTTTTCATGGCACTGAGGGATCCGGGTGGCATCAGTTTGATGGGAGTTGTTGATTCAATTCTGACAGGAATCTGATCACCATCGGACGTATCAGAACCATTTTTCCGTGGATATCGGTGGGACCTCTTTGTATTTGGTATCTTTCCCAGAATGTAGAAGCTTCGGATCCAGAAGGGTAGTGTACACCCATGCTGCACTGCGCAAACTTAAGACGAGACGTCGACGCATCCTGCATACTTTTTGATGAGTGTGTTCATGGATTACGGTCGATGTTGGGCTTCCTGTGTATGTCTGATCGTTGCATTTATAAAATATTCACGTCCCTGAGCAGTGATGTGTCCCTTCGGTAGTATGCCAATACCAAAACTTACAAGTTAAACAAACTTCAGTTCATGTCTCACCAATCAAATACCCCTGGTACAATCATTTATTTTCAAAAGGGCGCAGCATCCGCATGCTCATAGTTTGCCGAGAAGTATGAGGCATTAGCCGGTCCTGCCGATCTCGCGAATGTAGAGAAAACGATCCATTAATTGGTCCATCACGCTGAAAAGAAAGAATTCAGTTTCATCGTCGCGTCAATCGGCCGTTGCGGCTAAAGCGAGTCATTATCAGTTCAATTTCGTCGACATTAGCGCAGCCACAGCCTGAATTGAGGTCGAGTGATATGCAACACTTGGCTGGCATGCTCTGGCTCTTCTGCCAGTGGGATACTTGGAGTTCCTTGTCCTGTGACGCTTTAACGTACAGTCTTGTGCTGAAGTCATGGCGAATGATGCTTGTATAAAGTGTGGTTCAATGGGTATATTTATATACCTGGTATCGCTTTATGCCAGTGGGTCTAGTGATTGGATCATTAATGGAACACGAAACTGTCCTTGATAATTGCCAGGGGCTGGATAATCGAAATTTGATTTTCCCAAACCCTGTGAGAAAGATACATATGTTCTTGACTTAGCTAAGCTCATGACACAAGTGACCTAAGGCTTGTGTCATCTGCATAAACCATAGATGAATGACTTTTAATTGGTAGGCAGTGTGGACCTGCGGTGCATTGCTCTGCTGTTCGTTACCTGACTTCACGCGGCCGCCGTGCAATTTACATTTGGCCTGATCTCGCAGCGAACTTGGAGTCACAGGCAATCACAACTGTCGTTGAATATCGAGTCATGCGGTGTGCTTCTACCAAATATGTGATAGG
Source organism: Suillus decipiens (assembly GCA_016695475.1). Classification (NCBI taxonomy): domain Eukaryota; kingdom Fungi; phylum Basidiomycota; class Agaricomycetes; order Boletales; family Suillaceae; genus Suillus; species Suillus decipiens. Next base: position 332,220 of record MU172968.1, read on the forward strand.
GTGTCTCCGTTATTCGCACTAGGTGGCAATGCACTAGCCTGTACTTATTAACCAGACGCCTTGCAAGTTACAACCAACAATGTCTTCATCGGCGCAGGACCTCATCTCACAACTTGACATCGAGAATACGTTCGGGGCGCTTTTTATTGGGGTTACCATTGCAGCAGTGTTCGTAAACAATTTGCTCGTTATGCAGTTATGCGTTTCCTGACTTATTTTGTGGAATAGTCTATTCGGTTTAAGCAACGCTCAAGCTTTCATATACTTTCAGACGCATAGGAACACAGGGAAGACAATATATAAGCTGACTGTACGTTCATACCACTTTCTGTCGGTCCTGTTCTCAATGCCGTGACAGGTCATCTGGCTCTGGTAGGCATTAATTTAAGTTGCCATTATCGAGCTCGTCGAGATGACAGATTTCTCTGGGACCTTAGGATATTCGATGCTTTGCACTTGGCCTTGATCATCCACTGCATGTATTATTATCTAGTGATCAACTATTCAAATGTCAATGCGCTCACAGAAATTGTATGGAGTTTCAAAGCGAGTTCTTTGGTCCTCCGTTCAGCCCCGTGGTGCTGTGATATTGACGAGCTTATGCAGCTTTCGCTAGTTATCGAGGTGAGTTGTGTTTACTAAGCTCGGCGGTGTACCTCAGTCACGCACTCTACAGGTTTTCATTGTCTATCTGGTACATCTGTAAGTTTCATGTGCAGAATGTGATATGCAACCTATAATTGATATTCTTACCCCGTAGCCTGTATGTTTACCGTATATGGATACGTATGTGTCTCCCTATCAATGATTTCTACGACCGATGCAATATACCTAGTCAGCAAGACCAAATCAAAAACCCTCCCTATCGTAGTGGTAAGTTTACAATTGATGCAGCATCTCATTATTTTCATTCGTTATCAGGGCATAGTGATAATCTTAAACTCAGGTAAGTCTGTTAGCTGGAAATGCTCATTTCGATCTTGAAGATCCATTCAGGTGTTGCCATTGGTAATTGTTTAAATGACTTTTGTTGTTGGCTCATCATTTTAACCTAATGTCAGTCCTTATCTGGACCTTGTGAGTGAAACTACATGCTCCCCAGTTATACGGAATGTTGATAGTGAGTAGGTATCAGTCTCAAACGTTCTCGGATTGGGTTAAATTCGAGTGGGCGACATACTTGGCCTTGGCCACGATTACTTTTGCCGACATCGTTATCGCAGCAACACTATGTTACCTCCTGGCTACCTCCCGTGTTGGGTCCTCTAGGTGAGAGGCGGTCCATTCATTACCTGACTCTGAGACACTACTAACGCGAAATACATAGCACTGATTCCTTGATAACAAAGCTTATGGCTTACATTATTAATACTGGTTGTCTGACGAGGTATTCTTCCTTTCAGACTATCCCATCCCATGTCTTTACTCATTTCATGCAGCGTATGTTCAATGGCAGCTGTGATTACAGTAAGCTTCCAGAGATTGTATGGTCCATCTCTTCTCTGATGGTCTACAGTGCGCAGTCATGCCAAAGAACTTCATCTTCCTCGCTATTGAATTTTTATTGGCTAAAGGTATGACCAAAGCCCTTCCCTAGAACCGTGCTGACCAGTGGTCCTGTCTCAAGTATATGTCAATTCGTTCCTCGCACTCCTGAATGCACGACACTACGGGCAGATCAGCACGGACACTAATTGTCGTTACCAGTTCCAGAACCACCAAAGGGCCTATCGTGCGGAGCTCCACATCAGGGCGTTAGAAAACCAGGAGCCCCAGGCGTCCCGCAGGGACATGTTTCAGCATCCCAACCATGAAGCTGTGGATCTTTCTGGATCTGTCAATGTCGGTGCTACTTTTTGTGTTATTGATGATTTAATCACACATAGCCACAGCGGCTGATTGCGGCAACAACGGATATGACGGAGATGAATTCTTCCTCGTTTGCGTGATGGATGGGCATGCATGTGATGTTGTCTATTCGTTTTCTCGCGAGATAGAGGTCATAACTTAGACATTGCGAGTTCTTAATCCCTCTTATCAAATTGTACACAGCGGCAGGGAGCGAGGAGGATTTACACTACATCGGTATCTTTTGTTCGTCCTGCGATGATTCCCCTCCTAGTGATTCAGTATCGTGCGTACGGGTACTGATTGAGTCTTACTCACCTCTGATTTGAATCCGACTTACCGAGTCTTGACAGGAATCTGGTCGCCATTGAACTCACAGAAGCATCTGTCTGTGGATATTGGTGGGACCTTTTTCATTTGGCATCTTTCCCAGAGTGTAGAAATTTCGGATCCAGAAGGGCAGTGTACACCTGTGACTGCATAGACTCGGGATGAGACGTTGATGCACCCTGCATACTTTTTGATAGATGTGTTCATGGGTTACGGTCGATGTTGGGCTTCCTGTGTGTATGTCTGATCGTTGCATTTATAAAATATCCGTGTCCCTGCTCAGTGATGTGTTCCTTCGGTGATATACTGATACCAAAACTTGCGAACATCAGACAAATTTCAGATCATGGATTTCAAAGGGTGTTCGAGGTCTGATCTCACCAATCAAATACCCTTGGCATCATTGTTTATCTAACAAGAGGATGCAGCGCCCAGGGCATGAAGATGTCATTGTTGCAAATTTGACAGAGCGACTAATCTACATAGTGAAGTTGATCCCACCAGCGCCGACTGCGGATGCGCCAAAAATAGCTGTATGTACAGTAGTACACAATTTGAGAAACTGCGACTGTTAAAAACGGGGGAGCTGATGCTTCTCCGCACCCGCATGCTCATGGTTTGCCAACAGATAACATAGCGATAACGCAAGAAGGATATCGACAAGGGTGACAGCACCCAAATACAAGAAAAATGCCCACTCGATTTCGACCAAATCAGTTATTGCACGGACCTTCTGATATCTACAAGCTATCAGCATTTAGTTTGGGAGTCCGGTGTCTCACTTACATGCGCCAAATAACGACTTCATCATGTTAAAATGATGAAGCAATGATAGTTCCAATGAACTCTCACCGATGCCACAACCCGAAGAGATCCCAAAAGATCATGCGAAGAGTATCACCAGATGATGGGACTCACCTAAAAGCTTGATCATGAAACACTGTACATCGAACTTACAGATGCTCTACAAAGATGCTGAAAACCTTTGGAGTCCATGTCTGGGGTGAACCATAAGGCTTAGGAAACATGGTAACTTACGACAACTAGCAACTGAAGCTGCAAGAGCACATCAATATGATAGTAGAGGCTCATGGAGGATGTAGCAACTCACTTTAAAACTCCATACAATTTTTGTAAGCGCAGTAATATTTGCGTAGTTTATCACTAAATAAAAATAGACGTAGTGAACGATCAGGACCACATGCAGAGCGTCAAGTATTCTAGAAGTTCGGGGTATAATCTCGACGTGTCCAATGATTGCAACTCGCATAGATGCCTACCAAAGCCATATGACCTAAATTAGCTTCCGAGTCAATAACAGAACTGACAAGGAGGTAGCATAGACGTACGACCAGCTTGTAGAATGATATTCCTGTTCCACTATGCGTTTGAAAGTAGATAAAAACTTGGACGCCAAAGAGACTATTGGATGAGGAGGAACCTTTACCATCTACAGAATAGTGAATGAACGGTTTACTTACATTGCTACAAGGATAACCCCGATAAACAGTGCCCCAAACGTGTTTGCAAGTTGAAGATGGTCTTGCATCGAGGAAATCATCAGTATGATTGACCAGGTCAATTCCACCATGTTATATATCCCGCAGCCCAGGATAATGTGGTTAGCATTGTTTCTGTGATGAATGTCGAGTTTTGCTGTTGATGGTGGGGATTTATGTGAAACCAATGATAAGGGATGAGTCACT
>MU172969.1:0-49343 GCA_016695475.1 Suillus decipiens
GATAAGGGGCTTCAGTAATAGGCTGGAATATAAATTTGACTTGGACAACAGCATAACCTAGCATTCTGTGAGAATTGAAGAGGCTACAAACAAAAAAATTGCACATACATTCAGATGCTGCTAGGGAAAGCAGTTCCCCACTCAGCCAGTCTAGTCCTCTCTGGCACTTGACTGACCTTGTCGTTTACCTTGAACTGTGCTAAACCTTTGCCCGGCTAGTACTACGAAACCACGACTCTTGATACTGCTTGTTTGTGGCAGTCATGTTCAGAACTATCCCAGTTCGTAACAGCTGCTGCATGCAGAAATTTAGCCAAACATGAAGGTGATCAAAGGAAAGGGAGCAATTGGAGTGACAAAATTGTCTTCTGTTGTGCTCAAGGTAAGATCTACCACAGATCAGATCACCCAGCACTGGATGGAGTTCAGGAATGTGAAATAGTTGAGATGCTTCTTCAATAGATAGGTGAGGATGATGTGGATGGATAGTAAGCAGGATTGCAACAGAATCATCAGAAGAAATAAGAGAATGATCTTTGGTGAACAGCAAAATGATTGGTTTGCTGGCACTGACATACTGCTCATCAGGGAGAACAGTCAAGATCCAGGTTGCTTCAGGATAGTGGAGAGCCATTGTGTTTGCTTCCCAAGACATTTCATATACTAAACTTGCCCCTTGCGACTTCAGAACTGTGTAGAGCTGAAAGAATTGAAGTTTTTCCTGTTGATCGAGGAAGTGACAGCATTGACCATGGAAATCCTTGTGGGTGGTCATGCGATAAGGTTATTTCATGTGGGTAATGTGACAGTACTTGGTGATATCACTGCTCCATTGATATGGGGCACCCATGGCACAAGTGCTGTGGATGATGTGCTGCATCAACTCCAGTTTTGGGATTTCGAAATGATTAAGGGGACCATTCTTGCCATGGCGACCACCTGTTATGACTGGGATAGGTCGCAATACGATTACTCAAAAGAGAGTGACAGTTGTTTGATATCAGTGTCAAAGTACAAAAGAGTACTATGCTTCAGTAGACAATGAAGACAGACTAGCTCAAGAGAGGACTAGGCTGGCTGAGTCGAATATGAGATTGTGTTCAGACTAAGACCTTAGGAGTGCTAAGACTTAGAAGATGATTTAGACGACTTGAGTTGCAAGGCTCAAGTGAAGGGAGATTCCAGGTAAAACCCAGTAAGATTAAAGTGAGGAAACTACAAGCAATACACTGTGCTTAAATAGGCCAATATGTGTGCACAGACCAAGACCATAACCAGTAAGTAAGTAATGAGATGAATGTGGAAAGCATGAGCATATGACAATACAAGAAAGCAAAAGAGATAAAAGGTGATGTGGCAAAGCCACGTAGTTACAATGACTGGTTTGTAGACCATATCGTAAGAAAGACAGTCCATGGTCGTACACATTATGTAATCAGAAGGCAGAGAAAAAGGTATAGGGGCACATACAACTGTAACACCACCAGCTGTTATAATTGAAACTTTGTAGTGGTGAAACTTGTGCAAGGCCTCAGTTAATGAGTGCAATGTTTCATCATAGAGGAAGAGATTCTGAGCTTGAAAAATAAATTCTGTAATAGCACATAGTGCGCATGCAATGTCATCAGGGACAGCACCAATGATCACAGCAGGAAGGAGCTTCTCAAGGTCTTGATGATCTCAACCACTTAGCTGCTTCAGCATGGATACACCATTTGTCCAATGGCATACTCCTACATGAGGTTGAAGAACTGAGAGTCGCCAATAGAGTTCCACTCCCCCCATGATGTTTATGGACCAAGTAATAGGGTGGTTGAAGAAAAACTTGTGCCATTGATGAAGGGCATCCAGCATAAAAAAGCAGGATGGGTATGCATCACCCCAGTCCATCCAGTATGGCTCAACTATGCCATTTAGATGCAGCAACTGACATGCCTTGTAGAAGGATGCTATATTGCAAGGGTCAGAAATAGTGCAGGCCCTTTCAATAGCATTAAGAGTGCAAGAGTGAGTTTGAGGAGAGTGTGGAAGAGGGTCCCTGAATTGTGCAGAGACAGCAAGGGAAATTGGTGAACACTTCAAGGCAGTCCATGCAATGAGAAGCTGCTCAGGGTAGTCAGCTATCCAGGCAACCAGGGGCATATGGATCATACACAGACCTCCTCTTGAGTCTGACATAATGCAGCCATTGCAAGCAGCCATCTTCAAATTACACATGACAATTGAAATTGCAAAGTGGTAGACTTGTGCAGATAAGATTGAGTGAATAGGCCTTGAGACCTCAAGAAATTTAGGGATTGGGAGGTAAGCAACCAAAGTGAATGCATGTGATGTCGCTTTCATATGAACACTCACATGGATATTAGCAAGTGAGATCAACAGGGGATGCATCTCCTTGTTTCCAATGCCAATCATTAGAGGTGTCTTGTCTGAAGCACTGATCACACCAACAAATGAATGGCCTGGAGGAAGCTTATCCCAACAACTCATCATTAATACAGTGAGCACTCAGCATCAGCAGGTGTCGCCCACCTGTATCTCCCATGATCAGCACTCATGAACTCTCCATAAGCTCACTGTCTATCTGGACCCTTGAATTCTCGATATGGCTGAAAATCCATGCAAGGCATAAAGACTGGGTTGGCAAAAAGATGCTTAACAACGTCCAGACCATCCCTCCAATATAGCCACAATGGTGCTTTCGTCTTGTAGGAACCAACCTTGATTTGCTGGTGGTACCATTGAGGAACCTCAGGTAGTCCTTCAATCTGAGCTTGTAGGTCTTTAGCCATATTGAAAGAGGGCAGATTATTCTTACTCTATGTATTATTAACACACTGGTATGAAGAATGATGATTGGGAACTTACATGCTTGAGGTGGAGATAGCCATCAATTTCCTTTTGCAATAAAGCCCCCCCAGAAAGCCAGCATGCCAGCTCAAACTCTGACTTTGATGCAAAGGGATAGTGTAAGTTTTCCATATTACAGATATCAGCATGTTCATCATTGTCCATTCACTGGAGATGATTTTGTCTGCCGGGTTTGGTGATTGGTACATTGGGGTGATATTCCATTATCATGCCATTGTCCTCTCAGCATTGTTGTCAAGTGTTCAGGATCATTCAAAAGGAGTACTGAATAACTCACCTCCTAGATGTCAACTGTCTTTCTGGCATTGTCACCATGTATCAAGGGTTGCTTCATTAACTGTCTTTCCAGCATTGTCAAAAGATAGCATTGAAAGGGTTGCGCTGCTATCCATCCTCTGCCGGTACAGTTCCAATGATGATGAGGGTACAGTGTGGAGTATTACTGGACTTAGCAAAATTCTGATGAATCAAACTCTCATGGGAGTTTCCTATCTATCAGGTATCACAATCAACAAACAAGTACCTTGCATGCTATTAAAGAATTACATGCCCTGCATGAGCAGCACTGCTAGCTCAGTTGTGTCAGGGAGTACTGGGTCTTTCAAGAGTCTAAGGTATGTTTATCATCAAAGTGGGACTCATGCACCTACTTTGCACTCCAGTGTTTCATCCCAGTCACCTCTCACTTCTGAGGCACCTAATAGCTCTCCTATTTTGAGGAGTAGCTCTCCCATTTTGAGGAGTAGCTCTCCCATTTTGAAGAGAAGCTCCAGTGTTTCATTGCCTCCAACATCCAAGATGCCCAGTAGCTCTCCCATTTCAAAGGGTTGCATAAGGGCTAGTTGTCATATTCCATACATCTGATCTGATCTGATCAATCCTGCTTCTGTCTGGACCATAGATCCGATCCAGATCACCCATCCAAAACCCCTAGCTTCTTGTGTTCTAAGTCCACTGTGCATACTTGCTTCTATCCCCTTTCGGTGATCTACCTATACCAGTGTCCCAGCTGTGTATATTCCCATCCTGCTTACTGATCTGTTACCTGTGCTTCATATCTGACTTGCATTTACTGATCTGCTGTGCATTTACTAATAGACTTCCATTATACTTTGTGCATAGCCCTCTGGTTCTGGACTTGCTGATTATCTGTACTAGCTACCTACAGTATATAAACTGCATGTACAACTATAGAGAACCTTAGTTTGAATATCATCTTAGATTCTGCTCATTCCATTCCTCCGAACTTGAGCCTCTTCTAGCTCTAGTATCTTCCAAGACTTAGTATTGATTCCTACAGTCTACACTTCCGACTCTACATACATTCAGTAGTCTATATCCATTAGTTTCTAGTACAGACCTCGTCTGATACTAGCCTTATACCTTGAATCCATCCATATGCTCTGGATGTTACAACTGGGATGGGCTCGTTGAATGACGGTTCAAAAGAGAACAGCGGTCGTTAACGTATCAACGCTTTATGTAGAAAAGACTACGACGTTGTCAGACGACACAGATAGTTTCACGCTGGGAGCAGTACGAAACTGGCTAAGTCGAATATAACTGTATTCGGACTAAGACTTAGGAGTGCTAAGACTTAGAAGACAGCTTCACAAAGATGACTAGAGTTGAGAGGCTCTAGCGAAGGATGTTCCAGGTAAAACCCAGTAAGATTCAAGTGAGGAATCTACAAGTACAGGAGAGCCTTTAAATACTAAAGTACATAGAGACTTTAGGGCAGGCTTGAGGTCGATATAAACAGTAAGTAACCAAGTATGGTATACAACGACGTGAGTCAATGGAATGTGATAGAACGTCATGGAATGTATGAGTCAATAGAAGTCCATAGAATGTCGTAGAAGGAAAGGGAGCAGAATAGAACGTACAGTCAAGTGACTGTGGGAGAAGAGAGACGATCGGCTGATCGTGTAAGAATACAACCGTAAAGGTATAGGTCACCTGACCATGTGAAAGTACAACCGTTAAGGTAATAGTGACATAAGCAGAGAGGAAAATGAATAGGGGCGTACAATGATTGTAACACTGGATACCCTTCAGACATACTCTTTCTATCCATACATTCCAGATATCCTTTGGACGTATCATATCTGATACCTTTGGACCTTCAGATCCATCATGCAAGCACTTCTGGATCCTCAGATGTATATTACTCCTCAGAAATAAGGGGCAATACTCGGGAAAGGGGCATAGTGTACGAACTGAGGCCAAAGCCCTTCGGATCTTTCACCTATTGAGTATGGTCTTAACACTATTCCAGTGACCCCAAACAAGCATAATAGGTATGTGTATGTTTATTCAGTGAGCATTGCTTCTGTTCTACATGGCCATTCACACCAAGAACTTGAACTCCAGTGTTTCACTGCCTCCAGCCCTTGGCCTTCAGCCTGACAGTACCTTATCTGTTGAGGACAACACGGCATGCATAATAGATAACAGTTCTCCCATTGCAAAGTGTCATACCTCCTACTCCACGGCTGATTTTCCAGCAACCCTAATCAAGGCTAGGTCTGTTCAATTTTATTATGAATAAATAAGTGGTATTCACTATGACACCTCAGAGTATCCACTGTTGGATCACTAGCTCCCACAGACACTCCTATGCACAAAGCACCAGCTAGCTTTCCTGTCCTGAGGAATAATTACTTGAAACCAAGTAGCCCCCCCATCCTGAGGGATAGCTCTCCCATTTTGAAGGTTTCACCCCTCTTTACCACCATATTGGATGAGGGTAGCCCTAACATGCATAACTCTCACAAGAGGCCACATCAGTACAGCCTGCTCCCAGAAGATGGACCTTCAGACTGCAAGAACATTCCCACAAAGAAACCTAAGTTATTGCTCACAACAGTATGTTGCTTTCACCTGACTGAAAGCAAAAACTGATGCATGTCTTAGTTCACTTGTGACCAATCCTCTGAATCTGAGGTATATTTTAATCAGTGCATGCTCGAGCTCTCTCATATCAGCCACCAGACTTTTGCTGCTAAGATGGAATATCAGCACCTACATGCTGAAGAACTTGAACTTATCACATCCTTGATGAAAGATGAAATGGAGGAATCCCAGGTGCATGTGACATAGGCTGATTTGCAGATAGGTTCACTCTGGAACAGTCTGCATGATGCTGGTGTGGCTGTTATTGGTGACAAAGGGAGAAAGGGTGCAAAGAAGGCAAACAGATATAGCAGGGTGTTCCCTATTCATGGACACCATGAGGTTGATGATAGTGGTGACTCATGTGGCTCTTTGGTTTCTTCAGGATGCAATGGCAGTGCCGATGATGATAAGTTGGAGGCAAGTGAGCAGTCATAGTATTATTTGCAAGTAGCTGGTCCATCACTCAATCCCTGAGCCCTATTACTCTTATCTGACCATTCATAGATCACAATCATTTACATACTATGTACATATGTACTTTCACTGTCAGTACAATTATAAGAATATGAATTTGTCTTCTGATGGTGGCTGGCTGTTATCTCGACATAATCATACCCTATCTGCAAGTACTACATTGCACAACTCTGACTCATACTACCTAGTGCAACGATCAATAAAATGGTATCAGTGGGCCTGCCTGTTTGATTTGGAGCTGAGCCGATCACATGCTCATTTGTCTGCCATATGAACCTGGCAAGCCATGGTTTTATTTAAAGGTGAGTGTTCAGTTGGGTAGTTTTGAGTTAAACTTCTTCTAACATGCCTTGTACTGGCAGTGGGCATGGGCACAGCAGTGCTATGTCTGGCACACAATTTTCCATCAACAAACATGGACTCGGATCTCAGTTGATTCCCCCCTTCCAACCAAACCCCTTCCAAGCAACCTGCAATGAGTCTGCCATCGCAACAGATTATTGAATCACTGTGGTCAATATGATTCATGTACATATGTTCTACTTTACTAGTATTGTTTCTTCTACTAATGATGATTCAAGACAGAAGGCCCTGCCATTGATACCCTACAGCAACATCAGTTGTCTTGTTGCACTCAGTTGCTGCAACAAGAATGGCTCAGACCATACATGATCCCAACCTCATGCACCCCCAGCCAGCATACATTGTCGAGGACCTCAATGATGATGGCACCCATTCATGGTGTGCAAGGTGGGGATCAAGATGTGATGCGTTGAAGCCCTCAAAAATCAGATTTTACAATGAGTAGGACAAGGAGAACATCTATGTACTTAGCTTGGAAAATCATGGTGCTCAACATGATCCTCAAGACTGGTTGGGAGGACAATCGCAGCGCACTGGAGGACATCGCTAGAGAATGCCTGTCCTCTGCATGTGCGAGGAATAATCATGGTACATGTTTTTTTATTTATCATCTATGAATACTTATATGTATATAGTTACTGAAGCTACTCTGGGGGTCCTCAAGCTCATCATGGACAAATTGCCAAACATATGAAACAAGTTGGTTCAAGAAGCCGAAGGGTGCCTACCAGCCCTTGGCCTTCAGCCCAACAGTACCTTATCTGTTGAGGATGACATAGCATACATAAGAGAATGTTCGGAGGCCATATTGAATGAGAGGAGCATGCACACCTATTTCCTGCATAGATGGGATGCTGTGCGCATGAAAATGCTTGTGTTTTTGGGCAATGTTTACTGGAACTTACATGAAAGCTTTTGGTTTGGGCAAAATTTGCCCTTCCTCTATGATCCAGCAGCAAGAGCACAAATCTTGACACCCTCATGGTTCATGTATGAGTTGATGGGCACTGCAGTAAGTCTTTTCATCAAACATTTCTCAGGCACTGACTCATTTTTACATGACACTAGTTATATTGTGCCATCCACCATGCTGCAACAGGCAGGCTATCCAAGATGAAAAACATCTTACAATTTTTGACTCAAGAGTTTTGACCTGTTGCAATTGGAATCCGCAATGCAATGAATCAATATCTGAATAAGCCTGAGCTGGATGAGGGTGAGTTCTTATCCTGGATGACCGCTCACCATGCACAATGCCTGTAAGTGTGTGTGTGATGCCTCAAAATAATATATTGACATTGTATTTACAGCAAAGCTCTCAGGTCTCATACTGGGGAAGAATCTCCCACCAAAAACTACAGCATCTATGCACCCTCATTGTCATTGGAACTATACTGGCCAAGGATGGATAGCAGTGCAACCCTTTTGATGCCATCTTCAACTTCCTTACCATCACTGGCATACCCATCGCCTCAAGACAAGCACTATGCACCATATGTCCCTGATGATGGTCATCACATGGTGTCCACAACCTCCAAATTACATGTGGCAAAATTCAGAGTCGCAGGCTAAAGAATCTGAGGTAATGTTACATCAAGGTGATGGGCCATCATCCATGTAGGATGATGATGATGATGATTTGTATTTCAATGCGGTGGATTCAACAAGTGCCCTGGCAGGTTGGGTGGGAAACTACACAGGCAGTTAGGGGCCATCAGACTTACCATAGTGTTTCTTACTTCATTGGTACCAACAGTAGTAATAGTAATTCTGTATCATTGTCATGGTTGAATCATCAAGCTTAGGTTGTTCAGACATTTAAGTGATCATCTCAGGCTTATTGATTATCAGTGCACTAGTAGTAGTACTATCTCATCTAATCAGCCACATCTATGAAGCAAGTAAGTACTGCTTAAGTCTCATTTTACTTTGCCGATGTTCAAGAACATGTTAACTCTAAAAGGCTTAGCACTACAGCTACAGCCTGCTACTACTTGCTTCTGTAACAGTCAATCATTACCCAAGTGGAATCTGCTACCATGCTCCTGCTAGCTATGAAGTACTTCATAGCGCAAGATATCCTGCTGATGAAACTCTTGCATTGACTGATGATGATGATGATGATGATGATGAATTACAAGGGCTCATTGCAACTCTTGGCATCCTTATATTTGTTGGAGCTGAAAAATCATGCTATGAATGCTCTGAACACTGGCAAGCAAGAAGAAGATACCTACCTTATTCATAGTGACCTACTCCCTAATCCATGTCTGAACACTCCCTGGCAAGCACTATACTCAGGACAGAATAACTGTGCATTTATCACAACCATGGACATTGATGTCCCTATGTTTCACTACATTCTCTCATGTGGCTTCACCACTCTTTGGAATACCACTCCCATCTCCTGCAATGACCTTTTTGTCACTGCTGACCTTCATCCTTATTGACATTCTCTGGATGCTGCCAGTGCATTAGGCCTTATTCTTCATTGGTTCAACTCAACCATGCAAGAGGTCAGCCTCATGCAAATCTTTGCACTTGATGGACTAAACTTAACTGTGCAAACATCTCAGGACCAAGAGATCGAGAATGCAATGTATAGTGGGTGGTTTCACAGTCACTTTTTCAGTTCAGTCATTGCATTTAGTGCTGATGGTGCACTGTCATCTAAATTATCTGCTGAGTCTTTCATTCTGATTGCTACTACTTGCAGACTCAATAATCCAATGCCACATCAATGCACCAGGCAGCTGGCATGACTCCTGCATGGCCCAACCCATCTATGACACACTCTGCACAAACACACCAGACAGATACTACCTTGTTGCTGATACAGATTTCCCATGAGGTACAGATCAGATTGCTGGTCGCATCAAAGCCCCAATCAAGTCAGGACAATGCCTCCCTAGCGATCCTGCTGAAAGACAGAAGCTGCTCTTATTTAACTGGCAGCTGCTTTCTTTTTGTCAAATGGCAGAGTGGGGCATGCATGCTCTTCAGGGCTCCTTTGGACGTCTTCACATTCCCCTCAACATTAACTTCAGCAAGCAGCATTGTGACCTGCTTAAAGCATGTGTTTGGCTTAATAATGTATGTGTTCAGATGGTAGGAGTTAATCAAATATGAAGCATATACATGCCAATCTGGCAAGAAGATGAGCAGGATAGGATGGTTTGGGCACAATTTTAAGACATGTTATTTTCACATCAGTGTAGCAATGATTGTGTAGCTCGATTCCATTTGTCAAGTATGTAGTAGAAATTTGTAGCCATTTGTCACATTCATATACTTAGGCACCACCTAAACCTGAGTCCACTCAGCCTACAATAAGACACTCTCACCAGTTTTACAGTCATGAGCAGGTTTCCCATTTATCCATGCAGTTAATTACCCATCTTTTTGCTTGTCCAGACTCACATTCTCATCCACCATCACACCTTATGTCTCCCATTCAACTGCAGGTTGTATTCCTGTTGTGCAAACATAGTGAGCAGGTTTTCCATTTATGCGTGTGGTTCATTACCCATCTTTTACCTGTCCTCTCCCATTCAACTGTAGATTGTATTCCTGTTGTGCAAACATGGTGAGCAGGTTTCCCATTTATGCATGCAGTTCATTACCCATCTTACTCCCAAGTAAAGCTTCCCCATTTCATCACTTATGCCCTTCACTGCACCAAACTCCATACTTGGGTAACCTTTGCTGCTGTGCAGTTCATTACCCATCTTATGCCCAGATTGTTTCATTCATCTACTACATACTTCATACTACATACTTAAGTACCCCCATCATCTTCTAACTAAGAAAATGTTGCACTGTTGAAAGCACTTGAGTTCTGTTGAGAGCCTAGTCTTCTGCATGAGCAGGAAAGACAGACTGAGTCATTGAATGACTCAAAGTAGGTGGAATGTGCTGAGTTGCAGTGCTAACATGAGTTGGTGAGATTACAACTGATAAGTCATTTGTGCTGGTACAGGAAGATGTTGGAGCAAATGACACATTGAATTGTGCACTCGAAGAATGGATAGGTGATGTGAAGGGTCTGTGAAGGGTGTGACAACCAGTCTTCAGATTTTTGATGTAGTCCTGTTGAGAGACTGTTATGAACTGGGATAGTTCTAACAAGCAGTTACAAACAAGAGACTCGTGCTTGAGCTGCTGTACCTCTTACAAAAGAGCAGAGGTTCATCATACAAGGCTTTAGCTAAACCAGGTATGAGATCAAGAGTATAATGACTAAGTAAATGGAGTGCAAAGATTTAGAGATGCACTCAGATGACTAAAGGTTGGAGACCTTTAGTGAAGGATGTTCCAGGTAAAACCCAGTAAGATTAGAGTAAGGAATACAAGCATAATACACTGTGCTTAAATAGGGTAGCAATGTGTGCACAGAACAGGGCTGCCATATAATGCATGGGAAGAATGGTGTGAGAAAGTAAGTGTGTATCCAAACAAGGAAGGCAGCTATAGTACAGACATGTTGAGATGCATGATATACAAGGTAACAATGACATAAGCAAAGGCATAGTGATAAAAGAAGGAAGGAATAAGTAGGGGTACATATGACTGTAACAGAGACTACATCATGGAGGTTATTGTGATCAAAGTTAAAACCCTCATCTTCATCATTATCAGGTGAGACCCAAATTGTAGATGCTCCCCCATTAGTATATTTTGTTTCATGACATATGTATTGTGGTCATGGTGTTCATGGCATCAGTCAGTGACCTAGACCTTTCTGCACAAGTTGAGCCATTTCCAATTGCATCTCTAGATGGTCTGCATGATGCTCAGCAATTAGCATGCTCACATTGCAAGAGCTGATTATGAAGTGAATTGATGGTTATGTGCACATCTTGCAACTGGTTGGACATAGATACAAGTTGAGTGGTCTGCCACATACTACAGTGACTCATCTCCATATTATACAAGTGAGAAGACAAGCTTCTCCATCCTTTACCAAGTCCATTTCCCATACATTACCCCTATCTTCAGCTCCATTCCGAGCTCTGGCAGCCTCATTGCTGCTTAGTGGCCACCCTATGGCAACTTTTCTGCACTGCACACAGCTCCAGTAACTTGCCAAGACCCATTAGGCAACCTAAAGGCTCAAGAGTTCTGTTCCATCCAATGTCCACCTAGCCATGCCAGTATGTAAATTTCCTTGCCTTATGTTTTGTAACATGTAGTACATCCTTATTACATGTCTACTGCATGGTTTTTCCTATCCCTTCCATCTCCGTAGCTATTACTTAGGTATATAATTTCCTACCTACCAAGACTCATACTTTACTACCCTTCTACTGTACACTTGGTAGGAGAAGTCACTATTACCTTTCAGTATAGTTATCAATCCTTATACAAAATACAATCTTTATCAAAAAACCATAATAAATCCTTATCCCACTGCATGCAATACCTTTGCTATACCGCTCTACCGCTGCTTAGTACTATTTTCCCACGCCGCATGCACCTTCAGCATACATCACACTACCCTCAGAAACCATCTTGGCAACTTTGGCAACTTTCCTGCTAGCATCAGCCCCTATCACACTATTTTAGGCAACTTGGACTATATCCAACTAGCATCCCCCTTGGGTCGAATGTTCTTGCACTGCAAGTATAGCAGCTAGGCAAGCACTTGACATATACTAGTCTAGGGGGTAGTTCACTATCAGCCTAGCTAGATTGTAGTCTTTACAATTAAAGCCCACCATGAGGGATTCTTTTGGTATATTTCCATCTTTGCTCAAAACCACTAACTGCATATTTCATGCTGACAGATACAGATATCAACCCATACCAAATGCCTAATCATGACTACATTCTATATGCCATTATGCCACATGCTGGCAGCACCATTCTTCTATGGTAACCCAATGAAATTGCTAACATTTCTCATTACGGTAGATCAACTTGCCGACATGGCTGGTATCATGGAAGCAGCATGTATCAAAGCAGCCACACGGTATGCTCACCCTGACACAGCTGAGCTATGGGAATGTCTAGAGGAATACAACAGTAACAATTATGAAGAATTCACTAATGCAGTTTTGTACACATATCCAGATCACAGCACTGAAATGTTCAAGTGCACAGTATCTTGCTTGGCAGATGCTCTGCTGGTGGACTCCTACGAGGAGGACACTATTGAGTACTCTGATGCAGAAACATGTCATGCTGTAATAACCCCTATTGCCAACACCGAAGAACAAACAACACCCACTGACATCACGACTACACTGCCAATGTTTGAGACCATACCGATGGCAAGCCTAGATAAAGTCCCAGTACCAGTGGCAACACCATCAACATAGTGCTACTGCCAGTTCAACATAGCGAACCAAGTTTGTTACCTGATGATATATGCAACACTGACAATACCATACAATTCTTATAGTGAGATGCTTATCCCCCTGGAAAGCACAATTACTGTTACCCATAGTGCCACTACTGATGAAGAAGCAGACACCACCAAGATAGAGCACAAATGTCTACCAATGAGATATAGTATTGATATCGAAGCAACTCCATTCATAGAAGCAATCACCATGGAAGCCATTACCAAATGTCCATTGCTAACCAAAGTACTACCATTATAGATAGAAACTATGCAGCAGAACCCACAGCTGCCATGTGCACCCAGGCCTGCGCTTATAGAAGAAATACCAGATGCCAATGACAGCCACATTAGGCCTTGTAGTATCACTCACTGTATCACGGCTACCAGGTTTATCACTGGTTACCAGCACCAATTTTTGGCTTGGGAAGTGAAGCATTGCCCTCAGCACACTAGCAACCCATTAATATTTGTTTCACAGTATGACAGGCCATCGCACACCTGCATAGCGCTACTACAGTATGAAAGCAGGACAAGAGGTTTCCATTGCCAAAGAATGAGTTAATCAAAGAAGAAGACTAGTGCCAGTCCCAGTACTCATATACCTGCCAGCGGTAACCCAATGGCACCATCCCATATCTATACTGACACTCACTAATACCACCCTCATTTCACAACCACAAAAACAAAGAAAATAATATATTCCAGGTACAATACTCTCCATTTTACCCCAGGCTTTGACCGGTGATCATTTTCATTTGCTATATATCATGCCTATGCAGCACCACTCACATATGATACTCACCAAGAGCGCAGAGACAATATACTTACACAAAGGACTACCAAGCACTAATCAATAAATGTGCACAGACATTTACTGTACCTTTCACTTTCTACTGTAAAGACTACAATCTAGCTAGTATGATAGCGAACTACCACCTATGCTAGTATATGTCGAAGTCTTGCCTAGCTGCTACACTTGTAGGACAAGTACATTCAACCTGAGGGATCTGCTGTCTACTGAGGTAAAGGAAAGTGCACACTATATGGGACATGAAAGTCCGAAGCTCTATGGTCAAATCTGATGGCTATATGCAATGTCTGATGTGTGGGAATTTCGGGTCCACAGGTTGGTAATGACAGAGAGGGTAATAAAAGAGTGCAAGTATGTCGGATTGATATAGATGTGATAGGAGGGTTGATACGATAATAAGGATAGTGTTTCGCACAATGATAATTAATGAATGATAATATTGCCTACCTATGGCTTGTTAGACAGGGACAAAGTATCTGGGGCAATCCCCCTTCTACAGGATGGTATGGAATAGCATTTATGGGTCCCTTATAACATGCTACATGAAAGTCTGAAGTACTATAGGCAAAAGTAGGCGAGTCCACTTTGGGTCTGAAATTCTATGTAATAAGCCATGAGGTACTGTGGCTTGTGAGAATACATGTAATAATGCTGCGCAATGCATCAGAAATGGAAATATCAATGACTATGCACCAATGGGGCTAGCTGGGACTGGACTGGACATAGGGAGGACAAGTGTGAAGGTATCCAAAGTGCAGGAATCTCAGAAACTGCGGGTCTGAGGTTTCAAAACCTCGGAAATGATGGGGTTTGGTGTAAACTTCATAAAAATGACTATTGACAGGTCACAGAATGTTTGACTGTCACATCCCCCAGTAACTTGAATATTGACCATCCTCAGTCAATCACACTCCAAAAACTCTTCTCTTCAACAACTCATCAATGAACTTCTCAGTTGTGTGGCTGAAATTTCAGGTCCATGGGTCAGTAATCCCCTATAGCTTCTTCTTAACTTGAAGGCACCTGCGAATTTCATACAAAGTAAATGCTATTAGTGAGTGCAATGGTCTGTGGTATGGGTACAATGCATAAACAGGAAATTGATAACCATGTTTGTGAATTTTGGACATTTGGCCTCTAAAGTGCGAGATAAGTGTGGAGATCTTTAGATGGCATCTGGGTAACTTCGGATTGCTTTGGACGTGTTCTGCAGGTGTGAATCTAGACATCAAGATATGACTTGTGAGCAGTACAGTGAAAATCATGAAAAGTGCAAAATGATCAGTGGTGACTGGGCAGCCTAAGGCTGAAATTTCGGGTTCATTGATTTCTACTGTTTCTGTGCTTTGCATAATATTTTGTGGCATCAGTATATTGTCTTCAACAATGTCTGAAGTTACTTGAAGCATTTCTGCTTCAGCAAACCCATCTCCCATTGGGTCCGAAATTTTGGGTATGATGGAGATGGTCAGATCATTGATTGTGCTGGCTGGGCCAAGTGCACCTGCTATCAGTATATACTCTGAAATGATGTCCATTGGTGCACTAGATGCATCCACCTCAAATATCTCATCTCCGAGCAGGTCCAAAATTTTGGGTATAGTGGCAACATCAGCAACCATGGGGTTGTCCTGGATAATAGTGCATTCAATTGGGTCTGTGCTGGGTATGTCATCTAATACTTCTTCAGCATTGCTGGCTACTGGTTCGTCCTGAATTATGGGTTCAAAAATGTCCGAAGATTTTGGGTCCAAGGGTCTAGTGCTGACATAGTGCATGGGTCTGTATTTTGGGTAAAACTGCAAAATTGTGTTAGCAAAATCTTCATAGCTGCTACCTGTATATTTGTCCAAATCCTTCCATAGGTCTGCTTCATCTGTGTCAGCATATCTGACTGCATACTTAATCCGAGATTCCTGTGATATTCCAGCTTTGTCTGAAAGCTGATCTACTTCCTGTAAAAATGCATAAAGTCATCTAGAATTACCGTCAAAATATGGTGCTGATGGCACAGTACATATTGGCATGAAAAATGGCTCCTTTGGTGCAAAAGTGTGAAAACATCAGTGATGTCTGAAAATGTGAAAATCAAAAACTTCAGTAGATGGACCCCTCATGGTGGGCTCCAGTTGAAATAACAACAACTCTGCTTGATGGCAGAGAAAATTGGGTCAGTGCTACCTAGCTACTATAGCCTAGAGGACAGTGTTCGACCTGTAGGTAGTGTTGTGGGCAGAACTCTGCCATTCTGCCATGTGGCAGGGCAGAACTGGCACTGCCAGGTAGATGGCAGACCTCCCAGGCAGAATGTGGCAGAACTCCCACACCTACAGAACCGTGTGAAGATATACTATATAGTTTGATGTACCATTTCAGTGTATGATAGCGTGAATCAAAGCATTTTGAAGCTCTCTACAATGGCTGCCAAGTCTGGGGGCTGGCCTCTGAACACCCTCATCCAAGACAACTTCAAAAAGGGGGATGCTAATTTTGCCAAGTCCAACAGATACTGGTGGACCTGCAACTATTGTAATGCCCACATCAATGGACATAATAATAACCTTTTTGAACACCTCACAGGACAGCAAAGTTCATTGTTGATGCCATTAGAAATATCAAGAATCAAGACTGCAACCTTGCAGAGTGCATGCTTGAACTATTCAGTGTGCACACAAGATGTCAACACTATGACTCAAGGATGGCGACGACATGGAGTTCTTTGCTCATGTCAAGTCAGTCTTCAACTGTTGATTTCATTCAATCAATACAAAATATCACACCCTCACACTATTCCTCCACCCAATGTGTCATAAACTTGCTGTTACTCAAGCAGTGAGTGGCCGTCCATTTGAATTCATGGTCAAAGTGGCATTGGAAATTGCACTACAGTGGAAGTGGAGTAAAGCAAAGGCCGACACACTTGTCACAGACCTTAAGGCATATAATCTCTGCCATGCACCATTTGCTGGTGGCCAGGCAGACGGACTAGCTTGGTGGGAGAATCTTCCAGTCAACTCTGATGCACACCCACTGAAGGGTTTCACAATTGTCATCCTATCCATTGTCCCACATGCGGCCGAGGTTGAATGGCTCTTTTCAGACCTTGGTGGTATGCAGTCAGCCAAGCGCTGCAATCTTTCAGTTCACACATTCAAGACACTTGGCAAGGTCCATGCTAATCTTTGCTATCATGTCCACCTTAAAAATGTTACTGATGGCAAACCAACATGACGACGCCATGCTCACATGCACACAACCAAACTTCTGGGATCGATACGGAGGTTGCCAAACAGCTCGAAACCAACTTTGCATTCATTCCCCCACTTTCAGCAGTCTCCAGTGACAATCTCCAAGGTCCCGAATCAATCTTGCTTGATGATATTGATGTTGAGTTTGCTCAACTTGAAGATATTCGTAATGCGGAAAAAACAATGGGCATAGAGTTTGCCTCAGACTGGGATGTGGATGGGAAGGAAGTTTTGCAAGGGAGAGCATTTGACTTCGCAGAACTGCAGCGCATCAATGAGGGATTGGTGCCTGCAGTGATTGAGGATGAAATTATGGTCACAGATCATGATGCAAATGAAGATGGGACATGGAATATCAATTCTATGTTGCTGTTGAGCGGTCTTACATTGATGTAGTTAGTAGTCTTGCATTGTTAAAACATCATGTGATTCTGCCATCTGCCACATTGGCAGAACATGGTTCTGCCAAGTTCTGCCAGTTCTGCCGACAGAACTACCTCAAAATAGTTCTGCCCACAGCACTACCTGTAGGGATCTCAATCTGGTGTGAGTCTAATAGTCAGTAAATATGAAGGGATCACGAGTCCAAAGATAAAATGGCAAGTCTGAGGGCAAAAAATGCAATGACCAATGCATGGGAATGTCATGTCCACAGGTTGGCTGCTATGGGTATGACTAGTATGAGCAGGGAGTCGTCAGGTTTGGCATGAATCGAAAGTGACAGTATTGGAAAAAGGGGTGACAGTTGTCTTGGATAATAAAGATTTGTATATTCTGAGAGGATATAGATATAGGTAGAGACAGTGACCCTAAGCTTTGGGGATATACCCCTCTACTACTGCATGAGCATTGGGTGCGGATTATGGGTCTGCTAGCACTATTTAACTATCTACATGAATGTCCAGAGTGATATAGGCGAATCTAGTAGTGAGCTATCAGGTCCAAAGTTTCTATGTAATAGGCCATGAGGTGCTATGGCTTTGTGGGAATACACATAATAACACTGCATGCACTTGTTCAGTAAAGGAAATATGAATAACTACATACCAGTGGGGCTAGATAAGACTGGACTGGACATATGGGGGACAGGATATCGGGTATGTGTCAGGTCTGCAGGTATAGACATCAGCTTTGGTATCAGGTGCTTTGGAATGTGACATGAGTGGTAAAATGAGTTGTTTGGTGGTCAGCCATGGTTTGACCATCACACTGTAGAGGCAGCACACCCCACCAATTCATTATCAAATGGACAAAGAAGTATACTGATAGCCATCAGCAGTATCCCGAAGGCAGGAATAGATGACAGCAGAAGCAGCAAAGAAGACAAGATGAGTGGTACCTTGTGTGGCTTCTAATATTCTTTTTTCTTAGCTATGCTCAAGTGATCACTTACCTTATGTTCCTTTTACCTTAGGTACCAAATGGACTAGCACACAGCATTTGGACATGGCATTTGGTGACATTTGGACTTAAGCAGACTGTGGAGACTTAGAGATTCACATATGGATTTCAACCAAAGCCACTATAGCACCTATTATTACTAAGGACCATGCTATCCTAAGCACTATTCTATGGTACAAGGAGAAAGAAAGAGAAAAGACTAAGTACCCTATCTAATTCCTAAGGCAGTCTAGGCAGCTGCAGATGTATCTAATCCCAGCTCCCATCTCCTTCATCAAGCCCTCAGCTTGGAGGTACTGTGCCTCTATGCACTCTAGCTCTACACCCATCAGGAACTCCAGGTCTTCTTCTTCCCTCAGCTCCTTCAGTTGCTGCTGGAAGAGCGCCAAGTTAGTGGGAATCTCCTCCCTAGTCTCCTTGACTGCAGCAAGGCTTTCCTTCCTTGTGACCTTGGCTGGGTGTGGCAGCAAGGCGACCATGGCATCCTCAGTATCCAAGAGCTCAATAGCCCCTTCAGGCATCAGCAGATACAGCTCTTTACCATTCTTCAAGGTGTGCATGCAACCAACTTTCAGCTAAAAACAAGACCATTAGCAAAACTAGCTAAGTACAAAGGAAAAAAAAACTCACCATAGGCTGCTCCACCTCTGATTTCACTACTGCCATGCTCTTTTTGGCAGTAGGGCACACCTTCCTCTTTGGTGTGGGAGTCTCTTCCTCCTCCTCAGCATCAGCCTCTTTAGCAGCTTCTGCTACTGCAATGATCTCCTCCACTTCCTTCTCCTTGCCCTTCCCTTTCTCCAAGTCCTTCATCACCTGCTCTTTCGCAATCTTCTTGGCATGCAGCTGGTCTCTGAACAGCTACACAGACTCCATCACTGAGCTGGCAGCAGCAATCTCCACCGCAGAGAGCATAAGCACATGTCTCACTTCAGCACCCTCCTTGTGGCACCTTTCCAAGTCAAGCTAGAAAAGTGCTAAGTCAAAGAAATCAATCAAAAGAAGAAAGGAAGACTCACTGTTAACTTGTCCCATCCCAAGATCCAAATCTCCTTGTCTCATCCCAAGATCCAAATCTCCTTGTCTTCCACAAGTTCCTCTTTGTCATCAGGAATCGACTTCACAAGGCCCTCAAGCTTCTCACAAAGCATGGCAAACTCCTTTTGAGGACCTGAAAGAACAGGTGCAGCAAAAGCAGAAAAGTTGAAAGTATAGTTAGATATGATAGTAGTGAAAAAGATGAGGGGAAACCATGCAGACAGCAGCTAATTTATAGGGATTACCAATCGTGGCCACAATGTGCCACTCTTCATTTCCATTGTTCCAAGGCCATGGGACCACATACCCACCCTTCCACTTCCTTATGGCAATCACTGAGACAGGACAGTCAGATTTCAAAGTCTCTGGGAGATGTGACAGTCCAGCTGGCACTGGCCTTGCATAGGTCTATTTCCATTGTTGTCTAGCCCCTATACCACATAGCACAACCACTCCTAACCCTAGCACTATCAATATATACAGTTACTGAGGATACTACACCCTTGCCAGACTACCATGCCACAGTACTGAGCCATGTTCCACAAGCTGATGCCCATCAAATGCCCATGCCATGCCAACTAGTTCCATTTGGTGCATAGTACATCTACCATGGCTAATCCCACAGCAAGCTTTATTATATGTAGAATGCATGCCACAGCATATGCAGCACTATTACATATTACTATGGCTAAGTCTTGCATACTTGCTACTACTCTTGCCTATTGATTCTGTGTACTTATGATGTATGATAAGAGACTGCTGACTTCTCCTGCATACTACACTCCCCTTCTATCATACAGTGGTAGGAGAAGTCACTTACTATCATTTCTTACATCATATCACTCATTTAATGGGATCCCCATACCGCTACTAATATCACTATTCAAAATACAACTTTTTTGAAATCCATTATCTCTAAGAGTTCTTTGATGGTCTTCACCCTTAATGCTATCATCACCTTACCCATTGCTATCAACACTATCATTGCTATACTCATTGGTTTCACCGCTACCATCACTAAGCATTGTTATCACACTGTCGCTCATTGCTGTCTCTCTGCATACAATGCTATCATAGTCATCAGTACTCGCTATCACACCGCTCTTCGTTAGTGCCTCTCATAGTAGCATCAGT
Source organism: Suillus decipiens (assembly GCA_016695475.1). Lineage (NCBI taxonomy): Eukaryota > Fungi > Basidiomycota > Agaricomycetes > Boletales > Suillaceae > Suillus > Suillus decipiens. The sequence continues at coordinate 20,585 of MU172969.1, forward strand.
ATCATTGGCATCACTGGTATCCATCACACCCAGCATGCTTTAGTGTCAGCATCAATGGTTATCATCACACTATCAGCAGCAACACTACTGCTACCTTTGGCACTCAGTACTTGTTGTTTGGTACTCAGTGTTCAGTACTCGGTGCTTGGTGCTTGGCACTGGGTGCTTGGCACTGGGTGCTCGGCACTTGAGGTAACAAGAAACATTAATTCAAAATTAATCTTACAACCTTCAAGGGCCAAGTCTGTGTTTATTTTGTGCCAGTGTATGACATGGCCCAAGCTTTGTTTGATGCTCGCATTTGGTATTTGGTCCTCGGTACTTGGTACTCAGCATTTGGCATTTGCTACTCAGCATTTGGTATTTGGTATTTGGTATTTGGTATTTGGTATTTGGTATTTGGTATTGGATATTAGGTATTTGGTATTCAGGATTTGGTATTTGGTATTCTGGACTCCATATTTATTATTCAGCAGTCAGGTATTGGTATTTAGGACTTGATAGTTGGGGCTTGGTGCTTGAGAGTCAACATCTGGAGCTTGATATTCTGGATGGGGGACTATTTTGGGATGCCATATCATATTTTACATCATGTATGGAATTTGGATGTCACCATATGTACCTAACTGTGTCATATTCCATACATCTGATCCAAGATCCAATCAGATCCGATCAATCCTGCTTCTATCCGGACCACAGATCTGATCTGGATCACTCATCCGATGCGCTACAACTTCTTGTGTTCTAAGTCCACTGCATCCTTGCTTCTATCCCCTTTCGGTGATCTACCTGTACCGGTGTCCCGGCTGTGTATATTCCTGTCCTGCTTACTGATCCATTACCTGTGCTTCATATCCGACTCGTGTTTGCTGATCCGCTGTGCATTTACTACATAGACTTCCGTTATACTTTGTGCATAGCCCTCCGGTCCCAGATTCACTGATTGTCCGTACTATCTACCTACAGTATATAAACTACATGTAAAACTCTAGAGAACCTTAGTTCGAATATCATCTTAGATTCTGCTCATTCCATTCGTCCGAACCAATCCGTCCCAAACTCTAAGTATCTTCCGAGACTTAGGATTTGATTCCTATAGTCTACGTTTCTGACTCTACCTCCGGTAGTCCATATCCGTTAGTTTCTAGTACGGACCTCGTCCACTACTAGTCTTATACCCCGCATTCATCCTTACGCTCCGGATACCCTCCAGACGAACTCCTTCCACCCATATGTTTCGGATATATACCGGACGTGCCATATCCGATACCTCCGGACCTTCGGATCTGCTACGCAAGCACTTCCAGACCCTCGGACGAAGGTTATTCCCCAGAAATAAAGGGCAGTACTCGGGAAAGGGGCACAGTGCACGAACTGAGGCCAAAGCCTTTTCAGATCCCTTACATATTGAGTACGGTCTTAACAAACTGAGTGATTTGGACTACTCTCCTCTGCCTCTCTTCAATTTCTCTAGCATCTCTGTGTACACCTTCACCTCTGCCATCTTCTCATGGATGCCCTGACTTTGCTCCTCATGCAATGCAACCAGGCGTTCTCTAATCCACCTGAGTCCCATAAGGGATGGAACTCAAGTGTAATCCACCTGCTCAAGAAGAACCAAACCATCATCCTCAATCCCAGACTGAAACAGATGAGTCATCACTCAAGGACATGGTGTAAAATGCTTACCTCCTAATGCTGGTAGTGAAACACACAGGCAGTCATTATCTGATTCCATTGCCATGGTTCATTTGGGATTGTGTTGTCTCCAATCCACCATGGAGCATGATAGTCAGACACAATCTGGAAGAGATGACCCAGAACTGCAGCATCATCAAACTGACAGAGGTGGGATGAAAAAATTTCATCTGGAACTGTGTTCCAGGTGAGCATAGGAAACAATGCAAGGATATGAGCGACTGGGGTTGGAACAACAGAAATGATGTGCCTTGCAGTTGCATACTGCAGGAGAGGAGTAACAAATATCTGTTGGAAATATTACCCCCTGTCAGCCCACCCATCTATATGAATATTAGTTGCTCACATCTCTCTTCAGCTAATACCTCCTCTACATATTACCCAGATGGGCCCACCCATCTCCATCAGTAATGATATTTCCCCTGGCCCACCTGTCCCCATCAGAAATCATGTTTCCCTCAGCCCACCTATCTTTCTTGGAAATAAAATTCTCCTGGCCCACCCATCTTTATTGAAAATAATATTCTCCCTGGTCCATCTGTTAACATTGAGGATATACATAACCTCAGCCCATTGTCCACTGGCCCATCTTTGATGGGATATTATGTGGATCGGGTGACCCATATAGTACAGAGTTTGTCATTGAAGGGGCTTGGTCTGCAAAGTCTGAGCAGCATGCTTGTCATCTCAAGTGGCTTGAAGTCAAGGATCAAATGAAGCAGCAATTGAAGTTAGAAGATCGAGACCTGAGGTGTGTGAGGTGTGAGGTTGAGCAGTGGATGTGTCAACAGAATGTTACAATTGTATGTACCCCTATATCATTTCCTCTGTAACACCATGAACTATAACTGCTGTGACTGCTGTAACTTGTACAACTCAGTCATTGTAACTATGTGGTACTGCCATGTCATACTTTACTTGTTATGTTTCATCATCTCTTCTGCCACATATGCCTACCATATTAGGATATGTACTTATGTTCTCATTTCAGTCTTGGTCTGTGCACACATATTGGCTTATTTAAGCAAGTCGTGTCACAACCAACCCCAGTCATAACATAGAATGACAGGAAATACTAAGTGCAGGCTCCTATATCTTAGTCTTGATGGAGACCTTTGGTGTCCCTTGCTGAGGCTCATCTTCATCACTTCCAATATTAATAACTTCATCAGCAAATTCATTGTCATTGCAATCCCAGGTGCCAGCCTTCTCATTCATGCAGAAGTTGATTTCATGAGCACATTCAATGTGAGGAGGGCACTCAGCATTGCCAGTTGGCTTTGTAGTGTGAACTAGCTTAAGGGTAGAACATTAGTACCAGAGTTCACACAATTAATAAGTGTACATACCTGCTTAAACATAAGCTCAAGAGATTTTGCAGGACAAGTGGGACAGTCATGGCTATCTGCCCATGTAGCAAACTCTTCCTCAACAGCAAGCCAACCCTTTGCACCAAGCAGAAGACAGTTCATGTATACATCAAGCAGGGCAGAAACATCATCATCATTGTAGTTCAGTGTACCTGAAGCACAACCACCACAACCCAATCTTTTCTTGGTTGGTGGCTCAGTTGCAGTGAGCACCTTCCTCTTCCCTTTAGCTTGTGATGGAACTGCATTGGGACAGCAGCTACCAGCAACTTTGTGGGCAGTGACAGCAAGTGTAGGTTGTGTGAAGGGTGAGGACATAACCTGAGTTTAGATTGTATTGTTGTCCTCACTGTCAGATTGTTCAGGTTCATATGGTACCCTGGTCAGGGTACCATAAGGCTGACTAGACAAGAAGGGAGCTGGATATGAGTTTGATGGCATCATGTCATAACTGGGTGGAAGTGGGGGGGTATGTGAACATTTGACCAGTGGGGTGCATAACAAAAAGTTCAGTGCTTTGTAGGAAGTTAGAGAGAGATTGGTGATATGTATATTAAATGTAGATGTACAGCTTATATCACAAAGTGTATAGTGTGTTGCACATGGTGCAGAACATACCATACATCTGAAGCAATCACTGATTAGCATAAAAGAGAGATCTAGGAGACTTGGACATATGAAAAACATCATAACAATGTCTAAGCCCTTTCTTATCCTCACCACATTACACGAGAATGCACCATAATTGCCTAGAAAAATTGTAAATGAAGCTCTAGGAGCATACATGGTGCAGAATGTTGCACAGACTTACTAGGCATTTGTTTGTGCAGCATGACATAGTGGACATTGAAATGTGGTCTAGAACAACAATCTGAATCTGGAATGGGGTGCATTTGATGTGTGGAGTTGGAAGTTGCTTATGTTTCACAGTGGCTCCTTGGCACATAAGGTTTGAATCACATATCTGGAATTCAAAAACCCACAGGAAGTCATCCATTTGCAACTAATTGTGCTGGTTGTGCCAGCAGAAGTGGCAGAATCACCATTTTTGCTACCTGGCAGAATTCTCAAAGTGCTAGAAGGCTATGTATATGACAACATATGGTAAGTGTCACTAAGAAATACCATCAGAAGACCATCAGCATGTCCACATCCCACCATTCATTGTCTTTTGCACTATGATTAATTACTATGATCTCGTCATCAACTGATTTTGGTAGAAGACATTGGTCAACATACTCCAACTCCACAAAATCATAAACTTGACCTTTGTTAAGACCGTACTCAATATATGAGGAATCCGAAGGGCTTTGGCCTCAGTTCGTGCACTGTGCCCCTTTCCCGAGTACTGCCCTTTACTTCCGAGGGATAACCTTCGTCCGAGGGTCTGGAAGTGCTTGCGTAGCGGATCCGAAGGTCCGGAGGTATCGGATATGGTACGTCCGGTATATATCCGAAACGTGTGGGTGGAAGAAGCTCATCCGGAGGGTATCCGGAACGTAAGGATGAATGCGAGGTATAAGACTAGTAGCGGACGAGATCCGTACTAGAAACTAACGGATATGGACTACCAAGGGTAGAGTCGGGAACGTAGACTATAGGAATCAATCCTAAGTCTCGGAAGATACTTAGAGTTGGGACGGATGGGTTCGGACGAACGGAATGAGCAGAATCTAAGATGATATTCGAACTAAGGTTCTCTAGAGTTTTACATGTAGTTTATATACTGTACGTAGATAGTACGGACAATCAATGAATCCGGGACCGGAGGGCTATGCACAAAGTATAACGGAAGTCTATGTGGTAAATGCGCAGCGGATCAGCAAACGCGAGTCGGATATGAAGCACAGGTAACGGATCAGTAAGCAGAACAGGAATATACACAGCCAGGACACCGGTACAGGTAGATCACCGAAAGGGGATAGAAGCAAGGATGTAGTGGACTTAGAACACAAGAAGTTGTAGCATATCGGATGAGTGATCCGGATTGGATCTGTGGTCCGGATAGAAGCAGGATCGATCGGATCTGATCGGATCTGATTGGATCTTGGATCGGATGTATGGAATATGACAACCTTTCAACACTTCATCCAATCCATCAATCAGTACTTGTTTCATAGATTCTTTTTTATGTTCCAGTAGGGCAAATGCTGCATTAATCTCATCAAGTGATATTGATTCAGGATCTGCAAGATCATTATCGATGTTCTGAGTCTAGGGTGCAAGCAGTGGTGCCTATGCAAAATTAGCTTCTAGATCAGCAGCTATATTGACATTAATTCCTGGCTGGGCACCAGTATGTATGTGCACATGATGTCAACAAGTTGGCTTTCCATTAGCCACAGCCTTCTGGTGAGTATGGTAACAAAGATTTGCTCAAATCTTTGCTAGTGCTTCAAATGTGTCTATCAAGAAATTGCAGCACTTTGGAGACTGAGTGCTACCCATGTCTGAAAAGAGTCATTCAACATCAGTGGCATGGGGAATGATGAATAGTAGGGTGATTGCAAGTGCCTTTAGAGGATGTCCATCAGTACTGATGGCAAGGCATTCCCATGATGCTAATTCATCAGTGTGTCCACCTACAAATGGTGTGCAGCACAAGTTATATGCTTTGGAGTCATCAATGAGTAGTTTGGCCTTGTGCTCCCCCCATCACCACTGTTTAGCAATGGCAAGTGTTTTAACCATGAACTCAAATGGTCTTCCTTTTGATGTATCTGTCACAGTGAGTTTGTGACACAGTGAGGAAGTTATCATGATATTGTTAGCTGCAGTTTGACATTCCATCAGATTCTGCTGAACCAGTTCTGCCAAACTGGCTGGCAGAAATGGCAGACTTCTGTCCACAACACTGACTTTCCAGATACATGATTTAAATCTTATATGCCAAGGAGCTGTTATGAAATGTAAGCAACTTCCAACTCCACACATCAAACACACCCTTCTTCTAGTAGATCACCTGAGTGGCACCATCTATATTACTAATTAGTAATTATGTCAGGTACCTGATCCTGTTACTAAGTAGTAAAGCATAGCTATATTCTATCACATTAGTGAATAAACCAGCAGTACCTTGGGTGCTCACCACTGTCCTCACTGCCTTACCAAATGTAGCAGTGCTGTTTTGGGCCCCATGTGTCAGCCTACCTAATGTCAAATTCTGTTCCCAGTTTTTCCCACCATTGTCACATCTACTGTCACATCCACTTAACATGAGCTCAATATATGGCTCTTCCTTGCCTGTTTTTCAACAATTTTCTTCCAGACCTTTTGCTACCAGGTGAGTAGGACTCAACCATATCACTGAGAAGTGTTCTAACCTCAAGAATAACAGACTCATTGGCAGGAAGATGTAATAACAAGAGTATAGTGACTAGCCTACAACAACTGCTCCCTCTGTGCCTTGATCCTCCTCCTCCTCCTCCATCACCTCCTCCTCTGAGCTGTCAGTATCCCCAATTACATCTGCACTTTTGGTGCCACCAGCTATCTTTTGTTTCAAACTGGGATAGTTTTAATGAGCATAGCTCAAAAGAGAACTAATACTCACTTGAGCTACTATACCTCTGCACAAGAAAAAAGGTTCATCATACAAAACTTAGCTAAGTCAAGTATGAGATCAAGAGTTTTAGACTAAGTCAATGGAGTGCAAAGACTTAGAGAAAGACTCAGACAACTAAGGTTGAGAGGCCTTAGCAAAGGAAGTTCCAGGTAAAACCCAGTGAGATTAAAGTAAGGAATACAAGTGTAATATACTGTGCTTAAATAGGCCAATATGTGCACACAGACCAAGAAAACCCTAGAGGTCATGAGAAAGGAACAGCTACAACTGTATATCCTAATAAGGAAGGCAAGTATCATACAAGTGTGTTGAACTACAAAAGGAAATGATGGCAAAGCATAACACAGAGTGTAAGCATAAGGGAAAATGAATAGGGATGTACATAGACTATAACAACCTTTCTATTTGTGGCTTTGTGTGGCTTGTAAATGGATTTGCCATTCTTTGCTCCTTCAAGGTTAGCAACTATATGATCCTCCACTTGCTCTTTGGTGAGTTGAATCCATAAGCAATGGTCATTGACCAGTGCATTGAGGAGTGTCACCAGGTCTTCGTGGTGGCCAATCTTGCTGGGATTTTGGACCTTCCCACACATTGTCATACATGGTATATGATTCATACCATGCCTATACCATAATAAAAGTATCTAATGGCTGAGGCTATACACTACTCTCAACTTATTCTATGATTTTGCATTGATTTATTTGTTCACTTTTCTGTTCTTCTTCTAGAAGAATTCTTTCACATTCTATCTCTTTCTATTTTAGAATATTTTCTCTATGGACATTTTTGATTTGTAAGACTTTCAGAGTTTACTCATCATGTTTTGTCATGAATATTCAGTCTTTGTAAGATCTTGAACCTTATTTGTAATATACTTAGTAAGTAGGATATTTTATCTCATTTGGATTATGAGATGACTCATTTATTTTTGTTGTGCTTTATAAGATTACAACTGTATTTATAATGTACTTAGTAAGTGGCTAATTCATCATGTCACATGGTCTGGTTTGTAAGCTGTCTTTTTACCAATCCAGCTGATGAATTATGCTTAGTAAGGGGATTCCAAAAAGGTATAAAAGGACTCCATTTTTTGCATGTACAAAATAATTACTTCCCTCTGTTATGACTGGGATGGGCTCGTTGAATGACGGTTCAAAAGAGAACAGCGGTCGTTAACGTATCAACACTTTACGTATAAAAGAATACGACGTTGTCAGATGACTGAGACAGGTTCATGCTGTGGAGCAAGACGAAACTGGCTAAGTCAAATGTAATCGTGTTCAGACTAAGGCTTAGGAGTGCTAAGACTTAGAAGACGACTTCACAAAGACAACTAGAGTTGAGAGGCTCTAGCGAAGGATGTTCCAGGTAAAACCCAGTAAGATTCAAGTGAGGAATCTACAAGTACAGGAGAGCCTTTAAATACTAAAGTACATAGAGACTTTAGGGCAGGCTAGAGATAGATACAAGCGGTACACAACCATGTATAGTATACAACGACGTAAGTCAATAGAATGTGGTGGAACGTCATGGAATGATGACGTTGACAGAATACGACAGAATAGCATGGAACGAAGTATGAACATACAGTCAAGTGACTGTGGGAGAAATGCTGGGTCATATGACCATGTAAGAGTACAACCGATAAGGTAATAGTGACATAAGCAGATGAAAATGAATAGGGGTGTACAATGATTGTAACACCCTCTTTATACTCAGAATCTCAAAACTAGTGAGAATAGCCTAAGACCTAAAGTGAAGGTAATGCTAGACTCACTTTACAATACATATATTCTCAAAACAAGTAAGATTACATAAGACTAAAGTGAAGGCAAAGCTAGTGCCTTGAAGTAAAACTAAGAGACCATCTTTCTGAGTTATATACTACCCAACTGTGGTTGACTATATAAAGAATCTAACTTGTAAACTGTACAACTGAGCTTCGCATATAACAAATCAAGACTCTTTCTTTCATCAGGAAGGAAGACACAAGCTAGAAGAACATGACAAAGTTGAAACAGACTTTCATAGGTTGTAACAAGACCTACTAGAGTGAAACATATCTAACATAAATCCAGAACACAGAACTTCCTATCAGTACCCACATACAAAAGAAGAAGGACCATTGAAACATACCCACCCAAGAACTCACCATGTTATCTCCCACAAAGTAGAAAAGTCGGAGGACATGTACTTAAGGACTTGCAAAAAGTCTTATCCCTGTACAGTTGTGTTGTCACTGTATATGTGTTCCATATAAGACCCTTAAGTAACAAGACATCACTGGAGCCCACCACAAGGGTGACTTCTTCTTATTTCATATAACCCAAAGCAATATTGTATTGTATACAAACTTGTTATACAAATTCATCTCTTAATATCACCAATATGACTACCCTTTCTGTCTTGACATTACCCAATCCAGATAGCTGTCATATACCGGATTCTACACTCCACTTCTACAATATTATCCTGTTCAAATCCACACTTCCAGACATATCCATCCAATCTCCACTGAATCCAGCTCACATATCCAATCCAAGATGCTCATCAGATCCATATCTGACCTAAGACACTTGTCTGATCCATATTTGACCCATGTCTATATCTGCTCCAATCTATGTCCATATCCGATCTGTGTCCATATCTGATCTGTGTCCATATCCAATCTGTGTCCATATCTGATCCATGTTCATATCCAATCCATGTTCATATCTGAAACTATTCCTGCACACCTGCACATTACCTCTTTTAGGATATACCTGTGCCTCCAGCTCTTGGTCATCCCTGCCTTCACCTCTTGGTCATCTCTGCCTCCGGCTATCAGTTATCTCTGCTTTCATCTTGATAAGTTATTCTATACAAGTTTTATCTCTGAGTTCATAGCCTTATGTTGTGCTGTACTTACTATTATGTTTCTAACATAGCCTTGGACTATGCTTACTTACCTTCTGGTATGCTACCTACAGTATATAAACTTATAGTACAACTCCTGCAGACCTCAGTCTGATCATTGCTTATATTCTTACTTATCCTGCTGTCTATATAACTCTGTTTCTGTTCTCACTTAAGCTCCAGCCCTTGTAAGTCTCTGGCTCTGGACTATGGGAGTACTCCCTAGTCTGGAGCCTTGACCCTCCATCACATAATCACTTTCAGACTTCATCTGATTGTAGTCTGTCTTTCATTTTACCTTCAACTCTATCTGTGGTAGTCTTCCTCTGTTTGTTTCTACTTTGGACCTTGTCCGAAGTAGTCTATACTCTCTGTATTTCACATCCAGACCTACTCCTCTATAGTAGTCATACCCTCCCCTTAGATCCATGGAGCTCTACTCCTCTGTCCATCCATCAATCCACTCATCTGTTCATCTATCTGACACTCTGCTACCTCTACCTTCAGATCTTTATACCTCTGGACCTTCAAATCTTTGGACCACCTTCAGACATTTATACCTTTGGATCTCCATACCTCCAGACCTTTGGACCACCTTCAGATGTCCATGCCTTTGGATCTCCATACCTTTGGACCTTTGGATCTTTGGACTACCTTCAGACATCCATACCTTTGGACTCCTGGTCCTATGGTCCTATGGTCCTGTCCTATCTTATCCTTCAACCTACTATGGAATATCCTTCACCTATTCTGTTCTGGACTTTATCTAAGTAATCTTGTTATTATCCACTATCATCCAAAAATAGTTCTGCCACACTCCCACACTCATCCGGAAGTCCTTTGGAGCTCTATTGAGCTATCCTCCCCTAGAGTTCATCCAGACTTCATCTGGACTTCACCAGAACTCTCTCTAGGACTTCATCTGAAATTAAGAGGCAATACTTAGGTAAGGAGCACAGTGTATGAGCTGAGGCCAAAGCCCTTTATGATCTGTTAACCCTCTGAGCATGTCTCTAACAGTAGCAAGGCAGCACTCACTAAATTCAAGGGAAGTTTTTCTGAAGTCAAAAACTTCCTGAAACATTATGAAAAGCTATGTGATCATCACAATGTAGTCTCTGACTCTGAAAAAATGTGAGTCAATAACACAGTATATGTCCTGTCATGTTACAGAATTTGTGGAGGGACTAGCAAGCTTTACAGCTCCAAATTGGAGTTTACTTAAAGCTGACATTTTTAAATATTATGATACAGATCTGGACTCAAAAAGATATAAAAAGAAGGATCTGATATTATATGTAAAGACAATGTGAGAAAAAAAGTTGTCCAGTCTCACAACCTAGAAAAAATATGTGAGGGGATTTATTCAAATTGGAGGATGGCTTCAGCAAGCCAAGAAAGTGACTAGTGAAGAATATGCTAGTTATTTTTGAGAAGGAGTTTCAAAGAAGTTACAGGCTAAAATTGAGTCAAGACTAATGGCAGGAACTATATAAGCAAAGCAGCACCCAGCATGAGATTCTATCACCCCCCTAATACACCATTCCAGGAACAAACATGCTTTGTGTGTGGTGAAATAGGACATAGTATGCCTTTCTATGAAAAGATATCAAAGTTAGTACAAGACAGCAAGCTTACAAGAACAGGAAAGGGATGCATTATTAGAGCAGACAGACAATGGATGATCCATTAGGTGAGCACCTGAGGAAATGATTATCAAAGCCCTGAATAGAGAAGATAAAGCACCTGTCTCCAACTTCATCAAAATCAATGATGGAGGCAGGAGAAATGCGCCATCAGTGCTTGGTACAAAAAGAAAGTGTAAAAGCGCATATATTAAAGAAATTTTTAGCTTAGAGGAGCAAGGATCTGACATGGAAACAAGTGATAGCAAACAAGAGGAGACATACCTTCAAAATAAAAGCTTGGGGGATGAGTGTGATGTGTTTCCCATTGAGAGAATGACAAGAAACTCCACTCAAGGAAGGCAGGAAAGGTACAACAAGGTGTTTCATCACAAGCAAGACAACATTCTGAAGAAAGCCAGTAAGCAAGAGAAGGGAAAATAGAACACACCAAAAACCCAACCAACTGGCATACAGAACCATTCCTAAGAGAGAGAGAGAGAGACTAAGTCCATCCCCATACCTAAACCTAAGAGTGACCACCCTAGTGTCAAAGAGAGTAAGCGGCCACAAGAGAAAGGATGGGAAAGTGAGGACATTGTCATGGATGATGAGGATGATGGAGGGAAGAACAAGAGGAATGGAAAGGACAATGAACACACTTACAAACAAAATTCAAACTCCAATCAGAAATACACAATGCATCAACATGTCTCTGATCTCTTTGCAAAGATAAAGCTGGAGAAAAGTACTTAATTTGGTACTTAAAACCCCAATTAGGATCGAGGTGGGAGAACTTCTTGGAAGTTCCCATGACCTGTGTGGCATACTGATAAATGTAATCAAGCTGAAGCCACAAGCCACTGATCTGAAAATAGAAGCCCACTCTGTGTGGACAAAAATGCATGGTCTATTAATAAAAATAGTGATGCATTGTGATGGTCAGGCCATCAATGCTATTATTGATACCAGGTCACAATTAAATATTGTAAATAAACATATATAGAAAACAATAATTAATAGATCTATTGATATAGCTAAGTCTATTTCTATGAATGATGCTAATGGTGGTGAGGATAAATTGCATGGATTAGTATAAAATGTGCCACTAAATTATGGAGCAATTAGTACTCAGGCAAATTTATTTGTTGGATATCATGTGCCATTTAGTTTATTATTAGGAAGGCCTTGGCAGTGCAGAAACTACATCTTTATAGATGAGAGAAAAGACAGTATGTGGTTACTATTTAAGGATCCACTAGATTTAGAAGTCAGGTATGAGCTTTTGTGTATGCCTGATGGGAGTGATCTAAATTGGGACTTTGAACCATCCACTTGGATTACTGATTCAAATAGATCTAGTATGTTTTATGCTGTAAATAACAAGCTTCCCTATTTGGAAAAATTCAGCTTAAGAAGTTCAGATGTACCAAATTCAAAACACATGTCCTCAGAATTTCAAAAGAAGTGCCACACTGAACAATCAATTTCTAAGAAATTAGTAAGTCAGCTTCTGACTTACTCAGAAAAAATCAACAAATATCAAATTAAAAAATACATAAAAGATGTGAGAAACTCTAAGCTGCACCCAATGCTCACAAGCCTCATGCCTGTAAAAATCAATGCAAGGCAGCCACAATCTATTATTGTGTCCAAATTTAGAAAATGCATTGTGTCTGCTGAGTTTTGGCAAATGCCACATTCCTCATTGACTGAGACTGTTACAATCGTCGTACACCCCTATCCATTTTCCCTTATACGCTTATGTCACAATTACCATATTGGTTGTATCTCTACACGGTCAAGTGACTTTACCTATACAGTTGTATTCTCACATGGTCAGGTGACCATTACGCTTCTCCCACAGTCACTTGACTGTACGTTCTACTTTTCTCTTTCATGTTCTACAACATTCTATAGACTTCTATTGACGTCATGGACCTCTGACTCATACTATTCCCTTGTGTTCTACTATGTTCCACTGACTCATAGACCTGCCCTAAAGTTACCTATGTGCTTTAGTATTTAAAGGCCTTCTTGTACTTGTAGATTCCTCACTTGAATCTTACTGGGTTTTACCTGGAACATCCTTCGCTAGAGCCTCTCAACTCTAGTGTCTTTGTGAAGTCGTCTTCTAAGTCTTAGCACTCCTAAGCCTTAGTCTGAACATGATTATATTTGACTCAGCCAGTTTCGTACTGCTCCCAGCACAAACCTGCCTTCGTCGTCTGACAGCGTAGTAGTCTTTTCTACGTAAAGCGTTGATACGTTAAACGACCGCTGTTCTCTTTTGAACCATCGTTCAACGAGCCCATCCCAGTCGTAACAGAGACTCATGCCAAAGTGGCCAACTTCCTTTTTCAGAGTTCTGGGAACTTCCATTTCTCAACTTCAATTGAGAATGATGCGCTAACCTTATCATTTGTGCTGACCTCCCTCCCTCCCTTCTTCCCCTCTTCAAACTTGGATCAATCTTCTCTTCAATCACTCTACTACTCTCCTGTCAACTGGAAAGAGACTTCTGTCACCTCTAGAGACTCTACTGTGGTGCCAGGACCTACTTTAGTGCTGGCCTTTGAAAGCACTACCACTACTCACCCTACTAGGATAGAATTCATGAAGCACCCTGTCAAGATAAGAGAACCATCTATGGAAGAGAACTTATCTGGAGGAGGAGGTGAGTCCATCTATTCTTTTGAGTTTCAGCTGGTCTTAATGCCTGAAAACTGGACCTTAGACCCTCAGCACATTTCAAAGGATGACTCAAGTGCCATCTCTCAGACTCTCTCTGTTCCTGGACTGCCAGTCAAATTTGTATTTGGAACTGTTGAGGAAGTGCTTGACCCAGGCAGTGTAACATTTGCTCAGGACCAGGATATCAAGCAGGAAGATGAAATAATCCCACCTATTGAATATCTTCCTAGCATGCATGCTATTGAAAGGGAAGATTCCCTTTCCACATCTATCTCATCATCTAACATCTCTAATGCTGACCTTGTCTATGCAAGGGATCTTGTATCTTTGCCAGAGCCAATGGAAGAAGGACTTTCACTACTCACCACCGTTTGCCTCAGACAAAGTCAGGAGAATGTGACCAAAGCACCTGTCATTGACTCCAGCCTCAAGAATATTGATGAGGGCTCTATGTTTATAAAAAATGTGTCCTTTGGTAAAACAGGTGGTGAGCATATTAATCATTTAAATTTTCATGAAGCACTCAACACTATTCTGAAATGTGCAGGCTACTTTTTGAGAAACAGAACTATTGGTAGCCAGAAGGAGGAACAAGCAGTGGAAAGAGTTCTTAAGAAGGTAGAGTCTCCTCTTGCACCACTCATGCTCACCTCATCAGCAGCTGACAAGATGGCAATTCCCTTTATGCCCAAAGACAATGAAGAACACAATTCATTGACCACAAACACCCTTGATGCTTCTAATGCCCTCACTTTCAATCATCAGATGTCTATCTTCTCTCATTCAGATGGCTTGTTTCCTGAGAGTGCCTTTCTTGTAGCGCCTCCTAACTCTATATCCTATGTGCTGAATGATGATGAATCTATTCCTTCTCTTATGCCCTTGAGGCCTTTTGTTTCAAAGTCTGATGAACCATACCTGACTAAAACTCATGAACGGCAGTCTAAAGGAGTCCAAAGTGATGAACTGGATTTGTCAATGACCTTGCCTACCACCAGTACCATCCCTTATTATGGAGCATCACAAGGAGATGTTAAAAGGTTTATTTTGTTTGAAGGTCTTGTAAAGACCGAAGCCAAAAAATATCTGAAGTGCAAACATGTGCAGTATAATGACTATCACTTAATATATATTCCTAACATTGTGCATGCTATTGAATCTTTTTGTTTCTGTCGGGATGGAATTATTGCTATTGATTGGAACTATGATATATTCCAAGATGGCACCTATTCCAGACATCCCATCATCCCTGGGAGTGTTAAACTACCTACTGGAGGACCTTGTTTGGGATGGACTTGGCAGGAACATTTTCATGAAATTCAGGATCATCATGCACATGCTCAACACCTTATTCATGTCATCAAAACAGTCCTTTCAACTTGTATATCAGCTGAAGCATCTTCCTGCTCAAACACTTTCATGTGTGACAATACATTGCATATCAAAGGAGGATTAACTAATAGAATTTACTTGGGACACTATGATGATGTTAACTCACTCTTTTCAGAGAGTGAGGCTAAACATCTAAACTCCTATGCTGCCATCATTGATGCTCTCCTCATGTGTCATATACTGGATTCTACACTCCACTTCCACTATAACATCCTGCTCAAATCCACATACATCCAATCCCCACTCAATCCAGTTTACATATCCAATCCGATACACTCGTCCAATCCATATCTGATCCATGACACTTGTCCAATCCATATCCAATCCATAACTGATCTATGTCCATATCCAATCCATGTTCATATCTGAAACCATTCCCGCGCACCTGCGCATTACCCCTTTTAGGATATACCTGTGCAACTGGCTCTCGGTCATCCCTGCCTTCGCCTCTTGGTCATCTCTGCCTCCGTCTCAATAAGTTATTCCATATAAGTTTTATCTCTGAGTTCATAGCCTGATGTTTTGCTGTACTTACTATTATGTTTCTGACATAGCCTTGGACTATGCTTACTTACCTTCCGGCATGCTACCTACAGTATATAAACTCGTAGTACTACTCCTGCAGACCTCAGTCTGATCATTGCTTGTATCCTTACTTATCCTGCTGTCTATATAACTCTGTTTCTGTTCTCACTTGGGCTCCAGCCCTTGCAAGTCTCCAGCTCTGGACTATGGGAGTACTCCCTAGTCCAGAGCCTTGACTCTCTGTCATATAATCACTTTTGGACTTCATCCGATTGTAGTCCATCTTCTGTTCTACCATCAACTCTACCTGCAGTAGTCTTCCTCTGTTACTTTCTACTTCGGACCTTGTCTAAAGTAGTCTATACTCTCTCTACTTCACATCCAGACCTACTCCTCTATAGTAGTTATACCATCTGTGCATCTGTACACCTATCCATCTATCCGTCCATCTGTCTGTCTGTCCATCCATCTATCTGTCTATCTGTCTGTCTATCTATCTGTCTGTTTACCCATCCGTCCATCCATCTATCTGTCTATCCGTCCATCTATCTATCTGTCCATTTACCCATCTGTCCATCCATCTATCTGTCTATCCGTCCATCTATCTATCTGTCTGTTTACCCATCCATCCATCCATCTGTCATCCATCCAACACTCTGCTACCCCTACTTTCAGGCATCTGTACCTTTGGATGTTTGGACCACCTTCAGATCCTCATACCTTCGGATCCTTGGACCTTCGAATCCTCATACCTTCGGATCCTCATACCTTTGGACCTTTGGACCCTTGGTCCTATGGTCCTATGGTCCTGTCCTATTCTATCCTTCATTCTATTGTAGCATCCTTCACTGTTCTACTCTGGACTTCATCCAAGTAAGTCTTATCATCATCCCCTATCATCCGGAAATAGTTCCAGTGCATTCCTGCACTCATCCAGAAGTCCTTTGGAGCTCTATTGAGCTATCCTGCCCTAGAGTACATCCAGACTACATCTGGACTTCACCAGAACTCTCCCTAGGACTTCATCTGAAATTAAGGGGCAATACTCGGGTAAGGGGCGCAGCATGTGAGCTGAGGCCAAAGCCCTTTATGATCCATTAACCCTCCGAGCACATCTCTAACAATGCCATTCCCCAACAAAGATATTGTCAGTGTGCTTATGGAATCTCACTTGCTTGATATAGGATCTGCATGTGATATTACAGTCATATGTACCCCTATCCATTTTCCTCCTTTACCTTGCTATGCCTTCGCTTATGTCATTCTTTACCTTGTATATCATATGTCTCAACATGTCTGTACTATAGTTGCCTTCCTTCTTAGGATACGCATTTACTTTCTCATGACATTCTTCCCATGCCTTATATGGCAGTCCTGGTCTGTGCATGCATTACTACCTTATTTAAGCACAGTGTACTATGCTTGTATTCCTTACTTTAATCTTACTGGGTTTTACCTGGAATATCCTTCGCTAAGGCCTTGCAACCTTAGTTGTCTGAATTGTCTCTAAGACTTAGCACTCCTTTGTCTTAGTCTAAAGCAAACCCTTGTATTTGACTCAGCCAGTTTAGTCCTTTCATCAGAACTATACTGTCTTCATCATCTACCGACATTGTACTTGACTTAGCCATCTCATACCAGTACTTGATGCCCTTATACTGAGAACCATTGCTCTTTTGCTTTGGTGCTACAATCCACATTTGAGAAGCCTCTCTTGTGTGGCCTTTGTGTTACAAACTATCCCAGTTCATAACAAAGAGTTTCAATCAGGAATTTACCCCCTTAATTCAATAGGAGGAGCAATGATGAAGCTTAGAGAACTAAAGCAGGGGAGTAATGATCTGCAAACATACATCTCTGACTTCCAGTACCTCACTGCCATGGCTAAAGTCTCTGACAATGCCATGAAAATCCAGTACTTCCAGGATGGCCTCAACATGAGCATCTTGACCAAGTTATTCAACACTGGTGCTATCCCAGAGAAATTTGATGTCATAGTTACCACATGTGTAGCCATCGACAACTCTTACCATCACCTGCAAGTGATCAGATCTCATACTGCACCCCAAAAGAAGAAGAACTATGGCAGTTCCTGATACATGCTTAACCAGGAGTGTGACCCCAATGTGATGGAAATAGATGGTCTCTCCCAAGCTGAGAAGACAGAACACATGAAGAAGGGGTTATGCTTCCTCTGCCATAAGAGCAGGCACTGTGCAAACAGATGTCCTCAGAAGAAGGGGAAAGACACCCCTGTATGAAAGACCAAATCTAAGATAGAGGAGGTCAAGACCAACAATGAAGAAATGGTCAGGCAGTTGGCTCAGGATTTTTGATGTGGAGAAACAAGTTAACATATGTTTCTCCTAGTGTATTACTAAGACTTGTATGTGCTGTTGGTGAGTGAAAAGAATTACATGTTCCTATCACTCTCATCTTGTCATTGAAACCACTGCCATTATCAATTCCAGAGCTGCCAGAACCTTCATCTCAGAAGAATTCATGAAGCTTCACAGAATCTCCTGATGAAGGCTTAGTAAGCCCTTCAAAGTAACAACCACTGATGGCTCCTATGCATGAGGGGGCCTGATCATGCACTATTGCCTCTTAGTGGTGAAAATTGATGAACAAACCATGTATGGCAAATTCAATATAACCAAGTTAGGATGACATGACCAGATCCTTGTTGGAATCCCTTGGCTACATACCATGAACCAAGTCATTGATTGGACTGCAGAAACCCTTACCCTTTTGAAGACCAAGAAGTCTGATGAAATTGACATCAACATTGACACTGATTGAAAGAAGGCAGGACTGCCTCTTCTATTCAACCACTGCATGCCCAAGTGGAAGAACTTGAAACTCCCAACACACTCCCTCTCTGCTCCTCCTGGATACATACTACAGTGACTCATCTCCATATTATACAAGTGAGCAGACATGCATAATATTCCATCTAATATGGCCAGCAGATCATGGGCCCATGGTAGAAATACCCCCAACCATGATGGATGGGCCAGAACAAACATTATTTCTGATGGAGACAGGAGGGCCAGGCAGATATCATTACCAATAGAGATGGGTGAGCCCATCTCAGTATATCTTTGACTATGATGGATGGGCTGGGAGAAATATTATTTCTGATGGAGGTGGGTGTGCCAATGGACATGAATATTCTATAGACTGATGGGCTGAGGTAGTTGAATATAATGTAGATGAGTGTACCAAGGTAGATGTGCAGATGGATGGGTATGCTAAGTGTTATGACTGGGGTTGGTTGCAACACGACTACTCAAAAGAGAGTGATAGTTGTTCAATATCTACTGATGCAAAAGAGCAAGGGTTCATAGTAGTCAACTAAGGTAGTTGAGTACTGAGTTGCAATACAAGACTGGCTAAGTCAAGTTTAATGGTTCATCCAACAACTAAGACTTAGGAATGCTAAGACTTAGAATGAAGATTCAGACAGCTAGAGTTGCAAGGCTCTAGTGAAGAAAGTTCCAGGTAAAACCCAGTAAGATTAAGTGAAGAGCTACAAGCAATACAATGTGCTTACAGCGGTTTTCATAATTATGTGGAATCCAACTTTTTTTTTTGGCTAGGACCCCAGAACCACGAAATCACATGAGCCCCACTGAATGCGAGAATAATGCACATACACTCACACAACATGACATGCCTCCCTGGGCTATTTCATCTGATCTAAAGCTTCACATTCCTGTTCTTCATCATGTACAAGGACTTTCTATCAAGCAAATCTGTGAGGTTCTCGGCATCCGAAAATCCCTTGTATACCAAACTCTGCAGCTCTATGACAAGCTTGCTGATACCAACTCAAATTCACACAAACTAGGCTGTCAGCACAGTCTCAATTACGAGGACATCAATTACATCAAGTCCCACTGCTATTTACATAGTTCAGTCTTCCTAGATGAACTTCAGAGTCAGCTGCTTTTACGCAGACACATGAAAATTTTGTTATCCACCCTCTTTCAAACTCTATGACATCTTGGCATCACATGCAAAAAAGTATCTCAGCATGCCCTAGAGCGAAATGAGGAAAAACACACTGCATTCATGAATAGGCTTGCTGAGATTGCCCCTGATCCAGAGATGTTGATGTTTGGAGACAAGGCTGCAAAGAACAAGCACACACTAGATCGACAGATGGGATACTCTGCACGTGGAACTCGTTGTGTTCAATCCAGACCCTTTGTCTGAGGAACACAATGGTCGATTCTTCCTATACTCACCCTTGATGGAATTATCACTCATGATATTGTACATGGCTTGGTGACAAGCAAGCATTTTGTCGAGTTTCTTTGTGAGCTTGTGGTTTGTTAAATTTTGTCATGTTGACGCAGATCAAGTTACTGATTCATGGGATATAGGTTCCTTTAATGAATCCCTACCCAGGGCCACGGAGCGTGCTTGTTCTTGACAACTGTCGCATTCATCATACTGACGAAATTCGTCAGCTCATTGAGGAAGAAGCTCATAAGTTATTTCGTGCTCTTCACTTAGGTACTAAGACTTGACCTGACTTTAGAAGGGTGCTTGGTTTTTCTTCTGCCTTACTCCCCAGACTATAATCCTATTGAGGAGGCTTTTTTGGCCATTAAGGCATTTCTTCGCTGTCACTCTACAAACAATACACTTACTGCCATTGACGAAGCATGTCACAATATCACGCCCAACAAAGCACAAGGGTATTTTCGTTCATCAGGATATGTTGTATAATCAAGTATTCTACTCTAGTTACTAGTTGAATGGATCTTTGTCATTTGCTTCTTCTTCTTCGTCATCATCATCCCTCCACTGATCAACTATCACCTCATACCCACAAGGGACAGGGAGCCAAACTCATTGGCCAGGAAGCTCATAATAGAGGGTATAGTCATCAGTCTCTCCATTTCCTGTGCCCTCATCAGCTACCTTCATTACAGGAGCAGAGAACCGCTTGGCACCACCATCCTTGTAGCGCATCTCATAAAACATCTTCTTCATGGGACAGGTAGTAAGAGACTCTGAGTCATCCACCCACTTTCACTTCACATCAGGTCCAAGCCACCACTTCAGACCCCTGTTTTTCAGGCGAATGACATCACCAATTGAGAAACCCACTTTGAGAAGGATCTCGTCACTGATCTGGTCAATGATATCTGGACCAACCCCAAGGCAACATAGATCTCCTTCGTAAATAGCTGCATTATGGACCCCAAGGCCAGTCTCTGCATAAGTGAGAAAGCGGGAGAGTTTTGATGGTGTATGGGTTGGTGGGGAGACAGTTGGTGGTGCTACCATGACATTCGGAGCAGATCATACAGGAGTCACTGCATGAGCCATTGTTGGAGTATTACTCCTCATATCACGGACAGCTTGCACCAATGTATCTCAGTACCCATAGCAGGAGTAGCTGGTACTGGAGTAGGTGTCTCAATGGCAGGTGCACGATGGCTCAGATGTAAAGGCTGTAACTTTGAAGCATCAAAAGTTGCTGTGTTTGGTGGAATTTCATCAGAGATACCAGGCATCTTTTCATACTACAAAATATATATCAGTGTCTTTCTAATCCCCAAGCCGAAATACATTAGTACCCAAGCACGAGTCCACTTTTTGATCATATAAATGTTGAGAGGGAGAATGGTTCCATCCTTAAACTGATATGTAAATCCATTGCCATTAGGATTACGCCAGCGTTTCTCAATGGCAATACGCTTCTGTGCAAGGTCTCGTTCCTCTGGACTAAGTGCAGGCTCTGATTCCTATGTATTGGGGGTTACACAAATTTGTCAACAGAATATATTTAGTGCTTACGGATTCCTCAGCATCATCATCCTCAGCATTATTTTCATATGTCTGGTGTAAACATTGAGTTAATTGATAAGATTTCAAACACAGAACCTCATACTTGATCATCGCGAGGGAGCTTCCCAATGACTTGCATATCCACAAATAGCCTGACCTTGGTTGGCTGTTCTTCAATGATCTTCTCAGCCATCGCTTTGAAATCTGCTGCATTATTAACATCAATTGCATCCTTTTGACTTCACGGGAAAGATATAAGTTTAGGTTTGACAGAAAAGGCAGGACTCACGGCTTTGATATAGGATAGATGTACCTGAAGCCATAAGTCTTTTTTTCAGTGACCTTATACTCTGTCTTTCCATGTGTAGCAAGCACTGCGCAAAGGAAGGTGACATAGTCTTCAGCACTTGGAGCTATGGTGAGATTTGCCTCCTTGAGTTTGTTGACCTTTTGTTCAGTTTTCTTCTTCTTCCCAACTGGTTTAATAGGGTTGTACACTATGAGATTGATCAAGAAAACAGTTTTGAATGATGTATCCTTGGTCTCTGTTGTAGACATGGTATATTGAGGCAGCTAGTACTGTAGCTATTGTGTCTCACTCAGAATCTCTCGGGGTCCTGCCCGGATGTTTCCGACGAGTCAAAAAAAAAAAAGTTGGATTCTGCATAATTATGAAAACTGCTGTAAATAAGGTAGCCATATGTGCACAGACCAGAAGTGAGACATGTAAGCATGAGAGAGAGTTCATGAGAATGTAAGTGCATATCCTAATGAGGAAGGCAACTATGGTACAAACATGTTGAGATGTGAAATACAGAGTAATGATGATGTAAGTAAAGACATAGTGATGTATAAGGAAATGATACAAGGAAATGATATAGGGGCATGTACGATCATATCATTACCCCCTTGTTAATGGTGAAGACACTGTCTTCATTCATCTTGGTTAGCATAGTAGATGGGATTGTCGACATAAGTGAGTTCATTGTCATTTCTTCCCATGTGAGCAGCCTGGTCATCCACCTCACATTGCCTGGCATACCTCTCATCTTCTTCTAATTCCCAAGTGGCTAACATGGTGTAGAAGTCTCGATGCTTATGGTCAAGGGGGAAGCCAATATCCACTCCTCTCAGCATGGGACAATAAATGGAAAGATGTCCAGGGGCGATTTTGTGGCAATACACACAGTGATATTGCTCACAGGTCTTGTGATGATGACCTGTACTTTTACAGATACACCAGATGCAGTTTTCATTGGGGTTGGAAGTGGATGGGCATAGAGGTGGGGCAATAGTGACATTACTGTAAGCAGGGTCTTGACTCTGCAACCTTCATCACTTCCCCATGTTTCTCAGAGTCTTTGTAATCACATGCAAGACTTTCAAGACATGAGCTCAAAAGGGATGCTCTTCAGTCTTGACTAAGACTGGCTTGATATCTTCTTTCTCAGCTGCTGCAATTAGCTCAGCAGACTCTGATGATGATGTAGGTCCTAGTGCTGATACCAAAACATACTCAGGTAGTGATGGTAGTGTTATAGGCAGGTGAATTGGCAATGACAATGATGGGAATGAGTCAGAGGCCAGCAGGATGTTCTTCAGTCCAAGTCTTTACTTCTTCTGGTAACAGTGCTTTCTCTCTATAGGTTGGTGTGGCATGGTCAGTGATCAGTTCTTGGATGGATACAGGAGATGGAGTACATTTGGTTTCATAGTTGCATATAGCACTTATCACTTCTCCAATGCCTTGCCTTGCATTGGCAGAGTTGGCAGCAGTGAGTTCAATATTACTGATGATAGCACTGGTAGTTGTTGAGACCTCTTGCACAGCAGCAAGGAGGCTGACAAGATTACAGAGATTAGAATGAGGGTTTGGAGGGAAGGTAGTAGTCGGTAGTATAGCATGGACAGCAGGGATAACTTCCCTTGCAGGGCTTGGTGGGTGAGCAATCCCTGCTCTTCTGTTGTTAATAATCTGTATAGCTTCTCTAATATCTTCCTCAAAACCATGAGGGAGGAGATGAAGAGCATGAGTGCGGATGCGCCTTTGAAGGTGCATAATACTGATACAAGTTTCCTTGTGTTTGATTCTGCGAGTCCATTGCTCAAGCAAGATTGTGTTTCTGATAATGTGGATGACAAGAGAGGTGGCAAAGGCATCTCTCCTAATGATGATGTTTTCAACCTCAATAGCATACCCCTCACACATGAGGGCAGCCTCAATGATTGTGTATTCCTTGAGGTCATCAAGGTATTGCTCAAAATGTTCTGAGTTAGTGTCGCAGGATGAGTCTTCAGTAGGGGTTGTGGCGACAGTGATGGGTCATGCATAGTCATGAGTGATAGGGGATCTGTGGCAGATGGGTGTGTTGACAGTGTCAGTGCTGTCAGTAATAAATGGAGGAAATGGAGGATTCTGTCAAGATGGATACATTGGATACTGAAGGTGTGGCAGGAACGATGATGTTGGACATTCTGAGTCATTTAGAGTAGTGGTTTTGGAGATGGGGATTTTCAAAGCTTGTGTCATTTTTTATAGGCTTTCAGTACCTTTTTGGTGTTTTCCAGGTTTTCTTCTGGAAGCCACTCATTATCTGCTGATGAATACCCTTGCCACGTCACAAGGTACTGGTAGTATTTACCATTTCCTTTATGGGATAGGATAGCTTCAACTTTGTATTCTTTCTCTTCTTCAATGATATCTGGGGGTGGTTCTGTGAAATTCAGTCCATGTATGTCATTTTTGCTATAGGATGATAACTGAGAAGCATGGAATGTATTGTGGATTTTCCATTGAGGCAGTAGTCAGAGTGTGAATGTGATAGGTGACAGTACAGTGGTAATAGGGAATGGTCCTTATCTTTTTGGTGCAAGTTTCCAGGATGGAACTTTCAATTGAAGGTTCTCTGCTGATAACCAAACCTTATCTCCTATCTTCCACAGGGTATACTTTTGACCATGAGATTGTTCTGCCATTTGTTGCATGGCAATGTTGTGACACAATATTGCCTCCTCTCTGATCTTCTGAAGCATGTGAACTCATTCTTCTGCAGTTGGGATGGTAGAATCTGATATCAGATAGGAAATTGCATGGGGTTCATATTCCATCATGAGAAATAATGGTGATGCATTTCAGGCATCATGTTTTTGGTGGTTATGGAATTTGGCAATAGGGAGATGTTCCACCCAGTCTTCTGGGTTATTGTGACAGTAGATGCAAAGATACATCTCAAGTTCTTGGTTCAGTCTTTCTGTTTGTCTGTCCATTTGCAGGTGGTAGGCGGTTGATGGAGTGATAGAGTATTCAAGTAGTCAAGCTAGTTCTTTTGAGAAGTATGATAGGAATTGTGGTCTGCAATCTGAAATTACTTTGTCATGGAGTCCAAACCTTCTGTAAATGTGTTTCAAGAATAGTTTTGCCACTCCTTCTGACATGATTGTTTTGTGACATGGGATGATAATTACCCCCTTTGTAAGCCTGTGGTCTACCATGATTATGATACTATCGAAGCCCCCCGAAATTGGCAAATCAGTGATGAGGTCAACCAAAACTTGGGAAAATGGTCTGGTGGCAGTCGAAGGAATAGGTGTAAGTGGTGGATGGACAGGATGGGTGTCGGATTTCATTTGTTGACAAAGAGCGCAACCTTTGACATATTTTCAGATGAATGAGCCCATGCCAGGCCACCAAGCTTTGCATTTAACAAGTTCTTCAGTTTCAAAGTGTCCCAGATGCCTGGCCACCAGGTGATTATGGTACCATGTGACAATTAAAGCACAATGAGGTGGTGCAATATAAGTGCAATCCTTGTAATAGAAGATCTTGTTGTCAATGCACCAGTCAGATAGTGCTGATTTCATTGGTGGTAAGCAGACACTGTCTAATGCATCTGACACTGTGTGAAATAGGGGATCATCTAGAGGATCTGAGAACTGAAGTATGTCTGAGGTCCTCATTGATAAGACAAACAAATAATGTTTCTGACAATAGAATTTGGTTCTCATTATTGGCTTTGCCATCCCCATGATCAGGCTGCCTTGATAGCACATCTGGAGCTGCTAATTTGGTACCTGCGACATGATGAAGTTCAATATCAAATCCAGATAGGAAGAGTTGCCAGTACACTTGGCACTGGGTCAACTTTTGAGCCATTCAAAAATAGAGGAGATTCTTATGATCAGTGAAAATAATGACTGGGTGAGGATTTCCTTCCAAATAGTGGTGCCACTCAGCTAGGGCTTGGATTACTGCAAGTAATTCTCTATTGAAAATCTGGTAGTTGTGTTCCACTGGGTTCAATGATAGGTGCAGGGGTGATAGACTCCATTCTTATCAGTTTGGAGTAGGATCCTGCTGGTTGCTACCAGCGAAGCATCTGTTGCAGCTGCAAATTGTTTGACAGGGTCTGGTATGACAGTCAAACTTGCTATAGGCTCACATGACCCTATTATCATATGGGTATCAAGCCGAAAGTATCTTCCTATCATTATCCTTATCTCTCAGCTTCTCCATCCCTTACTGAGCCCAATTTACCTGCATTACCCCTATCTCCAGTTCCATTCTGAGCTCTGGCAGCCTCATTGCAGCTTAGTGGCCACCCTATGGCAAATTTTCTGCGCCACACACAGCTCTCGCAACTTGCCAAGATCCATTTGGCAACCTAAAAGCTCAAGAATTCTGTTCTGTCCTATGGTTACCTAGCCTTGCTGGTATGTAAATTTCCTTACCTTGTGTTTTGTAACATGTAGTACATCCTTATTACATGTCTACTGTGTGGTTTTCATATCCCTTCCATCTCTGTTGCTATTACTTAGGTATATAATTTCTTACCTACCAAGACTCATACTTTACTACCCTTCTACTGTACACTCAGTAGGAGAAGTCACTATTACCTTTTGGTATAGTTTTCAATCCTTATACAAAATAACAATCTTTATCAAAAATTATAATAAATCCTTATCCTGCTGCATGCAATACCTTCACTATACTGCTATACTGCAATACCACTCTGCCATTGCTTAATCATATGTTCCCATGCCACACACAGCTTTGGTATACATCATGCTACCTTCGGAAACCATCTCAGCACCTTTGGTAATACTACCACTATCATCAGCCCCTATCTTGCTATCTTTGGCATACATCTCAGACAGCATCTTAGGCATTTCAGACTATTTCCAACTAGCATCCCCCTCAGATTGAACGTTCTTGTCTTACAAGTGTAGCAGCTAGGCAAGGCTTCAACATATACTAGACTAGATGGTAGTCCACTATCACTCTAGCTAGATTGTAGTCTCTACACCAGGTTTCGTAACACTGGCTTGCAGATGAATGCCTTCTTCAGGGCATTGAAAGAGTTCTGCGCCTTTGAATCCCATGTGAACTTTGTGTCCTTCTTTGTGAGATCAATGAGAGGTCAAGTGATATTGGAATAATGAGTGTCTCCACATCTGACGTCACTTGGCTAGGTCAGATGATTATCCCAAGGTATTCCACTTCTTCTGTATCAAATATGCATTTTTCTGGTTTACAGAATAGTGTCTCCTTTCTGAGTTTCTCCAATACTCATCATGTCCTCTGCTAGTGCTCTCCAAGATCCTTCGAGAAGATGAGGAGATCATCCATATAAATAATCAACCACCCTTCATTAATCTCCTGTTAGAATGTCCTATTCATATATGCTTGAAAGGTTGCCAGTGAATTACATAGTCCAAAGAACATGATGTTTGGTTCATATAACCAAAATTCAGTGGTGAAGGCAGCTTTCCATCTATCATCAGGATGTATCTGGATGTTGTTATATCCTGGCCGAATGTCCATCTTCATAAAGTATCAGTCGTCATGGAGCTGAGCAATAAGAGATGTCAGAAGTGGAAGTGGGTAAGCATTCTTGACCATCCATTCATTGATATACCGATAGTCCTGAGTCAGTCTTAGATCTCTACTTTTCTTTCCTACAAAGAAAAAACCGCTAGCTTGGGGTGATTTTGATTCTGAGATAAATCCTTTCACGACATTCTCATCAATGAAGGTCTTTACAGTGTCTCTTTGTTTTGGCAATAAGGGGTAGATCTTTGAAACTCAGGGAATGTTGTGACAGTCAAATGCTCTGTGACCTGTCAATAGTCATTTTTATGAAGTTTACACCAAACTCCGTCATGTCGGAAGCCATTTACACCAAACCCCATTATTTCCAAGGTTTTGGACCTGCAGTTTCTAAGATTCCTGTGCTTCAGATACCTTTGCACTTGTCCTCCCTATGTCCAGTCCAGTCCCAGCTAGCCCCACTGGTGCATAGTTATTGATATTTCCATTCCTGATGCATTGTGCAACGTTATTACATGTATTCTCATAAGCCACAGTACCTCATGGCTTATTACATAGAATTTCAGACCCAAAGCGGACTCACCTACTTTTGCCTATAGTACTCTGGACTTCCATATAGCATGTTATAAGGGACTTGTAGACACTATTCCATACCATTCTGTAGAAGGGGGATTGCCCCAGATACTTGGTCCCTGTCTAACAAGCCATAGGCAGGCAATATTATCATTCATTCATTATCATTGCACAAAACATTATCCTCATCATCATATTGACCCTCCCATCACATCTATGTCAACCCAAAATACTTGCACTCTTTTGTTATCCTCTCCATTGTTACCAACCTGCAGACCCGAAATTCCCACGCTTTGGACATTGCATATAGCCATCAGATTTGACCATAGAGCTTTGGACTTTCATGTCCCATATAGTGCACACTTTCTTTTACCTCAGTAGACAGCAGATCCCTTGGGTTGAATGTACTTGTCCTACAAGTGTAGCAGCTAGGCAAGACTTCGACATATACTAGCATAGGTGGTAGTTCGCTATCATACTAGCTAGATTGTAGTCTTTACAATGTATCCAGGTTTGGTTTCTGTGTGATGATCAGTGTGACAGTCTAGCTGGTGCTAGCCTTGCATGAGTCCATTTCCATCATTTGTCTAGCCCCTATACCAAATAGCATGACCACCTGTTAAGACCGTACTCAATATATGAGAAATCCGAAGGGCTTTGGCCTCAGTTCGTGCACTGTGCCCCTTTCCCGAGTACTGCCCTTTACTTCCGAGGGATAACCTTCGTCCGAGGATCTGGAAGTGCTTGCGTAGCAGATCCGAAGGTCCGGAGGTATCGGATATGG
>MU172969.1:56969-70265 GCA_016695475.1 Suillus decipiens
GATCTGAAGGTACCAGAAGATGCATTTTGGTGATGGGGTCATTGGGAAGTGCAGTCAGGATGTCTTTCTGAAGATTTTCTGTATCCATAAGGACAGCTGCTCTAAGGACTGGAGGTGCTAGGGTTGTGGCTTGTAGGGATGAAGCTAATTGTTCGGAAGTGAATACTGGGTGGAAATTAACTTGAGCATAGTCCTTATCCCCCTCTTTGGGGTAGACATCCCAACACCTTGTCAGGGAATCCAGTTTGGCTCCGAGTTTTCTGGGACAGAAACAGATGATGAGATTGAACTGATGGAGGAATTCTGACCAGCGAGCCTGATGGTGAGAGAGGAGTTTGGTGGTGGAAAAATACTCGAGGTTTTTGTGGTCTGTAATGACATCTATAGGCTCGGATGAGCCTTCTAGGTAATGTAGCCAGGTCTGGAAAGCCTCATGGATGGCTAGGAGTTCCTTGTCGTGGGTGTCATAATTGAGTTCTGGTGCAGATAGTGTACAGGAGTAATAGGCAACTGGACAAAGCTCTGAGTCTGGACATACAATGGAAAGTATTCCAGCAATAGCATAGTCAGAGGCATCAGTTTCCACAACTATAGGAACATCCGGAATCCAGTGGGTGAGTACCAGAGCGGACATGAAGGCCTTCTTGAGTGTTTCAAAGGATTTCCAGCAGTCCTCAGAGAAGTTCCACAGAACTCCCTTGCGTGTAAAGCCGAGTGAGGGGAACTACGATATCCGAGTAATTGAATATGAATCGACGATAGAAATTAGCGAATCCAAGGAAGGATTGAATGTCCTTGACCTTCCAAGGTTTTGGCCAGTCAATGATAGACTGCATTTTCTCGGATGACATTGTCAAGCCTTCTGGAGATATCTGGTAACCAAGATATTCGACAGAGGATGAGTGGAATTCGCATTTTTCGGGTTTGGCATAGAGTCGATGTTTATGAAGATGGCATAGTACTTCTCAGATGTGTTTTCTATGACTCATAAGGTCTTCGGAATAGATGAGAATATCATCCAGATACATGATAACGCATATATCCAGCATATCAGCAAAGACACTATTAACAAAGCGTTGGAAAGCCACTGGCGTGTTTGTAAGACCCTCTGGCATTACCAACCATTCATAGGAGCCATAGCACATATGGAAGGAGGTTTTCCACTCATCTCCTTCCACTATCCAGACAAGATGGTAAGCGGAACAGAGATCGATTTTGGTATAGACTTTGGCACAGCTCGGAGAGTCTAGGAGGTTGGCAATGAGGGGTAATGGATATCGGTCTTTCTTGGTGATCTTGTTAAGGCCTCGGAAGTCTACACAAAGACAGAGGGAGCCATCCTTCTTTTTGACAAACAGGACAGGGGCTCCATGAGGGGAGGACAAGGATCGGAGGAGTCAGGATGAGATGTTTTCATCAAGGAACTTCCAGAGGGCTTCAAGCTTGACTGGAGAAAGAGAGTATATGGTTCTGAGAGGTGGACTGGCCCCTTCCTCTAACTCAATTTTGAGGTCATAGGGTTGGTGAGGGGGAAGCTGCCCTGCTTTGTCCTTGTCAAAGACATCTGCAAACTCGTGGTATTCGGAGGGAATCCTGGAGAGGTCTGGAGGATCGGATGATACAGATGTGGATCGGAGGTGGGTTTTGGATGGATGGAGGTAGATGCTGAATTGAGTAGATCCTTCTAACTTGCAGGCATGGCAAAATGCCACTGCATTTATCAGGGATATGTTAGGGACTGAGGCATCAACAGAGGGTTCGGACTTGGTCGGAGGAGAGATCTCTTCCACGGATGGGGTGCCTGGAGGCAATGGATGTGTTGGAAAGGACGTGTCATATTCCATACATCCAATCCAAGATCCAATCAGATCCGATTGATCCTGCTTCTATCCGGACCACAGATCCGATCCAGATCACTCATCTGATGCACTACAACTTCTTGTGTTCTAAGTCCACTGCATCCTTGCTTCTATCCCCTTTCAGTGATCTACCTGTACCGGTGTCCCAGCTGTGTATATTCCTGTCCTGCTTACTGATCCGTTACCTGTGCTTCATATCTGACTCGCGTTTGCTGATCCGCTGCACATTTACCACATAGACTTCTGTTATACTTTGTGCATAGCCCTCCAGTCCCGGATTCATTGATTGTCCGTACTATCTACATACAGTATATAAACTACATGTAAAACTCTGGAGAACCTTAGTTCAAATATCATCTTAGATTCTGCTCATTCCGTTCATCCGAACCAATCCCAACTCTAAGTATCTTCTGAGACTTAGGATTTGATTCCTATAATCTACATTTCCGACTCTACCTTTGGTAGTCCATATCCGTTAGTTTCTAGTACGGACCTCGTCCGCTACTAGTCTTATACCTCACATTCATCCTTACCCTCCAGATACCCTCTGGACGAACTCCTTCCACCCACACATTTCGGATATATACTGGACGTGCCATATCCGATACCTCTGGACCTTCGGATCCGCTACGCAAGCACTTCCAGACCCTCGGACGAAGGTTATCCCCCGGAAATAAAGGGCAGTACTCGGGAAAGGGGCACAGTGCACGAACTGAGGCCAAAGCCTTTTTGGATCCCTTATACATTGAGTATGGTCTTAACAGGACGTTTCTACCTTGGATGGAACTTCCGGAGGTAGCAGAGGGTTTGGATGGGAAACTTCTGCTGCAGATGGAATATCCAGAGGCAGTGATGATATGGATGGGTTTGATGATGTTTTTTGTATAGTTGTCTGGAACTCGATGCTGCCCAATACCCAGTCAATCAACAGATTGTGTCAGGTGAGCCAGCTATATCCGAGGACAATATAACAAGAAGAATCCAAGGGGGTAACGTAGAATGTATCAGAGGTGACTACACCAGAGGAAAATCGGACAGACAGGTTTATGGCTTCGGAAATATTGTGATTGCAGGTACCATCAAACAGACAGAGCGGTAGTGGAGGAATCTGATAAGTAGGAATTTTATGTTTTTGGACAAAGCTAGTGTCTATAAAGCAGTGAGAAGAGCCACAATCTATGAGGGCAGGAAACTCAGATATATTGGAGAAAGACGGAAGAGAGACGTATGGGCATAAAGAGTTCAGATCTGGAAGGGTTACAGTGTTGAGTCATAGCTCTGTTGTATGGGTTGGGTCAATGTGACCCCCATTCCATATGGAGTCAAGAGGGTCACGGACTAATTTTTTGCCTCATCTGAGGCTTCTGGATCCGCTTCCGGGGCAAGTATTGTAGCATGACCTTTAGCTGTGCGCAAGGTCAACTTGGTGCAGTTCCGGGCAGTATGACCAAGTCCACCACAGAACATACAGAGTCTTTTGTCAAACCTTCTCTGACACTCCTCGGTGGTTAACTTCCCATTGGCTCCAATCTCATTGGGGAGGTCCAGAACCTTAGGAGCGGGAGAGGCTGCAGGATTGGATTTCACGGATCTAGTCATTTTGGATCTGGACAAGTTAGCATTTGTCCAGTCGGATACTGACTGTCTAGGAGGGTTGGAAAGGGTCGATCTGTTTTCCTGGGTGACTTCCCCCTTACGTTCCCAGTAATGGGCATCGATGGTCTGGGCGAGGGTTTTGAATTCTGAGAGGGTGGTGGGTTTGCCCATGTGACTGATCTCGTCTTTGATTCGAGCTGGAAGACCATTATAGAATTGTCATCATAGAGCTCCATCTCCCCATTCCCGTACTTGGGATGCAAGTCGTTGGAATTCTACAACGTACTTGTTGATGTGCTGTCCGTCACGCATGTGAAGTTGCTCTAACTGCATTTCCGCATCTCCAGATGGATCGTGAGGTCCGAAGTTGGTTTGGAGCTCAAGCATGAACTCAGAGTAGTCATCCATCCAATCCAGACATATACTATTTTCGTCTGAAAGGAGATCCAGTTCAAACCACTCAAGAGCCATTCCCTTGAGATAGGACTGGGCGAAATTGACTTTAGCACGTCCGGAACAGAAAACATTAGGCTTGCTTTGAAAGTTGAGCTCACACTGGACAAAGAATGCTCAGAGCTTGTGAGGCTCAGATCCATCAAAGGTATCTGGTTCCTGGATTTTGACTTTGCCATCATCCAAGGTGTTGTTACAATGGCTACTGCGAGCGAGATGGTTGATGGCGACTGATAGTTGGGCTAAGACCCAGTCTTGGGGGCTAAGATGGTCATTATCTTCTTCATCATCTGGGTACCCAACGTCCAGATCCTCATCTCTGTTGTTTGGTGGATCATCGTGCAACTCATTGTCGAAACAGATGGTTGGGCGTGGATCAGGGTCTAGATTATCCATGTTTGGGGTTGGTGTAACCGGATCCAGTCTGGCGAGACAAGCTGAGATGCTTTGTCCTATGTCGCTCATGCTTGCACAGCGCTTAGAGAAACTGGTAAATGTTTGGACGATGGGTGTGGGGTCTCGTTGGATTGGACCAAGTCTGGCTACTCGGAGGGAGTTCTGAGTTTTGCGTGGAGGCATGATATAGGTGGTTACAGAGATTGTACTCGGAAAGGTGTGAGTTCGAATATACTGTTAAGACCATACTCAATATGTAAGAGATCCGAAGGGCTTTGGCCTCAGTTTGTGCACTGTACCCCTTTCCCAAGTACTGCCCTTTATTACAGAGGAGTAACCTTTGTCTGAGGGTCTGGATGTGCTTGCGTAGCGGATCCGAAGGTCTGAAGGTATCAGATATGGCATGTCTGGTGTATATCCGAAACATATGGGTGGAAGGAGTATGTCCGGAGGGTATCCAGAGTGTAAGGATGAATTTGAGGTATAAGGCTAGTAGCGGACAAGGTCCATACTAGAAACTAATGGATATGGACTACCAGAGGTAGAGTCGGAAACATAGACTATAGGAATCAATCCTAAGTCTTGGAAGATACTTAGAGTTGGGAACAGATTGGTTCAGATGAATGGAATGAGCAGAATCTAAGATGATATTCGAACTAAGGTTCTCTAGAGTTTTACATGTAGTTTATATACTGTAGGTAGATAGTACAGACAATCAGTGAATCCAGGACTGGAGGGCTATGCACAAAGTATAACAGAAGTCTATTAGTAAATGCGCAGCGGATCAGCAAATGCGAGTTGGATATGAAGCACAGGTAACGGATCAGTAAGTAGGACAGGAATATACACAGCCGGGACACTGGTACAGGCAGATCACTGAAAGGGGATAGAAGCAAGTATGCAGTGGACTTAGAACACAAGAAGTCGTAGCGCATCGGATGAGTGATCTGGATCGGATCTGTGGTTCGGATGTTACAATCATTGTACACCCCTATTCATTTTCCCTCTGCTTATGTCACTATTACCTTAATGGTTGTACTCTTACATGGTCAGGTGACCTATACCTTTATGGTTGTATTCTTACACGATCAGATGATCATCTTACTTCTCCCACAGTCACTTGACTGTACGTTCTATTCTGTTCTCCCTCATTCTATAACATTCTATGGACTTCTGTTGACTCATACATTCCATGACGTTCCATCACATTCTATTGACTCACGTCGTTACTATACGTGGCTCATTACCGTTTACGTCTGTCTCAAGCCTGCCCTAAAGTCCATACGTACTTTAGTATTTAAAGGCTCTCCTGTACTTGTAGATTCCTCACTTGAATCTTACTGGGTTTTACCTGGAACATCCTTCACTAGAGCCTCTCAACTCTAGTTGTCTTTGTGAAGTCATCTTCTAAGTCTTAGCACTCCTAAGTCTTAGTCTGAACACGATTATATTCGACTCAGCCAGTTTCGTACTGCACCCAGCATGAAACTATCTGTGTCGTTTGACAACGTCGTAGTCTTTTCTACGTAAAGTGTTGATACGTTAACGACCGCTGTTCTCTTTTGAACCGTCATTCAACGAGCCCATCCCAGTTGTAACAAAAGATTCAAGTCTTTTTGCACGCCACACATCTGTGAGCGCCACATCATCAGAACCCCCCGACACCACCAATAATCAGCCCGAGCCGTCACGAAACGGAACCTGATTCTGCCACGACGCAGCCCAGACCAACACTAGACTAATACGTACTAGTACCACCGATACCAAAGACATCATGTCCGGATCATCTACCATAAAGATAACCACACCCGAACTCAAGGCGGGACTGCCCATGCAATTCGATGGGAGTCCATCCGACGCCAAGAGGTGGTTGTATTCAGTGAAGACCTACCTTTCTATTAACGCTGCTTACTATGACACCGACGAGAAGCAGATCGCCACCGCCCTCGCCTACATGAAGAATGGGATGGCAGGAGCATGGGCGATGAACTTCTATGCCAAGATTTTTGAAGCAGGAGAAGCTTGGGGAAAGTGGGATGACTTCGAGAAGAAGTTCAAGGCGTCATTCTTCACAGCCGATGCAAAGGTCAATGCCATGACCAAGATCGGGCGCATCAAACATACCGGTAGCCTTACGGACTACATCACAGAGTTCTGTACCCTTATGGCCGAATCGGCCCTCAAGGAGAGCACCGCTCTCATCTACTTCTTTGAGCAAGGGTTGAAGCCCAGCTTGCAACGCGCTATTTGCCAGATGGAGACAGTCCCTGTAACCATCGAAACCTACATCTCTGCTGCGATCGTCCAGAACTCCAATTGGGAGCAATACACCGCAGTAAGGAAAGGAGAAGGGAACAGGAAGAAGAAGAACGGACAGAAGTACGTTCCTAACTCCAAGAGATCAGACCCTGATGCCATGGAGGTCGATCGCCTTACCGATGCAGACCGCTGCGAATATATGAAGAAGGGCCAGTGCTTCCACTGCGCCCAGATGGGCCACCGTGCTAATAAGTGCCTGAAGAAGAAGGTCCCTGTTAGGAAACAGGAGATCGAAGAAGAAGGAGATACCGATATGGAGGTTGAAGAAGCTAGGAGACTCGCTGAGGATTTTTTAATTTGGGAAGCTATGTCGTCGATGATAGACTTCCCCACTAGGCCACTATGACTTGTACACAAAATAGGAGAAAGAAAGGAAATGCGCATCCCAATTACCCTTTTCTCCCGAGTTCATAAGGACCCAGTCGACACTACAGCAGTCATCAATTCTGGGGCAGCCGGAACATTCATCTCAGATCAGTTCATCTGA
This sequence comes from Suillus decipiens, assembly GCA_016695475.1. Classification (NCBI taxonomy): domain Eukaryota; kingdom Fungi; phylum Basidiomycota; class Agaricomycetes; order Boletales; family Suillaceae; genus Suillus; species Suillus decipiens. The sequence goes on from MU172969.1 coordinate 64,080, forward strand.
GATCACCGCATCAAGACTCACCCACTGAAGAAACCCTTCGCTGTCACCACCGCCGACGGCAGCTACTCGAAAGGAGGGCTTATTTCCAGATATTGCATGCTCCACATCAAAATCAATGAGCGAGTCATGTTTGGAAAATTCAATATCATGTGGTTGGGACGACGCGACCAGATACTCCTCAGTATCCCCTGGCTTAAGGCCATGAACCCCACCATCGACTGGGCAGCCAAAACAGTAAAGCTCCCAGCGACCGAACGATCAGCGGAGGTCGAAAGAAGCATCAATGATGCTCGAAAGGGTAACAAACTTAAACCCTTCTTCTGCCCCGATACGACACCCAGATGGGCCCAGTCTAGGCTTAGAAAAGGAGCCGGCCCAACGATCGAAGGCCTCCCTCTGAAGGGCCTCGAACCACAACTTATTGAAGTTGACGAGACGCCGAAGGGAGTACTGCTACCAAAGTTAGAAGCGGAACCAAGACCAACCTCTCCCATGAAGGAAGACGTAAAGCCCATACCACCAAAACCAAGGGTCGTCCTACCACCGAGACCGATATTGCCCATAGTGAGGCCGAAGAAGAGGGTGATGGAGCTAGAAGAACCATTCCGTCCGAAGCCTGTTGCCAAAGAGCAAAGGCCTGTCGAAGAACAGAAGAAGAACAAGAGGAAAGCGGAGCCAGAAGAATCATTCCACCCAGCACCTGCTGTCAAAGAACAGCGGCCGATCGACGAGCAGAAGAAAGGGAAGAGAAAGGCTGAACGAAGCGTTAGTACAGAACGTCAGGACCCGATGCCCCCTCCCTTTGCCTCGATCGAAGAGATCCCCGATGAAGAAGCGACACCGGTACCTGTACCACCATTACTACCTATGGAAGATGACGATCCACCGCCAAACTTTGACATGAAAGATGATGTTTGGATGGACGCACTTGAGGAACCGGTTAGGAATGTCGCCGACTACCCGTTGGAAGAAGGAGAGTTCCTAGCGGAATATGCACTCAACGGTGAAATGGTCAGGATTATAGAAGACGTCTCGATGGACACCCCCCTTACATGTGATGGCACCTCTCATGCTGAACAACATGCGCCTCTCAAATTCAGCAGTAAATCACAGGAGTTTGCCATGGCGGAGAAGGAAGCAAAAAAGAAGAGCTTCGAAGAGCTCGTACCCACCTATCTCCACGACTTTGCCGATGTATTCGCCAAAGACAGTCTGAACCACCTACCACCTGAACGCCCCGGGACCGATCACCGTATTGAGACCAAACCTGGGTACATCCCCAGGGTCTCAAAGATTTACCTGCTATCACCGAAGGAACGAGAAGCCATAAAAACCTTCATAGATGAGAACCTCGCAAAGTGATTTATCTCAGAATCTAAATCCCCGCAGGCGAGCGGATTCTTCTTCGTTGGAAAGAAGAGCGGAGATCTCAGGCCTACACAAGATTACCGGTATATTAATGAATGGACCATAAAGAACGCTTATCCCCTTCCACTACCAACTTCGCTTATCGCGCGACTTCATCAAGCAAAGTACTTTACGAAAATGGACATCAGATCAGGGTATAACAATATCCGGATACACCCTGATGATCGATGGAAGGTGGCCTTCACAACGGAATTCGGGCTATACGAGCTGAACATCATGTTCTTTGGATTATGCAATTCACCGGCAACGTTTCAGGCATATATGAACCACATGTTCCAGCAGGAGCTGAACGAAGGATGGCTTATCGTCTATATGGATGATCTCCTTATATTTTCGAATGACTTGGAAGAACACCGGAAGAGGACACGGCGTATACTGGAGAAATTAAGAAAGGAAATGCTGTTTTATAAACCGGAGAAGTGCACCTTCGACGCCGAAGAAGTTGAATATCTCGGCATGGTCATTCGTCCAGGACAGGTTACATCGGATATCGAAAAGGTCGAGGGAATTAGAAAATGGGAAGTGCCGAAGAATGCCTCCGAAGTTCGTTCATTTTTAGGATTCTGCAACTTCTACCAATCATTCGTCCCTCATTATTCCGACATCGCACGACCACTGGTAGACCTCACTAAGAAGGATAACAAGTTCGCTTGGACGGCCAAGGAACAGGGCGCTTTTGAAGCATTAAAGCATGCGTTCACTATGAAACCGGTATTACGCAATCCAGATCCTGCTAAACAATTCGCTATCGCTACTGACGCATCCCTCGTAGCCACGGGAGGGGTCCTCCTTCAAACAGACGAGAACGGTGTCTACCATCCCTGCGCTTACCTATCGCAATCTCTTAACCCCACCAAACGAAACTACCAAATCTTTGACAGAGAATTGCTCACAGTTATTAGAGCACTAGCGGAATGGAGGCACTACCTAGAAGGGAACCCACATCCGATCATAGTATTCACAGACCACAAGAATCTGCTGTATTTCAACACGGCCCAGAAGTTGACATGTCATCAGGCCCGATGGCAGATGTTCTTATCCGAATACGACTTGGAACTACACCACGTGGCAGGAAGCAAATTAGCAGCACTGGACGCATTGTCGCACCGGCCAGATCATGGGACGGGAAAGGATGATAATACAGACCAGGTCCTTCTCCCGGATTCGATGTTTGTATGGTTACTAGACATCGACCTCGCCAATACCCTCTGCTCCTCGGATCCACTGGATGACCCAGTGTTTAAAGTTGCCTCTGACGCCCTTGACGGCGTATGTCTCCCTCCTATGAAATCGGCGCTGTCCGACTGGAGGATAGAAAAAGATATCCTGTATTATAAGGATCGCGCCTATATCCCGCCGGCGCATCGCCCCGAGATCCTTGCTAGGTATCATGACCACCCCACCACGGGTCACCCCAGCCGTTTTAAGACGGAAGAACTCGTCAAATGGGAAGCTTGGTGGCCCGGTATGGGTTCCTATATTAGGAAATATGTTGATGGCTGCGCCTTATGCCAACAGATGAAGGCGGATACTCACCCAGTGCGACCGCCCCTGATGCCGATCCCCTCCTCCGCGACGTGCCCCTTTGCCCAGCTTTCCGTTGATTTGATCACCGACCTCCCCATATCTGGGGGCTTTGACAGTATCATGGTCATGGTAGACCACAGGCTTATGAAGGGGGTAATTATTACTCCATGCAACAAAATGATTATGTCGGAAGGAGTGGCAAAACTATTTCTGAAACATGTCTACAGAAGATTCGGGCTCCACAATAAGCTTATCTCAGACAGAGGCCCGCAATTCCTATCCAGATTCTCGAAGGAGCTAGCAAGACTCCTAGAATACGACATCACACCATCCACCGCATATCACTCCCAGACGGATGGCCAGACCGAATGTCTCAATCAAGAACTAGAGACGTATCTCCGGATATACTGCCGGAATAACCCCGAAGAATGGGTAGAACATCTACCAATCGCAGAATTCGTGCATAACCACCGAAAGCACAACGCACGGAACGCATCGCCGTTCTTCCTGATGATGGGATACGAACCACGCGCCATCCCACACCTCGTTCCAGACTCTACCGTACCAACCGCCGAAGAACGAGTCAGAACACTACAGAAGATATGAGAAGAAGCAATCTCGTGCCACAACCTTGCCATGCAAAAGATGGCAGAACGATCATATGGGCAGAAGTACACCCCATGGAAGATAGGAGATAAGGTTTGGTTATCAGCGGAGAACTTATGCCTGAAACTACCTTCGAAGAAGCTCGCCCCGAAACGATATGGACCCTTCCCGGTCACCGCAGTCCTATCGCCCATCACTTTCAAATTGGAGCTCCCGAAGCAGTGGAAGATTCACAACACATTCCATGCTTCCCACCTATCATCCTATAGCGAAAACGACGTGCACGGCCTGAACTTCCTAGAACCAGCCCCTGACATCATCGAAGAAGAAGAAGAATACGAAGTAGAAGCGATATTGTCCCATAAAGGGAACAGCAAGCGCCGAAGATACCTGGTGACGTGGAAGGGATATTTGTCAGCTGACAATGAGTGGTTACCGGAAGCTAACCTGGAGAATGCTGAGCGGATCTTGAAAGCATATAAAAGGCGACACAACCTGTGAAGTGGCCCTTCAACCCGAACCACTACCATTGTTCGTTCTTAGTCATCTTTTACTCAGTCTATATGCCTTCCGCTGTCTATGTTCCATCAACCCCAGCTTCATCCAATGCCTCCCCGTCAGAGATCACAGAATCGTCCATCTCCCAGTTCACTGACACCACTGACGCCCTCATCACCCCAGTCTGCCGCTGTTCCCCCATCGCTCACAATTATGCTCGTCCCATTGCCGTCGTCACCTCCCCCGCCGAAGACTCCACTTGTGACACCAATGCAGAGAGGTTCACCCGTTACATTGATGACCTCGAAGAATATACCTTTATCGAAGCCATGCTCATGTGTGAAGAGTACGCCATTGAAGTCGACAACATCATCATTAGAAGGGACGCCTTTGCCGCATCCCTCGTCATCCACATCATTCGCAATGCCATCCTTATGGAACAGTGGGCGAGAAGAGTTGCCAAGCCCGAAGTTCGCATTAGCCTTATGCACCTCCAGAAATGCATTAGGACTCATGCTCTTCGTCTTCTGCCTCGTGGTTTTGAGGAAGACCTTAGAGAAGGCATACACATTGTTAACGAGAGATCAGCAGGAGTCCTTAGACCGCATAGTCCAGATGTGGTGGTCGAACCAAGCCGCCTTGCTCTCACGGATACCATTTTCCCTGCAAATCCTCGTTCTACTATTAGCAACCTTGTGGGTTTGCTGGCCACCGTTCAAACCGTCTCAGAAACCACCATGGCCATCATCACTAGCATCCAAGAAACAGTCGAAACCTCTCGTGAGGCACGAGACACTATTAATGATGTAGTCAACGTCTTGAGAAACCAGATGCCGACTACTCCTCCTCCCCACACCGTGAACCCCATCGACACCATCCTCCAAAACCAGACCACGCCCCCCAACTACCATCGCTCCCGTACCCCGTCCTCAGAAGTCGTCAAGACCTGGACTGAAGAACATCCGGCCGGACTATATTCCCCGGCTCCATCATCGCCGAAACTCCCACCTGTTGTAGTAACGCTACCAGAATTTGTCCCTATAGCTACGCTAGGGACTACATCACCATCGTCACGCAGTGAGCTAATTGCCACTGCTGAGAAAAGAGAAGAAGCCCAGCCCATACCAGCACCCTGTGATAAGGGCAAGCGTCCTTTTCGAGCCATCATCCCGCATGACACGCACCCGATTGCAAAAACTAAAGCAGCAAGAAAGAGATGCCGCTCGGAGGGTCAAGACCCTGCTTTCAGTAATGTCGCTGTCGCCCCTCCTCTACGCTCATCCTCTTCCAATCCCGATGCGAGCCGCATCTGTCGCCTCTGTAACGGTGTCGGTCATCGACACAAGAATTGCGAGGAATACCACTGTTCCCTTATAAGGACTTTCACCACCCCAACTTCTACACCGCGCTCACCGCTTTGGAGTTAGAAGAAGACAAAAAGTACGCTCGTCATTGCCAGGAGCAGGATGAGGCTCGTGCCATTGAAAACAACTTTGATGAAGACGGGCACTTTGTTTGGTCTGACGATCCTGTCTACTGGGATAATCAAGACAATTGAAGTGAAGAACGGTGTCTTCACCTTAACAACGGGGGTAATGTTACAATCATTGTACACCCCTATTCATTTTCCCTCTGCTTATGTCACTATTACCTTAACGGTTGTACTCTTACATGGTCAGGTGACCTATACCTTTACAGTTGTATTCTTACACGATCAGATGATCGTCTTACTTCTCCCACAGTCACTTGACTGTACGTTCTATTCTGTTCTCCCTCATTCTATAACATTCTATGGACTTCTGTTGACTCATACATTCCACAACGTTCCATCACATTCTATTGACTCACGTCGTTACTATACGTGGCTCATTACCATTTATGTCTGTCTCAAGCCTGCCCTAAAGTCCATACGTACTTTAGTATTTAAAGGCTCTCCTGTACTTGTAGATTCCTCACTTGAATCTTACTGGGTTTTACCTGGAACATCCTTCACTAGAGCCTCTCAACTCTAGTTGTCTTTGTGAAGTCGTCTTCTAAGTCTTAGCACTCCTAAGTCTTAGTCTGAACATGATTATATTTGACTCAGCCAGTTTCGTACTGCACCCAGCACGAAACTATCTGTGTCGT
>MU172969.1:74062-177793 GCA_016695475.1 Suillus decipiens
AACTGAGGCCAAAGCCCTTCGGATTCCTCATATATTGAGTACGGTCTTAACAGTGCTAGGGTTAGGGGTGGTCACGCTATTCAGTATAGGAGCTAGACAAATAATGGAAATGGACTCATGCAAGGCTAGTGCCAGCTAGACTGTCACACTGTGCTCACCTGGAAGTCCTTCGGAGCTCTATTGAGCTATCCTGCCCTAGAGTTCATCCAGACTACATCCGGACTTCACCAGAACTCTCCCTAGGACTTCATCCAAAATTAAGGGGCAATACTCGGGTAAGGGGCACAGCGTATGAGCTGAGGCCAAAGCCCTTTATGATCCATTAACCCTCCAAGCATGTCTCTAACATCTCTGTGGCAGCATCAATTAAATTCAACTGCAAATGACCGCCTCCTTGTGAGTGGATTATGGGATAACACAGTGTGTTTGTGGAATCTCGGCACAAACCTCCAAGTGGGACTACCCCTCCAGCACGAACACTATGTTCATTTCGCAGCTGATGGAAAGGTGCTGGTAAAGACTGTCATGACAAAAATGTGTATGTGTAGCCCATGTTAACCATTCTTCATGCGAGAAATATCATGCCTTTTCTAACCTCACTGATATCCCCTTCACAGGTCACAATTATAAAGTTGTCAATGGATGTACGTGACGCATTTCTTAAACCTTTTCAAGTGCCTGAGTTTGATATGCCATAGCAATGCGACGCGAAGTCCAGCTAGCGCTCAGAAGATTACCTATCGATTATCACTAAGCTTTTTTGATGACGTACAACACGGTGTGCAACTTTCATGTACCTCATCAATATTTTTCATTAGTTTCTATTCTGACCTTTGTTCTCAGTTTTTTGTGTACTGCCACCTCGCACCCTTCAATTGCGCTCCTCCTCCGCCTATGTTCACTCCTCCGCAACACCAGATCCATCAGCTGAACTCTGGAAACGCCCAACGCGAACCCATCTTTTCTCGTCGCTGTCCTCGTACTATTGAAGTCGCAGCAGTGCGATACAAACAGGTATATCTTCTTCCGGTGCATCTCCAACATCCGACATTCATCAATTTATGTGCAAGGCTTTTTTTGCTCGATGTCCCGAACATGACCATGACAAGGCGAAACGAACGCAGCGGTGGAAAGGCCAAGGCCAGGCATCGACATCGATATTGCAAACCCAACCTGCTGTTACTGCCTCGACATCCGGTCTCCTCCGCATAGCAGTAATAACTGGTACAGACGCAGACAGATACATATTTTGTCGTTGGTTCTAGTCCATCAGTGCATTGCATTTAGCATTTTTACAATATCCTATGTGTGACGAAGCTTAGATGGCACTTTCTTATTTTCTGCCCCTGAACGCACTTGTAATGACTTGAAGTACAAGACGAGAAACACTGATACATGAGCACTTTGGACCTTAACCAGGGTCAACACCTCGAACCATGGATCATTGCGCAGTTCAACAGCACTAGCCCTGTCGGCGGGATCCAGACGCAAGCACCTCCGTATCAGAGTAGCCGTGAGTACCACAAAATCTCCCTCCCCTATGACATGGTAACATCTGATAGCCCTCTGGATCGGATGGATACCACGCTTATGCACTATCATCCCCTGTCCACGGTTGCTAATATGCAAAGCTTTTTATAATGTTCATAACAATTCAACATCGTGCTTAACTGGCATTGAAATAATTTAGGCATGTGCGGAGTGCCTAGAAGTAATGTTTTGTACAAATAGAATAAGAGATTCTTGGATGTGCAGTTGCGAGAGACAATAGTGATGATTTGCAACCTTTGCCCAACACAAATCACCTAGATCCTGCAAAGGTACTCATAAAATTTTACCTGGAGCACGTAGAGCACCTCATAAGGATGTCATAAAACCAATTCAATAACACTTACTCTCTTGCACTGAGGTACTACACTGATAGAATCAATCACAAGTCTGAGAGCGTGACACGGGAGATGCCCAAATAATTCAATCTCCTCCTCGGCGTACACGGCATCTATCCTCTACCAACAGGCACTGACAAGCCATTGAAGCTTGAGCGCTTTGGAGACCTGCGTGCGTAGCTGAAAGCCTGCCGCTTTCAAACTGTTCCTCAAAATGTTGTGATATAGCCACTACACTATCTCTATTGTCTTAATGTCCATCGTGTTATGAACAGAAGCCATGTCCTTAACTTGTGCAATGATGTCTTGATCCGATGCAATTCTCTTGTATTCTCCACCGCGCTGTTGCATTAGCAAAAATGCACTGAATTCCTGCCCAAGGCGGACAATCAAACGCAACGCTCGCTCGCTCGAGACCATGTCAACCGGCCCCTTTTCGTTTTGTGAAGCAGATTGGGGAACAAGTACATCTTTGACGCTCTGCGAATCTTCAATGTTTTGCGTATCATCTGCAGGCAGCTCTAGGAGATGACGGTTCCACGGACGGACGAGGAAGACTGTCTTGTGGTAGGGTCGTGCCGGTGAAAAGTGAACGAGTTTATACCCCGTTTTGATCGAAAGATCACGTAGCCCCTCTGCCTTGACTTCATATGTGAAATATGACTGTTTGTCTCGAGCCTGGCTCTGTTTAACTTCTGTAACACGGAATACCATGCAAGGCAGGTGTAGCCGACAATACGCAAAACGAGGAGCGCTCAGATTGCTAAGCTTCGTATAGAGTTTCGAAGCCGAATCCGCTGTCACGTTGTTTTGCAGCATGGAGATCAATGTCTGGATTTCATCTTCTGACGGAGCTGACAGCCTGCATGCCGCAGCCTCATACGACGTGATGCTGGCTGGCAGACAACTATTGAACTCCGATGATTGTCCGATCCAATCCAAGGCTGTGATGTCACCCGACTGAGCCACGATCTCCTGTAAAAGCCGCCCGAGTGCTTTTTGTTCCCTCTCCCCATAGATCACTTGTAGGTGGATGCCGAAGATGCCGAACAATGAATATGCAACATCTTCTCGCAAAGTGGTGACACGCGTTGATGCCCATTGCAGTTTCTCTCGAGCGCCTGTCATTCCTGGACGGAAAGCCGTGAGGGTTTCTGCATCTATTCCCGTCGCATCCCCCAACTCCTGCATAATCGCAATGGACTCCTTGTGATTTGGAGAGTGATCATCGAGATATAAAGTCCAATTGCTCTGATAAAAGAGAATGACTTTGGGAGCCAGGAATTCTTGCACCGTCCACCCTCGCCTATTCCAAGCACTCTTTGCCAATGCACCAGCCTTGGATGAAGGCGGAACATCCGACAGGTAGACAATCGTAAGCGCTGAGTGGCGATACCAGACAAACATAGAGGTAAGCGATTCTTGCACCTCAGTATTGTTAGTCTTGTCGATGCAGCATGTATCCATCCACGCCCAGCGATAATGCGCCTCGCGAGCAATTCTGCAGAACGACTGCAATTTCACAATGCCGCCAACTGCCTCCAACTCGTACACGACTTTACCCTGTATGTCGTCAAACAGTGGTTCCTTTTCTTCCCACCTGTGTGAGAGCATGGCACAACGGAAGTATGTCGCCACAACTTTTATGATGCGCTTCTCTTGGAGGTGCGTATGCTTTGTTGTTGATGAAACAAGCTCTTTATACTCTGTACTTGTTTTGAAGACGCTTATCTGTGCCTCTCGATTACACAGGAGCCCAGTGAAAGTGTCAAGTAGACGGAATGGAGTGTCGTTGAGTTGAGTGGGAATGGCCTCTCTGATAATACGTTCTACTTCGGTCGGACTGCAATACTGCTGGCGCATTTCTGTGCAAAGAAGTCAAACATCTCGATACATGTGTTTATTTAGGGCTTACGTCGGGTTTGCATGTCGGGGGCATTTTCTAATTGAAAAAGCATGGTTTGAAAAGCCTCTATGGCCGCATCATAGCGTTGTGCACCATGAAGCGCTTCATGCTTCAACTCATATCCAATATAAGACGAAGGGTCGAGTTCGATGACCTATGTGCTTCAAAATTGAGTATTGTCCACGAGACAACAAATGCTTCTCATACTTTTTGTGCATCGAGAAGGGCATCTTCCCATGACTTCATGTGCAACATGGCCTTGCTGCGCTGTATAAAGATGTCACTTGTGGCGGTTAGGTCGATTGCCGCCGAGTACAGGGTAATGGCTTTGTCGTAATCACTAGCACTGAACGCGGCGTCTCCCTCAGCATGGTAGACAGCACTGCATTTTTGTTTGAAACCTGCAATGCAAGTGAGCATTGTGGTGTGATTGAAATTACAGAAAACCTGCCAGTCGACCAATTAAGGCAGTTGGCCTTTGTACTCTCGTCACACTTGTCCATCATGTATCGATGTGCTTCGAGGGCTTCTCCAAGTTTATTTGCGTCAAGGAGCGCCTGGCACCGGTTCTTGTTTGCAGTTTCCCACAAGGATTTGAGGTCCCACCCGAAGAGCTGCAAAGAGCATGTAGTTGGTCGTGAAAAGTATTTTGGTTGTCTCATATCAACGCACCACAACAAGGTCCTCATATCTGGAATAAATGGCTAGATTAGATGAAGAACCGCTGTTGTTGACAGCAGCAGTGAAGTGATTAGCGGCTTCGTTGTGACGTGCATTATCCGATGCATGGTTTCCAAGCTGAACATGTAGATATGCCTGGTGTGCGAAGTTCAGAAAAACCTGGGTCAATGCACGGGCCTGGACTTTAATAAGTAGATGATACAATTACCTTCACGATCCAACACGCACGAGTATCAGCACTTGGACAAGCTCTAGCCAGCTCTTGGACGCGCTCTATTGCTTCCTCGTGCTGATCCGCATTGAAAAGTGCGGCAGCCTGAAAACAACAATGAATAATGAGGGACGGAGTATATAAGAATTATCTGACCTACCTTGATCAAGAGAAGGAAATGGTTGGCCTTGATATCTCCGTTCGTGAACATGGATGCAAGGTCAAATGCTTTAATCGCGTCCCGGACCTGCTTTGTCCCGCAGAGGGCGATGCCCTTGGATATATAGCCTGTAAACGAGGATTGGATGTCGACAGACTATATCACGATCAAAATTGGTGTTTGGTAAGGTGCCATCATAGATCAGTCTATCTAACCTTGGAAGCATCTTGAAGCGCGCGGTTCCAGCTACGCTTTCGTGCCATAACAAATGAGCGATTAGCATAGGAGTTGTAGTTGTTTGCGACAGCATCAATCTCTCGTGTTAGCAGCTCTTCAGCTTTAGATAAGTTCCCAGTTATGCATGCATTGCGTGCCATTGTGCTTATAGTGAGCATCTGCATGAATGAGGTCACAATAGGTGGAGCGAGTCAAGAATAGATACATGCCTTGACATCACAAGCAGCGTTCTCGGGTACTGCCCACTCCGAAATTTTCTTATCGTCACTTGCGCTAAGGATACACTTGCCGTCCGCGGAGAATGCGATGCAGCGCACCAGGCTAGAGTGTCGGAATATATCGATGGTTTTTCGATCCCAGTGCTGCCATAGGTGAACGTGATGGTCTGTGGACGCGGAGGCGACTAGAGTACCATCAGAGTTTACGGCTATGGCGTTGATGTCATGGTTGTGACCCTTCCATGGATCACCAACCTGCTGCCCCGTGAATATGTCCCATTCCCTTATAGTTGGATCCAATCTACACCCGCCTGAGAGAAGTCGTGTGCCATCGGGCATCCAGACGAGTGGCATAGTGATTCCTACATAGAGTTTGTGCATGTGGTCCTTGAAGTGTGCTATGCAATTTCTTGTACTCAGTGAATTCCAAATTTGGATATCAGAATTTGTCGCAATGGCAAGTAGTTCTCCCGATGGCGAATACCGAACACTGTACACTTCTGCATTACAATTGATTGGATTTCCTTGTTGTTGCCACGTCTCCGTGTTCCACAACTTCACCGTATGGTCCATCGAACCAGTCGCCAATATCGTACCATCTGGCGAGAAGTCCAGCGACCGGATGTATGTGGAGTGGGCTTTGATAGCAGGAGTGAGAGATTCGCCAGTATCTCTATCCCAAAAAATAACTTCTCCGTTGTCAGCGCTGGCTATCAAGTGTCTGCCTTGTGATGGTGCCACTGCCACTGCCCGCACCCGGCCGTGATGCCCCTCTATCTTCTTCAACACAGTGCGATCCTTCAAGTCCCACAGACGAAGCATCCTATCCGCCGAGCCCGTCACCATATGTTGTCCATCAGGAAAGACTGAGAGTGCAAGTACGGTATCGGTATTTTCATCATCTTCAAACCTTTGAGTAGGTTCTGTCTTTGGAACGATGGGGTGCTCTACTTCTTCTGCCATTGTGGTGAGCTCGATGGTATTGAACACGGACGATAAGCACTGTGGGTATCTTGGGTTACACATGGCTACTCGGCATTTTTATCCTGCTTCGCAGCGCTAAACTATATTGGACGCACAGCTATGAAGCTATTCCCCTGATCAGGAAGACCAAAAACTGTATCTTATTTTTATTTTTAGTTTTCCAATGCCCGCTCGGCTGTCGTAATTAAATAATTGCAATGCTGTGATACTGCCATTTCTCCCGGAGGTGGGCCGCAATGCATTGGGCATCTTTGTACTGCCTCACTGGATCTGATAGCATCCCTCCCACGAGTCAAAGTGTCTGATGCCAACCCGCATCTGAGATTCAAAATGAAAATGACATGCCCGGATCACTGGACTGCCGTCTCTTTCAACCATCATTTTGATCTGTATGTATAGGATATCAGATGCAGCCAAAGAGTTTGAGTTTCGTTTACTACGTGGTACCAGCTTCTTTGGGAGTGAAATTGTGACCACTACCGCGCTCGGCAGTCGATCCTTGGACAAACGGCCGAGTCGGGTACGCGCTAAAAGGAATATAAGATATGGTTTCAGAAATATTATTGTGTGAAATGTCCTTGAGCTTGCGTGATCAACGCCATAGGTTAAGGTCTGGACAATTCATGTACGACACACGAGTATTTCCGTGATTAGTATTGGAAAACACGCGGTTCATTTTTGGTTTGTTAAATGAAAGCTTTCGCTTGTAAATTCCAAATACGTGCGTACTCTCCCCCTCTCTTTAATAAATCGTCGTGCGTGCCTTCTTCCTGGACAGCAGATTCGTCCATGTATCTGTAAAGTTAATGTGAGTGCTACCGTCAAGGTGGACAGACTGCAAATTCACAAAATGATATCTGCATGTCGGGTGAGGTTCCCAAACCGATGTGATGAAAATATCATAGTCTTGTTGCCCCTCAAATTCCTTAGACGCTCGAAAAGATCTGTTTCGAGAGAAGTAAGTGTTAGTCATCCCAAACTGGGTATGTACTGCAGCGTACCGTGTTCGGCTGTAGGGTCCAAAGAGGCACTCGGCTCGTCGAATAACAGCATGCCCACTGAAGACTCTGTCTCGGAGACCAATGAGCGCATGAACGTACGGGAGCTATTCTAATAGTCAACACTGACACCCCAATTTTATATGAAAGAAAGATATACACTGCAAGTCGTTGCATCTGCCCGCCACTAAGACTTGACGCCTCAGAAAGACGGAGACCCCCAACACCTCGCACGCGGGAATAGTCGACCGATCTACCAAAGAGCGTCGTAGTGCCTTCAGGAAGGCCCGAGTAGTAGTCCTTAACTGGGCGGTCGAGATAGGTATCGAATCCGTCAGTGAGCTCATCTATGAAGTGTTCTGCGCCTCCCAGACGGGCGGCTTCGCGGATCTTGTCATAGTCATGTGCAAGGGCAGGGTTGCCAAGTCCAATATTCTCGCTTATCTGTGTGTCCATCAGGTACTTTACTTCTGGGATGTGTGAGGGCGAGACTCACCGAGAGGGGGAAGTGCGTGTAGTCTTGGAAGAGAATGGACATGGCAGCGCGGAGATCGGCTAGTCTGAGGGTTTTGATGTCACGGTTATCAATATAGATAGTGCCCTCCATCGGGTCGTAGATACGGCAGATGAGTTTTAAGATTGTACTTTTTCCAGAGCCGTTCACCCCGACAATGACCTACAAGTACAGTAAGGAAGAGCATCACAAAAGATGTGGTACTTACGCAAAGCTGACCAGCTCCGATTGTGAACGAAACATTCTGGAGAGCATACCTCTCTGCACCAGGATATCGGAACGAAACATTCCTGATGTATATGCATCAGAAACGGTTGAAGAAAGTAACGAATGCTGGCTAACCTGAACTCAACAGAAATACCACTCTTGATAGCCTGCTGGTTCTCGGGAAACGGTTCTGCACCATCCACTACCTTGTTCTGCACGTTCTCGATCTCATATAGCTTACGTACGTTGGAAAACTGCTCCGCAAGAGAGAATGATTCTCCAAACAGTGAAAAAAGCGTGGCGCTGAACGAATTAGACGTTTGATTGATGAGCGTGAGTGATGCCAACGAAAGAGGAATGGTCATTGGTTTTTGCACTGCGCGCAGGGTGAAGACGATCTGGTTGATTTAGTCAGCTCCTTCAATTTCAAATTAAGTATTGAGTACCTGGGGTAGTTCGCGCATTGGTTCGCGGAGGATGGACGCGATACTCAAACGATCCTTGATAGCATGGGCTCGACGCAGCTCTTGAAATTCTCCCGCATCCTCACCGACGCGCTTGGCGGATTCACGAAATTCTAGTCTCGGGATACATCAAATAAGGTTGTTCGACGAGATACATTGACATACGTGCGGTAACATATTCCCCGAGGTTACCTGCGACAACTTCCTTTCGGTGTGAAGGGTTATCGACCAAGTGCTTAAGGCCTTGCATACGAATATAATCTTCATTAGTTGTGGTAGCGGCCCAAACTACATGTTTAACTCAGTGAAATGCTCACAGCGCAGGGTGTTGACCTACCCAAGGAACCAAACACTCCTTTGCTTGTGCTGTACCACTGAAATATAGATTGTGAGAAGCTGAGAATTGCAAGCAGGGGACCATCTTGCTGCTCGCGCAAAACTGTAAATAGAACAGAAATTTGAGAGAGTAAACGAATAACTGTCATTACGACGTTCGTTGAACCCTGGACGGTTTCCCAAGCTACGCTAGTGCCCCAAGGGGATGTCCATGCAGATTCGAGCTGCCTTTGAATTGCAGGGTCTTCAAATGTGGGCACATCAAGGCGTGCCATCGAGTGGAATATGTGCCCAGCATAGAATTGTTTGATGGACATGTTTATGGGAATGACGATACGGCTTCGGGCGTATTGGAGAAGACGCGTTGCGACTGTACATGCAACGCGTCCTATTGCAACATGAATGAGTACTGCTGTGTCCACAGTTCGTGTCTCTATTGCAGTCTCTACCTGAATGAGAGATAAGTAAGCAGTGCAGATGGAAGCAAAGAGGACATTACAAGGCGCAGCAGTTGTCCAGAATACCTATGCAAAGGTAATTTAAATGTTTAAAGCCGCACAAAGCTTCTGGACATACCATAAGGAAATGGCAGGTGTGAGGGAGGCTAACATTTCCACTACCAAGAATACAGGGAGCAGTAGCCAGCACTGTCTGATACTGAGTATATCCTTCAACATACGCAGTACGTGAGGCATGCTCTGGACTATCTGAGCATACGTCTCCAATCTTGATGAGCCTGGTATGCGTGGTATATCAGTCTGGTGATCCTCGTAAAGGTCCCATACGCCGATGCGGGTATGCTTGACACGGCGAGCATCTTCTGGATCAAATTTGCCTGGACGCGTAGTTGTGGCTCGTCTCCTTCTCACTATGGTTACCATGAAAGAGTGGGAATGAAGATGAAGTAAGAGACGCGTTATAAGTATTTGTAGACTGAATAAGTTATGTTCAACCATGACCGACGCGTTCAATTAGTTTATGTAATGCCAACTGGTCCCGTGATACGTTTTCATAAGGTTCCCGAACAACAACCTTCGGTGATTTAGCAAGCGTCAACGTACTTTCACCTTTCATACGTCGGAAACTTGGAGATCTGAGGAAACCAACCAAGATTTGTTCTGAACTAGCAAGCCACAGAACTTGGCAACACCAACCATGGCGTCTGACCTTTCTTCATTGCTGAACTCGTCAAGAGCTCTGAATTCTCATCTTTCACGACCTGATCTTCCAGCTGTCAACCTTTCACTAGATCAGATAGAGGCACAGTCACGTCGGCTCGTGTCACGACAACCTGGAGCATCTAGCGATGCCGACCGAGCGTGAGCAAATAAGCATATTGAGCAGACATCGTTCTAACATCCATAACAGAAACTACCTTTTAGCACAAGCTCATGTTGATGCTCCTGCTCTTGCCAACTCAATCGCACACTTGAATACCTCAACGACGTTCTCTCCACTCCAGCCCCTCCAAGATACGGATGTTGCAGGATATCTTCGACATGCCCACGAACAGAATCTTATTTCAACGATAGAAGAAGGTCGAAGGGAAACTCAGGAGCACTTTTATCGTCTGCTCGAGGAGCGCGGCCATAAAGACTGGGAGGCCAAAAAGAGACGCGTGTTTGAAGAGCTGGGAGGTCGTGCTACCAGTGATAGCAAAGCTCTTGCTGAAATGAAAAAGAGCTTCCATGGAAAGGCGGCGCTGGCGGTCAGCTAAATTCCAAATATGTGGTGTTCACCTATTGACGATGTGAAACAGGCAAGCACAGGTCCCAGTTTGACTCTCCAGATGCAGAGCAAGATGATGGCATATGACCGTGCAATCAGCGAACTGAACGCTGCGAGGTTGCGCGGAACTTCTTGTCCCATCATCCATCTCCTCATGCAAGCCGCTGCCAGCTTGAACTCAGAGGCACGTATTTCTTCACATGCCGAACGACAAGTATCTCACTTTTGTGAATACAGCCTTCCTCACAACAAATGCTGCAAAACTTCCACGTACTTGCAAAGATTACGAGTGAACCCCCTGCTCTACCCCCTGTGGAGCACGCAGGTGCTCACATCTTGAATGCCCCGCTTTTCGAGCGTAAATACGCGCGGGTGTACCTGGGGGACAGCGACTCTCGGGAGGCTGCAGCTCTGCGGACACAGGTTGCTAAAGGCTCACGAGAAGCACTTGAGGATCAGTTTTGGGATATCATTGAACGCACGATCCAGTCGAGACCTATGGAAGCCCGCCTTGGAGGAGATCCTAGTGTAGCAAACAAAATACGCGCGTTCCTCCTAATGAGATATTACAAAAACGGACAGTGGGAAGATCGGATAGAGGTCAGTACGATTCATACTGAGCTTTCATTCTATCTCACAGTCGAGCCGCACAGCTTGTCGCTGGTCAGCCCTTGTGGGCCAAGTTGTACTACCTTGTACGCACCGGCCACGCACAAGAGGCCCTTGATGAAGCCTTGAAGTCGCAACAAGCCATTGAACATCGCGAAGATAGCTTTATGAGTCACTTCCGCTCATGGGTCGAGTCACCAGAAAGACGGTAAGAATTTTTCACGAGAAACAATGTCTTTCATATATTAAGCATCTTCAGGTTACCGAAACCACATCGTGACCACTTGCAGACAGTATACAATGCGCATATGTTGCATTCTGCATCGGCAGACCCGTTCAAGCTTGCACTCTATAAGCTCATGGGCAAACTCGAGCCTTCGCGGCGAACAGTACCACAAGTGACGATGACGACCGAGGATTGGTTGTGGTTCCAGCTTGCAATGGTGAGAATTTATTGTGGCTCTTAAAGAATGTAGGCCGACATACAGAAGGTCGATGAAGATGAAGAGGGTGGCCTCCGTGGGCTCACAGAAGTTCTCCTCAGTTATGGAGAGCGTCACTTCGATGGTACAAAGAAGGGTGTGTGGCCTGGTGTTCTGCTCATGTGCGGGCAGTTTGAGCGTGTAAGCATAACGCCACGCATATCTGAGTCCTATCCTGATCATATCTTAGTCTGTGGCTGCACTATGGGAACACCCAGAAACAGAAATCGAGGCTGTTCACCTGGCTATCGCGCTTGCATACCATGGGCTTCTACGCGTCCCGTCTCGTGCTGAAACATCTGACATCAGTCCTTGTACGTATGCATTCATGAGTTGCACCCGCATGTAGCTCACCTAGGTTTTCAGTGACTTTGTCCCCACTCTCACCTCCCGCACTCAGCTTGCCAATGCTCGTTTGGCGATATGTACGCCAGTTCGTCAAGATGGACGCGAAAGAAGCGCTTCAGTATGTCTACTGTGTCTGTCTCTCGGCGGATCAAGGCGATGGCGTCGGCAAAGAAAATGTAGAGACTGCTTGGGAGCTCGTGAGGCGCATTATTGTTCTTGCTCACTCAGGCCCTGCCTGGGAAGAGCTTGTCGGTGGATTCAGACCCGATGGCACGCGATTCGTATGTTGCAATTCTCAATTCACTTGCTACTGAGCATGGCTCACCTCTCCTGCAGAGCGGTGTCATCGAACAGGGCGCTACCCTTCTCCATCTACAAAACACCTCCCAGTACAACGAACAGATCCTCATCCGCGCTGCCCGTGACTCTGAGGAAAACGACCGCATTCCTGAGGCGATCAAACTCTACAACCTCGCCGGGGATTATGGCACTGTCATTTCATGTCTCGCCCAGGCACTCGGCAACACCCTGGCGCAGCCAGCAGGCGAAACAGAGAAAGGCAAAATCATCGAACGCACGGCTGTTGAGATTTTGAGACATTACGAGCGCACAAATCGAGCAGTTGGCAAGGATCGAGATGCTGCTGTAAGATTGTTGCGCATCAGGGAAGCGCTCAATGCGAAGAGCTCTGGACGATTTGATGTTGTGCTTGAAGTACGATCTCATCCCAGTCTTCTGACCCCACCAGATGCTGATGATTATTGTAGATTATGGAGTCCACGGATCTCATTCCTCTCGATGGGGATGTTGCAAAGATTACGCGGAAGGCCGAAGAGTTCAAGGACTTGCATGACGCCTTGCAACGTAATCTACAGGTCTATTTACCGTTGACGATGGAGGCGTTAGCGGCGGTACACCAATCCATCAAAAATTCTGCTACAGCAGAAACTACGAGGCAAATGGTTTGTACACAACACTTACATCATGCTTCGTGTCCTTATTGTGTTTTCGTTGCAGACATTAACGGCGCTCAGGAAAAAATCGAGGTCGCTGATGGTATTTGGTGGTATCCTCAAGTATAGGATGTCTCCTGATGTGTACTCGTATCTGGCGAGATTGGACGTTGAGATTGCTTTGTAAATCGGGTCAGAGTAATAGTTTTGTATGTCATCGATCTTTGTTTATCATATGGTCGTGAAACCTGGAGGAACGGACCGCGCGTACACCGGACTACTCGTGCCTGCATGTCTCATCGCACGCTTAACATCGGTCTGTGTCAATAGCCTATGACAATTACCGCTGAGCAGGCACTAAATCCTCAGCGTCGTCCTCGAGAACTTCGTCGTCGTCGTTGTCGTCGTCATCTTCTTCGCATTCCTGATCATCTTGCTCCTCGACAACCTCCTGAGAGGAATGCTGATTTTGGCACTACAGTTAGGCCGACGAGTAAGTAGCACCCAACAACCTCGCAAAGGACTTACATGGTATACTGCGGTCCAGTATCCACCCCAATACATCGCACTTAGCGCACGGCTAAAAGCTTCGTCGCGGCTTACCATAGTGGTTGAAGGCGCAGGTATGAAAAACGGGGACTCGGGTACCGCTGGAGCCTCGGATGGTGCTGGTAACGAAGGATCATACGATGGGACGAACGTATCGAAATCAAGCGGAGCAGAGTCCTCTCCTTCAGCTGCAGCGGCCTCCGTAGATAGTACTTTTGTTGAACTAGGTGTCTTGGCCTTCTCCTTCGAACTGTTATAGGGGATGTTGTACCATCTGAACACAATTAGATTATATTTTGCATGCATAAGGTTACGCACAGGGAAGATTTCTTGACGGTGGTGGACTTCCAGTCTTGCGTTTTCCCGTGGAATGCCTTGTGAGGGTGTTAAGAGCGGCAGATATAAGAGCACTTGCTGGACGTACCTCGTATTCTGCTGTGGCTGAGTTCCAGGCGTCGATGAGCGCAGAGTCATCCCAAATTTCTTCGTGTGTGAGCTCTCGACCCTCTTCTTCAATTTCACCATCCTCGCCATGGGCACTAGCGTCGTCGTAGTTCATTTGATTGTCTCCTGGTTCATTCCAGTGGGCAGTTTTTCTGGGGCGTTTGGCTTTTTGGTTTGATCTCTTGCGTTTTTTGGATGGAGGCGATTGATGTGAATGAGAAGCTGCTGCTGAGCTGCTGGCACCATTGGTTTGTTTGGATTGTTCTAGGTCGCCGTACTGGACAAGTTGGCGATGTGAGTTCATGGTGAGGGTACAATGACCACACGAATTCGTTCAAGAATCCAAACTACAGTTGATTCGCGTAACAATGCATAAATCTTATAATAATGCATGGGCTTTTCAGGATCCCAAAGATGTTCCGTATGTAATTGTATGTATATCGCATATTGCATAATGCGGCATGCATGGCATGGCTTGTCTACATACTGCAAGGGACGAAATGAGCTCCAATTGATATCGACGTCATGTGCGCGCTCGCATTCCTGTGACAGGCTTGGCAGATTTTTGACAAGTCGGTCCCATCGCTACTAACGGAGCAGGAGAGTATGCCTCACTGGCTGGCCGCATCAGTCAAGTCATCTTACCTATGGAGATACATGCGTGTTTTCACGCTCACAACGTCTCTGCGATTAATTGGAGACCCTCAGTACCGCACCGAATTTGTCGATGAAATCAGAGAAGACAGTTCCGTCGTTCGTTGACCATGATCGGCGACGTCCATGATGTTAACGATGCCGTCGACCACTTATTCCCACCTCACATCCTCCAAGATCCAGAGGAATGTATTCAATGCGCATTCCTGTCTCCACGAAATATCATCGTCGACGAATTTAACGATGTCGTACTGGACGCACTGCCGGGAGACTATGGTAAGCTCTGAGTTTCGTCAATTATGCACAATCAAAATTAACGACAAAACAGAATCTTACTTCAGTTCAGACGCGTCGAAGGAAGTAGATCAACCGCCTCCTGATGCACCCGAGCAGACGCCGGATTATCTCGTCATCCTCACACATCCTCACACACCTCCACATCGCCTGGACCTAAAAGTGAATGCGATATGCGCCGTTCAACGAAACATGTCGGTCGAAAAAGGTTTGGTGCGGAATGCGCGAGTATGGATCACTGCATTGCACACTCGGTTCGTTGAAGTACAAATTCCACAGATGGCGAGATTCATTGTCTCCCCCGTATCACTCTCTTTTAATCCACGGCGCTCCAGTTGGACTGTCAATAGGAGACATTTTCTGCTACGACCTGCATATGCGACGACACCGCACCCGAGTCTATGTAGAGCTATTTAAAGGAACCAAATGCTCCAAGGAAGATGCAGGCCATACGGATCCAGCTCCTAGTCGGTATCAAGGAGAAATAAACATTTCCAATAATACAGCCGCGTTGATACACATCTTTCACACCGCGTTCTTTGAGGCCATAGAGGGCACCATGCGAGCACAAACATATGATGTCGATGCATCCGTACAACACCGTACACCAGCGACCAAGCAAGTGTTGACTTGGAAGTTTTCAAGTTGAAGTAACGCGATATCTATTGTATTTCATTTTTACCCTATGGAATGCTGATACCACAGTGTTACTCTGGTCTCTAGTCGCTCTTGCGAGAGATTAATGTTCACCGTACGTCACGTCGATGCTCTAGACTCTTTCAATCTTGATTCCCTAACTCAACTCACCAGGCGCAGGCACCTTCGTTGGTGGGCCCGAGATGTTAATTGATGGTATACTGATGTGAACCTGTGATACAAATATACTTGTAGACGCTCGCCTCCTTTGAAGAAAAAGCTCACCTAACGATGTGCCATGCTATGCTACATTCCCAAGCACATCATCTTATCTTTCCAAGTTGCAGTGTATTTCGGGGTTTGCCTAACACCCGCCCCTTGTGAATAGAACATATCTCAGACTTTCTTCCGCCATCGGGAAAAAGAGATGCATGTCGACACACCCAAAATCAGACCTCCAGGATGCTCGCCGTGTAAAGCACACTCGCATCTGTATATGGGACCTTTACGAGGAATGCCAACCGGGTTCGCTCCGTACACTGAGCTCATCAGTATTGGAGGCATGCCCAGCTGCTCCAAAACATACCCCATGTCGTGCGCATGATAAAGGATATACTCGACATCCCTCTTTTGTGCTCCTATCTGCATACTTACTAGTGGCACTTTTAGAGAACCTTATACCCGCCATTTCCTTATGGTATGTCGCATATATATGGGTAACTCCTGTCTCATAAGTCTTTGCACAGGTACACTGGACAACTATGCCGCATTGTATGACTCTCTTTGCTTTAATCTGTACCACCCGCTTATCTCGTACCAGGTAGAGACCGCAATGGAGACACGTACGGGGACACGTACTTTGGACACGTCGGTGCTCGTTAACGTCGCAGTAGTGCATCTTGCATGCACGATCACGATGCGTGTTCCCGGATTTGTCCGACGTTGCATAATTCTCCCATGGACACTCGCATCAGACGAGTTGACGCTAAGCGCAGAATGGGGTACTCGCCTTTCCATTTGTGTATGAAGTGCGAAATTGTTGAGATGTCGACGAACATTGCGATGACGGTTGTTCGACCGTCTCAGTTATTAGTTCTAGTGATAGTCCTGTGGGAGCAACATGATGGTCTACTTGCAATTGTCAGCTTTTTGCAGCCTATATTCAAATGGGATGGCGTACGAAAAGCGGCAGCCAAACCCTCAGGTAAGTCAACACTGATGAGTTACACACATCTGTCTGAGCTGCAAATAGTTTGGGTTGCAACAACACTAATAAAGATTTCCTTCGTACGAGGGCCCTATAGCGTTTCGCTTCCAGCCTTCTGTTCTGCCAGGAGCTTGTTGCAGGCAATATCAGCGAACATATCACTGCACATATGTTGATGCACCTTACCGGACAGCTTTATTCTGACTGTCCCGAGACCAGAATTTTGCGAATCTTCTCAGCGCGTAGGCGACGATGCAGCTGATTTTTCATATGTGAAACGAATCCGTTCTATCCAGGATCATCTGAGTATGGTATCCATCCTCAGAGAAACAATGCACGTGCTGCCTCAGGTACTCGGGATTGATCTAGGAGTTAACGAAGCTGATCGAGTCAACCAGATTATCTTCACTCTACGCGTCGTACAAAAACCAATGGCTATCTCCCTATATCTTACGTCGCTCGCACTGATATATCAAGTTTCTAACTCGTTTAGTTACCCAACCTTCTCCGAGTCGCCTTTCAGGCAGCGTTGCTTTCTTGCAGAGAAATTCTCTTCTGTGCGCACGAACATCTGTATGATTTAGATGGCGTACGGAACAAGGTGGCGGATGGCACAAAACCGTTCCCCGACAACAAGCAGCCTCTCAGGAGTGGCATTTCTATCGAGTTTAGGTGCTGTGATTATCGGTAACTTCATGTGGCCGTTTCTGAAGCGTGTATATCAGGAATGTGACATTTAAGTACCCCAGTAAAGAGAGTTACGCTTTCCAGCATGTTTCGTTCAAGATCGGAGCTGGTCAACTTTGCGTAAGCCCTACTTCTTTTGTGTTGCTCTTCTTTAACCGTGATTGTAGGTCATTGTTGGAGGGAACGGCGACGGAAAGAGTACGATCTTAAAACTGATATCCCGTATCTATGACCCGATAGATGGCACCATCCTCATCGACGACCAGGATATCAAAACCCTCAAACTGGCTGACCTTCGGAACGCTATGTCCATCCTATTCCAGGACTTCACCCACTTCCTGGTCACAGTAAGCATCATTCCCTCACAAGTACCCATAAGCAACGTATCTAATGCACATGCAGATACGTAGAATATCGGACTTGGCAACCCGGCGCTCGCAAATGATGACGAGAAGATCCGCGAAGAGAGTTCACCGACAACCTCCCTGACGGTTTTGACACCTACATCGAATGCTCAATTCACGACTACTACAGTAGCCTTGAAGGGCCGCACTCCTCCGTCAACTTCTCCTTTGTGCGTCGCGTTGTGAATATTCCTGCCAACCCCGACCAACGCCTCAGTGGCGGGGAGATGCAGCGGCTGGCAGTGTACGCAACCATCTCTTGACCTCTCGCATGTCAGCGCTAATTGCTTGACTAGCTCACGCACATTTTATGCGCTCATTGCCTCCGAGACGGAGTCTCCCGCTGGCATGTTGTTATTTGATGAGCCAAGCGCTTCCCTGGACCCTACGGCCGAACACGGTACGCTGCCTTGTTTCCTCGAGATGACATGAAATTGTTGTAACTGATGGAGCAGATCTCTTCGAGCGTCTGCGGAAGTTAAGAGGCAACAAGACTTATATTCTCCGCTCACCGATTTGAGAACCTCACACGACATGCAGATCTCATTTTGTGAGCTTTTGTCTTTCTTGAATATTGAATATCAAAACTCCTGCTGACATGGGTTGTAGATATATAAATGAATCCGTCAAGGAACAAGGCAGGCACGACGAACTAGTGAAGCAAGGGGGAGAGTATGCTCGCATGTGGAATCTGCAAGCGAAACCATTCCTTTGATGAGCCGGGACCAGAAGTGCAAACATCTCGTGAGTTTGAGTCTTTTTGAGTGCTAACAAGCTCGCACTGACGTGGGACGATGTGTCCAGGAAGGCACGCTCGGTGAATTATTGAGAGGGGGATCTACAAGCAAGGGGCTTTTATTTGATATCCCGAGACTAGACACTGTACAATAAGTCGGACTATTTTGTACTACTCCTCACGCATACACCGCCGATATGCAATAGTCAGGAAATACTACATAGAAAATATGGCAAAACGCGAGAACAAAATGTGAGAGAGTAGGATAAATGATGATCTAACAGATGCATAATACAAATGGAAATCCGTGAGTGCTAGTTTCATGAACTGGGAGACGTTTGCTGTTGTTGTTGCTGCTGCTGAGCTAGCGACTTTGCTTTGATTGTCTCCAAGATATGATGCACGCCCTCTGGCTCTAAAACGACCTTCGTCCCGTCACATCGTGCCTTCTTCGTGAACTCCGTACATAGTTGGTTGACATCGGCATCCTGAAAAACTTGAATTAATAAAAGCCATCCCACCAAACGATTAGATACCGACCTTGAACTGAGGATGCGACGTAATTGTCCGCCACGCCTTCAAAACTTCGATATTCGCCGGACTCTCTTTCGTCTTCGGGAATTGTGAGCCCTCACAAGAGATCATATTGCCACCTTGAGAGAAATCACTTGTCTTGCGCACCACGGGCGGTGCGAATGGCGGACTCGTAAATGGCGAGTCACCGGATGCAACTATATGTTTGGCGATATCCTCTCTTGTTGGATAGTGCGACATAGACCCTCCGGGATTTACATTAGATGCCGATTCGGAAGCCGACGGTGGACTTTCGGCGTCTTGTCGGGACATCGTCCAGCTGAATGGACTTTGGCCATTGGATGTGCTAGCCGACGATGGTGATGAGGATGAGGGATGTGCGGAAATGGGAGAAGCCATGGAGTTTTGTGAGGATACACTACTGGGTGGTGAGTGCGCGTTCCCATTCCCGTTTGCGTGTGTCACGGGACTTATAGTGGGTGCGGGTGGACTCTTCATGAGTGTGCTGAAGTCAATGGATCCTTGGCCGTTCATGAACGTTTCGTCGAAAAGCTCGTCTAGGCTGTGGTTTGGCATGTAGTCAGAGTGACCTGCAGATTGTGAGAATTCTGTTGTTGACTGGCCATTTCTTGTGTTGTTCCAGGAATTCGAAGGTGAGGGATAATTGAATGGGAATTGGTTCAGGCCGTTAGAAGTGTTATTAACTACTTCATTGCTGGTAGGACCATTATTGAACGAATTGGAATCAGTGTCGGCAAATGACATGAAGAATGTATTAGTGGCGAGAGTCTTGTACTGGTTGGGGGCTGGCAAGGCGTATTGACCATATGGTGAAGTCGAGGAATCAACTTGCATTGGACCTGAAGGGATTTCATCCATTGCGTTAAGCAATGCGGGATCGAACGTTGTCAATGAATTCCAATCAAAGTCGGTAAATGGCTTAGGGGATGTGCGTGATACGGGGGGTGCGGGGTGGGGTACTGCTGGAGGGGAGCCAAAGAAGCTAAATGGTGCTTGGACGGCCGGAGGTGACACTGATGAAGAAACCTGTGAATGATCGATTGGTTTGGGCATTGAAAATGTGAATTGAGCTTGCTTGAGAGCAAGGTTCTCCTCCTGAAGGCGTGCGAGAAGATCTCGTAAATTAGAATTTTCATTTAGCGCGTCCTTGTTCTTTGCCTCAAGAGCGGCCACCTTATCCTCCAACTAAATACGGCCTGTGAGCAATAGCAACGAGTTGGATCGACTGACTCACATCCTTGACATGCTTTTCCTTTCGTTCTCGGAAAGCACGTTGAGCAGCACGATTCTGTTCCTTTCGCTTGAGGAGCCGTGTATCATCCTTGAGATAAAGTAAATTAAACTGATTGTAGTTTTTGAAGCCGAGGGGGCCACGAACCTGAGACCCTCCCGACTTTCGTCTGGATGCTGACCCTTTCTTGGTGTTGTTCAGGTCATCAGCTGCTTATGCAAATTCAACTTAAACGTCACAAATAAATACAAGGAACAATAGGTCACAGACCAGTGTGTTGATTCTTTGAATTTGGACCCTCGTCCATGTCGTCATCGCTTGCTTTGCGTTTGAGCGCGGACTCCTCATTGTCATTTCCACGGGAGTAAGTAGAGTGGTGCCTTGAGCGTGGATGATTGATGCTGGAGGCACTTGGTGGGCTTGGACTGCTATCATCAGAGGGCGGCGAAAGACCTTGCAAAGGAAGTTTCTGTAGAGTGTTCTGGGGGTTCACGGCGCCAACTTCATTGGCATTGATGTCCGGAACTGTATTAGGGTATTGTTTTTGAAGGAGAGCGAGAAAGTCCTCATCACCAAGCTGAGAGAACTGAGATGGAGTTTGCGATAGATCCCAGAAGCTGTTGGTAGTGGGGAACTCCATGAGATTAAGTGTGGACTGGTAGATGGACTATTAGATAGGATGAATGAGACAGGCGTTACCGAAGTCACAAGCCCGTTGCGGGCGACGATGGCGAAGAAGAAAGAGAATGTTGATAGTGAGAATGAAGCTAAAGCACAAGTCAGGAGAATTAGATACGGTGTATGTGGTCGGTGATCCTCTTACTATGACAAATCAAGTTTACACCCCCCATATTAGTTTTTTTTTTAAATTTATCTTTGAATAATAACGTCACATTTCAGTTGTTGCCGACGGCCAAAAGTACTCGTCAGTGCGGCGGTGACGCAATTATGTGGGGGGGTCCTGACTTTAGTTTCCGCGTTGATCGTTACTTTGATGGGCAGGCGGTAATCATGCACATAGCCAACTTCACGTGCGGGCCCGCGGTAGTCACCACGCTCTTTGACTCGAATTCAGGGTGCTCGTTCGTCGGGTAGCATCAGTACCCGAGTTCCCGAGGTTACTACATAACACACCGGCCTAACGATGTCGATGAATGAGGCCTTGAGGCCACTGCACGGCGTCCATCGTAACATGACATGGGAGCTACCCGTGTCAGCTGAACAACAACGATTCGCTATTCGGTCATTTTGGCCGTACTGTAATATTTTAAGGTCCTTCCGTCTCGCAGTTTAAATCCGGTCGACCTAGATCAATGTTTGATGTGCTACAAGCTCGTTTTGACAACTACTATTTTCAAGTTGGTGCCTTCAAGTACTTTCTCAATGTCTCTCTCTGACCTCTACTGATAACCACTACTGTGCCCGTTACACTTTTGTGGATCATCATGGGGTTCATGCGGCGTTATGCCAATTTCTGATTTCTTCCTCACACCGAAGGATTTAATAACCTGGGGTTGGATCAAATTCAAATATTCACAGCTGCACAGCTTTCTTTGCGTTTCTTTTCGCTACAGTTTCCCTAGCCTAAGCCAGATGGCGTATGTACGAAACTCTTGATTTAGGTAAGGAGTTGGTGTTCATTCTCTCGTTGCGTTCCCCGAGGAGAAATGTTACTGCAGCTCACTGGGTTACTTGGCTCAGAGCTTCCCTTTGTGGATAATAATCGCGGCCCCAGAATAGTCAGAGTCAACCTATATGGTAAACTGAGCTGCCCTTCTCAAGCTCTTTCCCTGCACAATTCCACATCCATTGTCTTCTCATGTTCTTTGTCTTACCACTATCGCGTTCGTCCGAGTTCACCGATATTTAGCTCGAAAGTGAAACATGTGAGTGTTATCTACGTCAACTTCTTCCGCAGCCAATGCCGTTCTGATACCGCTTTCCGCAGTTCTTGTTCTATTGACTAGAAATAGCTTGATCGCTCTTCTCACGGTCAACATCCTAGACCTCTGTCGTCGGTGAACAAACTGACACTGGTCGGTGAACAAAGGCCATCGAGTTTCTGGTTCACACAATACATAGACTCACAGGACGCTGGGGATGCTGGGTTTACAGACCGTCATCGATTTCCCTCGAATGGGTTCGCCGTGGCCACCGCATCAAGGTCAGAAGGGATCCTTGCGCACTGCATGCTCCCTATCTAGTACCTCATTTCAAACGCCTAAGCTGCCATTTCTGATCGAATTCCAAGTCACCTGCTCGATGATCCGGGCCTTTCTAGCCCCCCCTTCCAATAATTGTAGTGCACCGCGTTGATCAACGCTCTAACAGCTAGTTTATCAACCGATCATGATCGTATTAGAGCCACTTCGGTAACTTGAGTAATGTATTATACAAGCCTGTGTGCAACGCAGGATTATCTGTGTTCCAGCCCTCGGACGTGATTACCATCAAAGAAATGACCGAGGTACCCACATGGGCCACCCGTGACGTCCCTCCACCAACACGCTTGTCAACTGACTTCCAACTCTAAACCATCCAGTTTATCACAAAACATTAATGTACCTGACTCAAAATTGCTACAGATTAACACATTAGTTGGATTCGGTAGCACTTGACCTTGTGATTAACACAAGTTAGCAGACTGATACTCCCCATTTCAGCATATTAAGTTATCTATGTACCCGATTGTGACATAGGCAAGATGATGTACAATAAGTAATTGTCGTTGATATGTGTCTAGTATCAATATCGCTCGAAAAGGTCACTAAAGGACAAGGATGGTTAGCTTTCACGGGTCTGAGAATGCACCGACTGCGCATAAACCACGCACATAATATTCAATTTCTAGCTGTTGTTGTCAAGCGACGGATCATCATGAAGTAATAATGAGCACATGCACCCCTCGAGTAGCGAAAATACGTACGAAAAGAAAGGCCACGTTCCGAGGCCACAAGATGTTGAGGCCGACGGGGTTATAAATTTGGGTATTTATTCTCTCAATCTTCTGCTTCAGCCGCCGCATCTCCTATGCAAACTTTGTTCAGCAAATAAGCGCCACATTGGGATACAAGGACAAACTTTATCGTAGTGTGACGTGAGGAAAAGTGTCGAGAGGTGCAGGGTAGCAATTGCGAGAAAGTTGTATATAAAGGAGTGGCGAGCGCTATGCGCGGATATTAGAAGCTCGTTGATGTCATTGATAGTCTCCATGAATTGAGTCGGTGTTATCTGGCAAGTTTAGGTTAGAAAACCAGAACAAGGAGTCTATAGGAGCATGCAGTACTCGACCGTCAAGTTCGACGGGATACGATGAAGAGAACTGAGTCAGTTCCCCCCCACCATAATCCCTTTCAATGCGTACAATTTCTCGAGGGTGGTGAACACCAATTTGTCCGACTGGGGGCGTGCCGTAGGCAGAGTCCGAAGGAGGTGGTCCAAAGTAGTATGATGAATGAGGAATCAAGGGTCGCCGATGCCTGTATGGTCAAGATCAACATAGAAGAAATCATTCATATAAAAATTCAGAGCGCACCCAGTTTGCTGAGATGCGTACATTGGAGACCTTGGAGGTGAGTGGGAGTCAGTTTCGAGGCGGTCATTGTTATCAGACGGCGGATCAATCCCATCCCAAGGCTGAGGTGACGGCTCCCTAAATTGAAGATTTAAATGTGCTGGTCTACGATTTGTTCGTCTCCGAGGCTTCTTTTCCGTCTCTGAACTGATATCGAGGCTGTCACGATCGTGGAAAGACAAGCCATCAACCTTGGCTGGTGACTCCATGTGTGTGAGGGGATGCCATTCGTGATTAACAATGTCCACCTCCTCCAGACCCTGACTTTCTTCGTTTTCTAGTGGCGGTGTAAGAATGCGCACGCTCGTGCTTTCGGTGGTAGGCACGCGAGTGAGCGGTGGGCTCAGTGGCAGCTGCTCAGCTGGGGCGTCATTGTCCTCGTGTTCCACTTCAAAGCCATCCAATTTTCTCAATTCTACCTGCTCTGCCCCTGAAGTTTCCTCGTTGGTGAAGTCCATAATGCGTATCCATGAGGTTGCTCGAGAGGGCGGCTGCGCTGGAGCAACGAGGCTGGACGTAGCAGAAGAAGAAGACGGCCGCGTGTCGTGAGTTGTTTGTTCTGTGGTTGAAAGGATCTGTTGTGAATGTGCATGGGATGTTGATTCATCGTTCATGGGAATTTCAAGAGATGTCATGACTTGTCAGTGTCGCATTGA
The DNA here is from genome assembly GCA_016695475.1 of Suillus decipiens. Lineage (NCBI taxonomy): Eukaryota > Fungi > Basidiomycota > Agaricomycetes > Boletales > Suillaceae > Suillus > Suillus decipiens. Next base: position 98,612 of record MU172969.1, read on the forward strand.
ATATGCAAGGTCGAGGAGCGCTGACGCTGGCTGCTTGGCGTTATTCAATAGAAGACCAAGTAAATAACGGACACTTTTGCAGAGGATGCTCCAGATAGATGTAAGATTTAGAATGAGTTTTTGATTCCGATAACCTGAACGAATTTCAATGACGAGGTTGGACGTAGTGAAACAGAAATAGATTCGGTTGCATTTTACCATCTCAACATCTTTACATACATTTGGTTCCGATATTTCATTGGCAGATAATAATACTTGCACTGCTACTTGTCCCAACCACGCATACCTAGTAGTAGTTTTGGCTGCTTTCAGTACTCGGACTTCATCGGCGTGAGGCACGGTTCAATTAAGCAATTACCCCGAAACCTTGCTAGCATAGGTATCGTTCTCTATAAATACCATGCAACCGAATTCTTCTGGTACGGACAGGGGTGACTCTGGGGGGCCTCCGCAAAGCTCGCAGGCACACCTCTCGACGCCAATAGAAACTGATAACCTTTGCGGAACCCTTTATGTGCGAGATTCCGAGTCAGATATAGGTGCCTCGCGGAGCTCGGTCTTACAGATAGAGGGCACTCCAAAGCACTTATTTAAGTTAGCAGCCGTGCCCAAACCGATCTTGCGGCTCCGAAACCCAAGAAAGGCGTAGTTGCATGACGTCTTCGCCGATATCATGATGCGTGAACTTGCGGCGAGCAATTTATCCCTAATCAACTGCGAAAGGTTGGGCTGTGACTTTCTAGAAGATGTAAATGCTATCATCATCAAGGTGTCATGCAGGGCGTCCTGCAGAACCCGCAGGGCTAGTTCTAGATCATCAGGTCACCAGATGGGAGCCTGTCTCCATATCAATCTGCCAGGACAGATTGGCATATCTGGTACCAGTTACAACGCCTCCTCAGAAGGTTTCAGAAGTTTCACCCATCGATGGGCGCACCTCCTTCTAAAGCTGATGTGTGCCTATGGGTGATTCATGAGCAGTGGTGACAGGTGATAGGCAGATAAGATTCATCGGCCTGAAGAGCCCATGCAAGGAAAACGATGAGATGATCCTGCACTGTAAGCTCAGTGGCGGATGTGCACTGGTATTTACCATCAACAACAAAACAACGAGAGGCGGAATACACTTACGCAGTCTGAATCGAACCCTCTATCTCCCAGAGGGAATGCATTTGTCTCGATTGAGACTTGTCAAGGTCTATTCGGAAGGGCAGGATTCTCGATGATTGACAGTCTACCAGCTCTGTCGAAGAAGGTTCAGGCGTGCAGCGTGTGTTTTGCGAGAAAAGAACGATGTAAGACGCCTATCTGTTTTCTGCACTACATAGGTAGACGGATAGGAGGACGATCGTTCCTTCTACGAAGGCTTTTATACACTAGCGTGCCATCATGATGAGCCAAAGGAGTTCACTGGTTGACTAACAATGCGTGGAATTGGTTGAGAACGACGCCTGCGTCATGCTCCAATCCATTTGATTCTCGATAATTGATGATTTACCAGCCCTGTCGAAGAAGGTTCAGCCATGCAGCGTGTATTTTGCGAGAAAAGAACGATGTAAGATGCCGTGCGTTGGCTACCTGTTCTCTGCACCAAGAGGAAGATGATCGTTCCTTCTACGAAGGCTTTTATACGCCGGCGTGTCATCATGATGCGCCAAAGGAGTCGACTAGTTGACTAACAATGCGTGGAATTGATTGAGAACGACGCCTGCGCCATGTTTCAATCCATCTGATTCTCGATAATTGATGATCTACCAGCCTTGTCGAAGAAGGTTCAGCCATACAGCGTGTATTTTGCGAGAACAGAACGATGTAAGACGCCGTGCGTTGGCTACCATGTTCCCTACACTAAGAGGAAGATGACCGTTCCTTCTATGAAGGCTTTTATACGCCGGCGTGTCATGATGATGCGCCAAAGGAGTTGACTGGTTATCTGACAATGCGTGAAATTGGTTGAGAACGTCGCCTGGGTCCTTCGCATTCGTGCTCCAAACCATCTGATTCTCGATAATTAATGATCTACCAGCCCTGTCGAAGAAGGTTTAGTCATGTAGCGCGTGTTTTGCGAGAAGAACGATGCAAGACGCCTTTCGTGGGCTATCTGTTCTCTGCACCACATAAATAGACAGATAGGAAGACGCTCGTTCCTTCTAAGAAGGCTCGTGTACGCAGGCGTGCCATCATGATGCGCTAAAGGAGTTGACTGGTCGTTTGTCTATCAATGCCTGGAATCGGTTGAGGACGGTGCCTGGGTCCTTCGCGTTCATGCTCCAATCCACCTGATCCACGATAATTAATGATCTACCAGCTCTGTCGAATAAGGTTCAATTATGTAGCGCGTATTTTGCCAGAAAAGAACGATGCAAGACGTCTTGCGTTGGCTATCTGTTCTCTGCACTGGGTAGACAAAGAGGAAGACGGGGATCGTTCTTTCTACGAAGACTTTTATACACCAGCGTGCCATTATGATGCGCCAAATGAGCTGACTGGTTGTCTAACAATGCGTGGAATGGACGCCTGAGTCCATCGCGTTCGGAAGGTGGTTTGAAGCCGCTCCCAGTCCAATCCAAGCACAGTCGCTATCATTATCAGACAACCGAGTTGGATGGAATGGAATTCAAGCTTAGCAAAGGATGAACTTGAAGTTCAAGTTAGAGGCTCCACATCTGATGTTCAAGTTCAGAGAAGGTAGCTTGAAGCTGCTCGAGTCCATCCACAACTGCAATGCATCACTATCATTATCAAACAACCGAATTAGACGGAATAGAATGACTCAAGCTTGGCAAAAGACGAACAAGTAGAGGTTTCGACTTTTCTTTTCGGTTGCCCGATAATATGTGGATGTGGTCGAGAACTGGTCGGCGCCATCTGGACCCTATGCCATCCAACTTGAAGCAGTTCGAATGGGTTGGCGTTATGTGACAGACAACCCCTTCAGGTGATATGATGATTGATCAGGAAGTGTGAACGAGGCTAGAAGGCGATAGATGAAGCTGTTCCATTCCATCTCATCGCGACCGTCAGAACGGACTGTTCTAGAACGACTTTCCAAGGTGGCTAACACCTTCGCTGTGTTATGAAAACTCAAAACTACAAGGCATTGCCTTACGCGGGTAATCACGATATTTCTCTGGACGACCGCTAATTTAGTGGTAACTAGTCCAGACTCCAGGTGTATTTTAATCAAGAGCAGGAGTTTCACGCTATTGTCCAGCCATTATGCAATGCACAAAACATGGTATTCGCAGCTCAACGGGCTGTGAACTTAAGTGCGTTCAAAGTATCTTTACATGCGAGTGTATGGATAATTATCTGTATTATGCGATACTGCATAGCTATTGCGTCAATGCAATCATAACAAGGTCAAGCTTGAAGCCTAAATAGCAAGCGCATAAAAAAGGATATTCGATCGGTATTAAGGGGGAGTAGGTGCGGTCCTCTCTTGTGAGCGAGCAGGAGATGTGGTTGGCTTCATTGGTGGAGAGCCTGCTGCTGGGTTCATGACCTCAGAAAGTTTTCCTCGTGATGGGGGAGTAGAAGAACGGTGGGAGTCGAGAATCATTCGGTCATCAGATGGCGAAGGGACGCTTGATGCAGGCGATAGCGTGGCGATAGGTGGAAGTGCGATAGGAGCTGATGGACTGACATGTGATGCATGTCCAATGGGGCGGGGATGAGGTGGAAGCACTACGGCTAGCTGCGGCGGACTAGTTGGGTAGTGAGATTCAGTATGACGTGACTCAGGAGAATGTGAAGGCTGGGTGCGGAAGGGTATGGGTGATGGTCGCGACGAAGGTATGGGTGTGTGTCGAGAACCTGATGGAGATGACGCACTGCGTTTGCCACCCTCCACCCTCGATCGCTTCGTGTCTATCTCATCCAGGGCAGGGCTCAGAGGACGCTTGAGGGAGCCTGGAGCTTCGGGGGGTGAAGGACGGCTGCGCGAAGAAGAAACAGAGCCACGGTCGGTGGATGAAGATTGGATCTCGGGTCGGTATTGCGAGAGATGAAGAAGCGTTTCGATGCCTTCGTCGTAGTCATCATCTACGACACGTGAGGGTGGACGAGGCGTCGCGCTTGTTGGCGAAGGCTGCAATGACCTACTTCCCGAGGAAGACGTCTCAGGTCCCTCTTTCGCAGAGAAAGAGCTGATCTTGAATGGAGCAGGCAAATTCGAAGAAACACCATTAGAATCTGACCGACCAGACTCATCCTTGGCACGTCGTTGCCTTCGCTTCTTATCCTTCTTTGGCGCCTCGCCAATGACCCCGGTACCAGCAATGCTTTGCGTGTCCGAATCCTTGTTATCCTTCGCTGGCTTCCGTTTACGGTCGCGCGCATCAGGAACAGGAGTGGGTCGCGGGCTCTCAGATGGGCGCTCAGAGGGGCGCGAGTTGCCCCCCATATGATGAGGAAGTGCATGCGGCATGCCTTCCGGCGAAGCTGCGAAACCCATCGACTGCCTACGTTGCTCATGCACCTGACGTTCCCTCTCATACTCCCGTGCGTCTCTGTCCTGTTCACGTGCAGGGTCGTATCGCCAGTGGCCACCCTCAGGAGGACCTGATGGTGCAGGTGAACGAGGGTGAGGGGGACCACCAGGGGGCTTGGAGTCCCAGTACGCACGAGATGGATGTGCGGATGGATGTGCAGAGCGAGGAGATGTTTCCATTGGACTGTGTCCACGAGGCCCGGGAGAACGCGAAGGATAATAGGGTTGCTGCGAGGGATGTGAGGGGTACTCAGGGCGTCCTCGGCGCTCTCGTTCACGTTCACGCTCCCATTCACGATGATGCTCAGGAGGTGGTCCACGCCGATCCCATACAGTATCATTCTCTGGGCGAGGTGGCTCACGAGGGTAATTAGGAGGCGATCGTTGTGCCAGGTTGGGCTGAACAGGTCCCATGGGCTGCCTATTTGATGGAGGATAATTGGGATACCCAGGACCTGGAGATCGGACACGGGAATTGTGTGGTGGCGGTGGCGAAGCGGACGTCGAAGGGACCCTGAGTGGACGACCAGGGAAGTGGTCATTGTATTGACCAGGACCATGCACTGCGGAATTACGAAGTTCTTCCGTTTGCACTTGTTGTTGAGGAACAGGGTGATGAAGGAGGAGGGTTTGGTGGCCAGTGGGCCCACGACTTGGACCCTCACGCGATGAACCAGAGTAGTCCCGAGGATGAGGTGGACGATCGACGTCCATGGGCGCGAGAGGTGTATGTGAAGGCATGTGACGACTCTCGTCGAGCACTACAGGAGGTGGAGGACCACCTCGGAATGGACCAGGTGACGATCTAGAAGCGGGAGGTGCAGGAGGAGGCAAATGAAGATTGTCACCACTAGGCGGGCCATTTGACTGAGGCCGGAAGATTGGGGGACGAGTTGATGTGGATTGCAATAAGAGAGGAGGACCGGTGAGTCCTGGAGGAGGAACGACGGCACTGGCATAAGCGGTTGGGTGTACGTCCTGAGGACCTGGTGCAGCAGGCAGCTGACCGCCAGTCGCTTGAGCATTCTTGAGGAGCTGGAGGCGCTGCGAGATGATATGGTTTCCAGGGTCAAGCTCGCTGGCACGAGCATAAGCATCGATGGCGTCTGAGATTTGGTTGTTGCAACTCTCGTAAAGGCTGCCCAAGTCAAACCACACTTCTGAGATGTAAGGGTTGATGCGGATGGCGCGCGAGTATGCATCGAGAGCATCACGAAACTGGTTAATCTGGAAGTAAAGAACACCAATGGAACACCAAAATGTGGGGTTACGGCCGTCCCGGTAAACCGCCTGCTGGTAGGCCTCGTACGCCTTGTTGTACTTCTGGCCAGCCATATATGCACGGCCGAGGAGGTACCAGCTTTGGGCGTCTGAAGGGTCTGTATGATGACATGAACACAAAAGGCAAAGATGGCTAAATTACGATAACCTACCAGCTTCCAGGCTCTTAGTCAGGTACTGGATGGCGAGCTCTTGGTTTTGGAAAGAAGATCCATCTTGATGATACAACCACCCCAATTGCTGTAGGACTTTTGCATGCCCAGGGTTGTCAACCACCACGCGTTCGTATGCGTCTTTAGCGCGGACATGCTTCAAAAGATGATGAGTATGCAGAAATTGTTGCTATAGGAAGGTTGCTTACGTCTTTTTGTTGCTCGTGGACATGCCCAATCTGGAACCAGATGTCCGCATGTGCGAGGGGACTTGGAGGATTGCGGAGGATACGATCAAAGCAACTTAGTGACTCATCATATTTGCCTTGTTGTTTGTAGATTATGCCAAGACGGAATAGGATCTCGTTTGCCTTGTCAAAATCTAATTCTGCGGAATGAATATTAGCCATGATGCTTCGCGAAGTGGAAGAAAGGTAACCTTTGTCCATCTTGAGGACAGAAGCGAACGCCTCTTCAGCGTGGTCCAAGGATCCATACCGGTCATATAGTATACCGATACCGTACCACAATTTAGGATCCTCCTTTGTGATGACATGAGGACGGGAGAAGAAGAGATGTGAGCAAGGGACATACCTTTGGATTAGGGAGGAGGTACAAAGCCTGCTGATAAGCGGAGTAAGCCTTCTGCAGATCATCCTGCATGAGATAACAATGGCCTGACAAAGGCCATGAGCGAAAAGGGATATGTAAGGGGTGAGATGAACTAACCGAGTGCGCTCCATACTTCGCCGTTGTCTTCTTGTAATTGAAGAACACGTTGGAAATACTCTACAGCCTAAAAGAGAAAGATGATGACATCAGCTCCTGCCACGTGAAGATCTGAGATTGTAAAAGTGATCTAAGATAAGCAGGGCGTAGAAGGAATATCCTCGGAGGATATCGGCTTCGACGCGGGATTGGGCATCAAGGATTTTTCCTACCTTTGGATAATTTTCCTTGATCCGCGCGATTCCCGCAACTTGTGTAAGACCTGACAGGGACATCGGATTATGCCGTAGAGCGTTTTCATATGCTGTGATCGCATGTTCCAGGTCGCCCATCTGCTCCGCGACACGCCCTAGTAGAGCCATTAAACTTATTAGCCGATTTTTCTTGTTGAAAGATGAAAGAAACTTGCCGATCAAAAGCCACGTTTGTTCGTTGGCCACTGCCAACTTGTGAATGACGCTTGATGGTTGGGGAGGGATGCCGTTTGAGGCGGGAGCGTTTGGGATTACGACGGGAGATACGATCTGGTTTGAACCATTTGAAAGAGCTGGTGTAGTAGGCAAGGCGGCTGCATTGCCATTGATATGCGTTGGTGGTGGTGGGTGGGTGAGGATAGCATGAGGATGAGGTGGGTCATGCATGCGTACATCCCTTTCAGACTGACGTTGCATATGTCTGAGGGACATGGTAAGAGGCGATTGACGCCGAGTGGATTGAAGACAAGAAGCGAAGAGGGGAAAGTTGTCAAACCTTGGAGGATGATGTATTATATATGAAACTGCGGGAGAGGGGAGATCAGGGCCTTGGCCGTCGGCTACTTTCAAGTACTAGTAATAGTGATCTCGGCTCTTTTCGCATGTGGAGTTTTCATGGAAGTACTTCCAATCTTGGACGATACCGTGAGTTAAAGAGCTTAACGGTCGAATCCAAATTTAGTAATAAAATTAGTCGCTGTCTTTCAAAAAGTTGATTGAAATGCCAATCCGCGTAATGCCGTTCCATCTTCGGTACTTTTACGGCAACCCCTTTTGACGTCCTAGATCTGGAACGATCTCGGAGGCGATACGAAAGTACCATTATATTGGTTCCGACTTGACATGAATGTTGTTGTCATCCTGAGCTGTTGTATCCAGGGTCTATTCATACCACTTCTGGAATGAGTCCATTTCTAATTTGCCCTTCACAATAGTCAGGTACCCCTCCTGTCAAAGCTTACTAGTGGCGTATGCCAATCTTGATCTTGTTCTCACTTTAGGAAAATGAAATTTACCAGTTACTTCCAATTGGCCGCCGCCCATCTCTCGCTTCAGCTGACTTCCACCCGTCATGATCTCATCGTAATCTCCACGTGGGTACTACACTACTACTCCTTAGACTTTTTTTTTTTTCCAATGACGGAGCAAATCATCGAAAGCGATGCCACGGAGAGGTCACCAACTCTTCCTCGAGGGTACCTTGGGCTGCATTCATGACCGTCCTTTTCGGTTCACAGATCTCCGTCGAACCTGCCGAGAACCCTGAGGCCTGAACTTGGCGCCGACCACCTAATCTGTTGCTATTATTCAATTTGGTGACGCGATATGCCAACGCTGGTGCTTCACAGGGCTTCCATTTTTTTTCCTCCGAGAAGACAATGACCACGCGTCAGACAAAGAAGGTAATTACATATTTCCATCATTCATTCAAACCAGCGTCCCGCTGACTTCGTTTCAAGCACAGCGCTGGTACTTGATCGCCTCACGACCATGAATGAACGCGATCCTCCGACCGGATAGATAGATCTGCTACCTCCGTCCTAGTCGGTGCTCATCGATCAATAACTGATCCCCCCTGTAAGCAATCGTTCTTTGCTGTGGTAACAATAATTTTGCGCAGCCATATTCATATCTCTATAGAGGCTAGAAGTTCATAGTGGCACTGACCCTATCTAAAAAAAATGGCATGAACAGCCAGGTTTACGTTAAATCTTTTCACCTCATAGAACTTCCTTTGGACCTTTTTACCAAACTCAGCGTTCGACGACTCAGAGCTGCGTGCGAAGGATCGTCAGGCTTATCGGACCGGCGAATAAGACTTTCATCGGCCAAGTTCGGAAGAGAACGAGATGCGCAATAAGAAGCGCGCGGCGTGACAGCAGGCACATTTCTATAAGTTGGGGGAGGTTGGGGCGGTGTGCTGCGGTGTGGGGATTTCGACAGTGAAAATGCGATGCGACGGGTTGGTACACGCACCGATGGGAATTGGATCAACTAAGCGACGCCGCACAGGGTCCGGCAAACATGTTAACGTCGTTCAAGTTGAGTGGCTGTTATGATTGCAGGGACGGATACACCGCATGCAGACTGCACCCGACTTGATTCGTTTGACAGTAACGAGACGGTCAAGTCCGCGGGAGATGAAAAAGATATCCACGAACGTATGCATACGTATGCTTTCGTATGCCCACGGTCTTCTCAGTGATAGCAGGTCTGCGGCCAACTTTGATCTTCCACCGCGCTAAATTAGGTAGATAGAACGGCTCACATCGAGATCATGCGGCGTTCCCTAGTAGTACTTGTCATGTGACTAGGTATAGTCTCGCTTGCTAAAAGTCCGTGCCATGCAATAGTAGGTATCTGGGGTTTCACAACCTGATTTCATTAATGAGTTTTTTTTGGGATTTCTTATACTAGCTTAGCGTTGGCTACTCGCGCTCGGCTCGCCTTGGACTTAAGTTGGAACACGGGAACTTGATCTATCCTATCGATCGACTCTCGGACTAGCTGATGATGATCGATGGGCAAGATCTCAGTCAAATAATGAATATATATAATATTTTAACCATTCGTTCGGGGAAGAATATACTAAAGCCATGACCAAGCAATTTCCGAATCGGAGAATATAGAACGCTCTTTGCTTTACCGCAGACTTCGGGGAGCCAAATACTCTCAATTGTAGTCTAGTGTAACGTTACATTGACGGTCTGGTGACTAAGGTGACAACATCCATGGTGTGCCGGTGAACTCTGAACATGCTGTCACCGTGCGATGTGACGTTGCAATCTGAATCTCCACTTTGAGAAATGTCTGAGAAGCTCCCTCTGAACAAATCCAAAGATAGCCGATAACTCGTAATCAGCACGCCTGAACGACAAAACCGACTGAGAAGAGAGAATTCCGTCCCCATGCTAGACTATCGTAGTAATTACGATAATGTCTCTTTGTATCCGACGTGGCCACAAGATTTCCTTCCTAATTGAACACGTACTTGGAGCCCTAAACGCTGTGGCGGCAAATGGGATGAATCCGAGTCATTACAGGGCAGCTCGGGCGGGGAAGTGAGTAACTGAGACGCCAAAGATAGACAAGCGTAAAGGGAAGATCCGTGGTCATTTGGCAGATATGAAAAAGGCCATCATGAGATATTGCCTCTTTCACTGACGCGCTAGAGATCTATACAGATCCTACAGCTTTGCGATATGATGATCATGAACGTGGTGTCCTGCGGTGTTTCGGAACTGAAAGCCCTGGTCCAGGGAACAATTATCAATTATAGTCCATTCTTCCACGCGTTGTTTGTTGTCGTTTGGTACCGTCTGGACTTGTGTTTAACACCAACCAGTACATCATTCAATTGCTATTCAATTGCTAACTGTAATGACTCGTGAGTCACTGATTTTTTGTGTGCAATATCGTGCTGCTGATGTTACTATGCGCAATGTAGGCGGAAATCAACGAGAAACAGATCGGGCAAAGGCTGCCAAGAAGCAGGCTGCCTTGAACAAATCCAAGGCAAAGGAAAGTAATACATCGCTGGCAAAGCGCAAAGAAGCGTACGTGTCCATCTTTGCATAGTGATGACGAACTTATATCTCCCTCATAGTGATGCAGAAATATTAAGAGCGAAACAGAAGGCATGACCTTCAGTTGCTACATTCACCCTCGTATTGTTTGGCTCACTCTATCTGATCTTAGAAACGAGATGAAGAGAAGGCAGCAGAAGCCGCAGCAAACGCAGCTAAATCGATGAAATAACACGAGCCTATGGTCAGGCCATCGATCCTGACCGTGGTGTGTGATCGTTATCAATTAGAGCCAGGAGATTTTTGGTGGGAGCGTCTATCTGTTCATATCCTCTTCAATACCGTTGCCTTGCTTTTTGATATTGTATTATGATCTCAAAGCTTGCGAGACTTGTGCGATGGGTTAGATTAATTTTTGGACTCAGCTTATACTATCAACTATGTATTTGTCAGCTAAATTAGATCAGAATCAGAATCAGGACTCCCTCGCAACACTTTGAACTTTGATTACCCGTTTCCACAGGCTGGGGACCGTCTTGCGGCGCCTTCTCAAGATGCCATAGCATAATCGCACGGATCGACAGATCATGCCAAATGACCCGGATTGGTATTCAGATTCACTTCAAATCTTAAATATTTGATTGGTGTAATTTCTCAGTGTCTGACAAAAGGGCGCCGTTTTTCAACAACCTAAATTCGACCTTTTTCAGGAATACGGTCCCCTCGGGTGCCCCACATCTTATATTACCTCAACAAATGCCGTCAATCAAATGAACTCTATATTTATCAAGAGAACGAACGGGCCTGGCCGGGCTCCGGGTGTCCGGCATGTCAAATGTTTGTAGCGATGGAATGAGTCATCTTTACTTCTATGCCCAGCCAGCCCTGGATCTCCCTAAACCTTGCTAAACATGCGAGTTATCAGCGCTGAAAGCGATCAAATCACGAAACAGAAACTTACCTCTTACAGTTTCCATTATTCCTATTTCATACACGCGGTAACAATTACATTAACAACTCAAACTTTGTTCCCATGGTAGACGGATGCTGTGATACCATCCATCTTGCGCACTCACCGTGGGTCGTACACTCGAGGGGGTCTACTATCATCGCTTTGGATAATCAGAGCCCGCAGCCCAATAGACAATTTGACTCCTCGAGGTGATCCCCGACGTTTGAGGAACCCCGGTTGGATCCGGAAAGCAACTCGCTCCGGTCTTTTTGTCAAAATTGTCTATCAATCAAACCGCTAGAAGACCATCTCACTAGTACATTTGACCCACTACTCTACCTAAATCAGCTCACTCTAGTTCCACACTCGATCGGGACGTTTATAAAAAATGCTTTATGCTATATGCCCCATAGATTTAATCAGAAAAGAAACTAGTCATTTTACTTTAATCGCTTGCCCGCCTTCTCCACGCCTTCTACGAGGTGCATCTCCGGAGGTATCGTCACTACTTCCAACCCAAGAACCCCGAGGTGCAGGCCCAGAAGGAAGGTAATGGTGAGGAAACTGTGCCATAGGGGGAACTGGGTACCTTGGCGGAGAATGAACAGCTTCGTGACGTGAACGGTATAGGGAGAATAAGGAATTCACGAAGACCGTCAAAAATGTTAGTGACGTCAACGTAAAAGCCTATGCACAAATATGTAATCAGCACAGCACTCTGATCGCCAGGGACTCGCGTGTACTCACCAATGTTTTCCAGCTAATGGGCTCCACAAAGCCATTGATGACATCCGCAATGAGTTCCGCACCCACTCGCGCACGGCCAACCATACTTGGGTCGCGATCCATGCATGTTTTCCAAGATGCACATTGTTGGATCATGGCAGGCACAGGGTTGCTTTCACACAGGTTGTTCCTGTATTGTGTAGCACACATCCCAATCTCTTGCACAATATCTGACAAATGATTCATTTTAGCACACGCATTGACAGGAATGAAGATCATACCCATCGAATATTCCGAGATGCGGTGTTCAACATCACGTTGTACTGTGAAAATGAAGTGCACCAGCAGATAAAGAAACACCAGGACCAGGGACAGGTTAAAAAAGAACTGCAGATACCTTGAGAAGCATGATCAGCGCAGCGCACTTGGAGAGTGGGAATACAAACGACCTCACCCTAGCAGGACCTGTGGCGTGTCTACCCGTGGCGCTGGGTTAGCCGGCATGTTAAGTGTGTAGTGATTTGACGTGTTTCGTGTCACGGGTCCAACATGATCTACATCCCCATCAATTTCTTCCTCACTGCCGTACCCCAGGTCGTCGCGTAATGATACAACGTGTTGGCTTTTTGTACGAGCCTTCTGCCTCGAGTTGAAGACTCTTCTGAGCGCCCCTGTGGCAACTATTCTCCCGTTTTCTTTCTCAGAAGCCTCGGATTTAGTAGGGCTAAGCTCGGACATGTCGACATCGCGCAGCTCTTGCACAGGAAATGCCTTCTGGGGTGAGAAATTCACGGGAGGCACCCATGGATGGACTGGAGGAGTCTGTAGTGTTGGAGCCTGAAATATGAATGGCACGTTGCGGTTTTCTCCAAATATAGGAGCTTGAGGTGGCTGAGGAAATGCCGGGCTCGTGGGTTGAAGGTCGTCGAACGGGCCTGAGACTGGTTAGTAAAGTTAGAATTCAAACAGGACGAAAACCCACGTTTTCGGGGTGCATTCGAACCATTATTAGCCCACACCGGCGTCGTATTACTGCTTGGTCGAGACGTAAACTGGAAGTCCATTGGAGCCTCGGTCGATCTCTGCGCATGCGTGTGAGTGTTCATAATGTCACAGGTGTGTGAGCAGAAGTGTATGTGGTTTAGAGCGTCTTATAAGCCGAATGCCACAAAATAGGTTAAACAATTAGAAGGTGCGCAGGACCACGACCACCAGTTGAACACTGACGGGTTGAGTGCAAGTTGCAACACGAGCGTGACAACGACGCGTTCGTCACAAAATTATAGTTGCCCATCACGTTCATTACAAGTTTTCGTCACGTGGTGGACGGTCCTAAGGCCTAAGAGTTATTTCCACCCGAGTTCATTAAGCTCAATGTTGTCAACAATGAGAGCTGCTCCATTAAGGGCGGCACTAGCTGCGACTGGAAGTCAAATAAGAGTAGGCCCACTCCCTTCTTCACGCACATTGCGCCAAATTTCAAGCACATGGGGACCCCCATCAGCAAACCTCGTGCCCATAGTCATCGAACAGACAGTAAGCTAACATGCATTCATCTGTTGGCTCCATCTCAGCACTCTACCTCGTGCGTGCAGGGAAGGGGCGAGCGATCGTATGACATTTTTTCTCGCCTATTGCGCGAACGTGTAATCATGTTGTATGGACCTGTACGTTCCCCGTTCTCCCAAGCCCCAGGTTGAATTAATTCATATCGTCGGCTTCCAGATACGGGATACAGATTCAGCCCTGACTGTTGCACAACTCTTATTCCTTGAAGCTGAAGATTCCTCTAAACCCATACACCTATACATAAACTCCCCTGGAGGGAGCGTGACTGCAGGGCTAGCTATCTATGACACAGTACGAGAGCTCTTTTTTGTATATTTGCTTGCCAAACTAACATCTCAAAGATGCAGGTTTGAGATTCCGCGGGATGGTGTTATTTGCATCTGACGGCCTACCTGTCCACTTTCAGTACGTTTCTTCGCCGATACACACCTATTGTGTGGGACAAGCATGCTCCATGGGATCCCTATTATTAGCAGCGGGTATGTCCCTTGGAACCTTTTCATTTAAAAGAGGTATCACTGTGGTTTAGGTGAAAAGGGAAAGCGTCATTGTCTTCCCAATGCCAGTATAATGATCCACCGTGAGTGACGATAGTGGCGACGGCGATCATCAGATAACCCATATTACTCGGTTGCAGAGCCTTCTGGCGGTGCATCTGGGCAAGCTTCCGACATTGCAATTCATGCAAAAGAGATTTTGCGTGTGAGACAACTACTGACAAGTATATATCAGCGACACTGTGCCAAAGCAGAGGAGAGCGAGACATCGGGGTTGGAGCGGTTCGGTAAGCCCGTCTTCCTTTGCCAGGTGGCCGTGTTGACTTTTGTTCAGAGAGGGCTCTGGAGCGAGATTATTTCATGACGGGCAAGTTTCCTCATATATAATGACAACGTATCTCTCATAGAACTATTTTAGCACAAGAAGCACTTAACTTTGGGATTGTTGATGGCATTCTAGAGAAGAGACCAAGTTCCGAACGCGATTCAAATTTGGATGACGCACGAACTTAAAGCCCCTTCTACTCCCGATTCGGACACGATGTAGAGCTTGCAATGGAAGCCCCTTTCGCCTTTTTTGTACTTGTCTACGCCCGTGTAATCTTCGTCGGTGATGGGGTAGGATAGCATGGCTTTCCTAACACGTGAAATGGACTGATGCAGCCAATGCTGTAAGTTTCTAGATAGGTCACCTCCCTGAACTATGTGGTGTTGAAGATGCCTACCTCCACTGTGAAAAACGTCATATCGCAGATTCCCGTTTCCAGAATGGTGATCGGCATGTCAAGGGTAAATTCCCATGTCGGCGCCTCCCCAATTAATCGATCTATCTGACCACCAACATGTTGCGTGGAGGGCGTAATGCCCTTCATTAGGATGGCCCCCTGCATAAACTGGTAACAGTAATGACCTTGTCGTGGTCAGTCTGAAAGATCTGTATGGCATGTATCGAAGTGATGGTGCTATCCAAGTTGCACGCATGGCAGCGCGAAGGAGATCATGTATGCCAATCCATTCTCACTCGATGCTCCCCGCCGCGCGTATTCGTGGCCTCAGGAAAACCCCTGTGAACATGTTCCAATGCGCAGCCATCTCGATTGGAGGATAATCTTATACACACTCGTCTATTAATCTCATTTGCCGGCAATATCCTTCAAGCTTCGAGTGAAATGTGGACTTCGAATCATGCGTATCACCTACATATAATTTTTTCGCAGGTTGTGCGGATCCTCGACGTGTGGGATACGTGTCGAGCCTGGATTGTCCTTGATTGGTTGTGTCGTTCTTGCCCACGCAAATACCACGGCCCTGCATATAATAGGATATGTAGCTCATCCAAGATTAACGCGGATAGATCACAGGATGTTGACCAAGTGTACCCGGTGAGTATTATGATCGAATGAGGGAATACTAAATAGCCTTTGCTATTCCAGACTGCGCCTTTTTTGAAAAAAAGGTCCGTGCTCGTGTGCGCTGTGCGTGCGCCGCAGCAAGTCCCATCATTCTAGCGAACTCAACCTCAAGGCACAGCTGCGATCTCAGATCATATTCCTTATCAGCATTTCACCGATATTTTCGACACAGCCATCCGTGTGAGCGCTTCATCCGAAGAGATCCCCTGGGTCCCACACGATCCGCTGATGAATCCTTGTGGATGACATCGGGCCACAGGAATAAGATGGGATGCCTACCAAGTGTCAGGGTCTGGCACCTGTGTCATCAAAAGCATATTTAGCTACGCGGATGCCCTCATTCCGCTGACAGTTCCTCATAGATAACCTCACTTTGCAATTAGACAGTCATCTATCAGAACAATGATCCATTTTGTCTGAGTATCTTGGTTTATGTGGCTTTTAGCACCTGTACTTATGAAAGGTCTTTCAGCCACCTTGTTACCTTTTTGAGCACCTGGTGATCTCATCATCCCGGCGGATCAAAGCCAACAGCGATTGATCAAAGGGAACGAACTATGGTTGGTTGACCTCACGGTGATGGCATAATTCTAGGGATGGTTTAGGATGTGACTAGTAGATAGACGATGAGATAGATGAAACTATGGCGCCGCTCAGTGGCATGACCCTCTAGACATATGAAGCAACCTGGTGTCAACAGCTACATATTAATTGAATGAGGGGGCAGTGATCTCAGGTGATCTCCTTTCAAATAATCAAATGGAAGAACCAACATTATGGAGAGTGTGCTCAATAGATAGCTAAATATAGCTCTATTCTGATTGATGAGATCGGAAAACCAATAATCTTGACAACTGTGATCTCACGAAATAATTCGAGGTTATCTTCCAGCGAGACCAACTACTTACTTCAGTACAAGGACACCACTATTGCGGTAATACAACAGATAGGGATACAGGATAGCACCGTGGCGCAATAAGCGAAAAAAATAACTTGGCAAGGGGCTTTTAAAATAAACCAAAACTAACGCCACCAAATCCTGGCGC
Organism: Suillus decipiens; assembly: GCA_016695475.1. Lineage (NCBI taxonomy): Eukaryota > Fungi > Basidiomycota > Agaricomycetes > Boletales > Suillaceae > Suillus > Suillus decipiens. The sequence continues at coordinate 115,249 of MU172969.1, forward strand.
CTCCATCGTGCGCGGACCTATTAACTCACCATGATCTTCACCACTAATGCATGTTGTTGCGAGAAAGGAAGTCGCGACGATTGCCCCCTCCTCCCCTGCCTCCTCCATTACCTCCCTGCCCCTTACCTCTATTGCCCCCTTGCCCACCACCTCCACCTCCGCCGTTGCCGTTACCGCCGTTACCTCCATTACCCTGGCCGGAGGTGTCAGTGGATGAGGCAGCAGAACTTTGCGCAGTTGCTGTTCCACTTGAAGCTGCAGAGGACGTTGCAGAACCACCTCCAGCACCGTTGGCGTTAGCGTTATTACTAACAGTAAACTAGATGGATGGTGAGTGTGCGGCAAACATGTGTCGCGGGAATGAACCCACGTAGACTGCATCATCAAGAGATCCATGCTGTGCAATGGGCACCAAGACCGGCTGGTGGTTTGCGGCACTGTTGATCGTCGAGATCTTGTAGGTCCCTTCAGGAAGACCATTGGTTACGTCCGCAGTGAGGATACCGTTATTAGCTGGGTCGTCTAGACCCTTGAAGAACGCGAACTTGGTAGGGTCAGTAGGTGTCGTTTGTGTGAGTGAGTCCAGTTGCTCGATGACGATATGGGAGTGTCCCTGGATCTGCCCTTGTCCGTTTAACTGCTGGGGTGCGGAGAAGTAGGTTTGTTGGGCATTAGTAAAATGCCCCGTCTCCATGCCTTGAATGGCAAGAGAGACGGTGAACGCCTGGTTCGGTGGGATAACATCGAGGTTCTTCGGATTAGTGAATTTGGCGGAGGGCATGTTCGCCGTGGAGGGGATGGAACCCATTGGTGCGGGGTTGCATGACCCACCGGCGATCTGTTGGCCATTGGTGATCGGCTCATTGGGGACCGTCAAGCAGAAGTTGATGAAGTTATTCGATGAGGTGAGTGATGCGACCTGGCCAGCAGTAGGTTGCCCCTGACCGTCGTTTTGGAAGCCCGTCGCGATGACCGCCGGGTTAAGAGCTGAAGAAATACAAATGAAGACATTGTGTAAGAAAGAATGCAGTAAAAAAGACATACTCAGAGAACTCTGGGGATCGTTATTACCATTACCACTGCCATCACCCCCACCCCCACCCCCACCCCCACCCCCACCCCCACCTCCATTTCCGCCTCCATTGCCGCCTCCGTTGCCATTGCCATTTCCGCCACCTTGCTGGCGGACAAGTAGACCAGGCTCAGGAACGGCGAAGCCAGCGACCAGCGAGGCAAAGGCAGACAGGGCAACAAGAAGTCGGAAGGAGTGTTTCATTTCGAAGAAAAAAGTTCAACAGGCCTCGCAGAAGCCGAAAGAGAAAGACCAGGGGAAGGGTCCTATAAATCTGCTCTCATGTTAATCGTCTTCCTAAACGAAGGAAAACCAAAGGGTGATACTCACAATAAAGCAGCACGGCTGCCAAATAGAAGGCAATGAAAGGAAAACTGATAATAATGAGAACGGTCTGACATTTATACGGTATAAAATTCCAGACTGCAGACAGCGTGCTCCTAGCTTTGGAGGTCACCACGGAAACTGCAGCAAGGGGCATTTGGCCACAAAGACAAAGACGACGACAGCATTGCGACAGCCATTCGGAAATGTCAAACTCCAGGTCTTGAAGAAAACACTTTGCTCCAAAGGAAGGCAAAAGGATCGTCGTGAAACAGCGCTAGTGTAGAGAAGTAGACTCATTACCAAATCGGGGATGTTGACATCGCAACAACGGTGGTGTTGTTTAGCAACTGCTTAGTCAGCAAGCCACAAGAACAGCAACCGGTGACGGATAACACGATTAGATCAAGAAATTAATGAAAACGTCAAGTAGTCAAAGGACCTCGAGGGAGTCTACGAAAACCGCAAAAGAGATCGGAATTTGAAACGCACAGAAAATTTACTACACACGAAGAACGGGCCTTGTCCAAAGCAACTGTGTGATTTTGTGATCGGGCCCCCGGCGGGCATTTGCGGGAAGACCGTCAACTAGACACGTATCATACACGCAAACATTTTGACAGCCACGTATAACGAGTCATCGGTACCAGAGCCCGATAGGCAGTGTAGCGTTCGTATGAGGCATTGTGCTGAGGGGTATATTAACACAGTAAAATGACCAGTTACACGGTAGACGCGTTCTACTCATATTTGGTGGAAGTTTTTACCATAAATGACGCGAGCGTGTCTATTTCACTGACCGCGTGGTCCTGGAAATGTCTCTCTGCTATGGCAGCAAGGATTGCTTGGATCTCAGCAATGTCCGCCAAGATGGGCGTGCGACTCTCGCTTTCCTCGAGTAATCGAGAGCTTCGTCGACGGCTCGGATCTTTGGTATCTCTCCTTGGCCTGTTCCCAGAAGTGGGAATCGTGAATGGACTAAGACCTCGAGGATTCTGTCTTACAGGGTCAAGGAGAGAATCGGGAGAAGGTGGATCTGCTGCGGTCAAGGGTGATGGGTACACGGGTGGAATGAGATTGAAATGAGAGAGGTAACGATAAAGCCCTGCGGTTGGCATGTTTCTGAAGTCAATCTAACAAATAACATATCAATGTAATGGCGGCAGGTATCACAGGATCCTCTCACTGCGCTCTTCAGGTCATTATCTGCAGACTTATCTGCCCTTCTGTTGACTGCTGTGCCGTTTTCTACTCTCTTTCTTTTGACGCGTGGCTCTCCCTCTGCCCTATCCGCTGCCTGTCTCTTTGTCCCTGCGACCCCAAAGTAGGCTGCATCGTCATTTGGTTTCTTGCGAGCCTGAGGACGCGATCGTGAGCCTGACGTCGAACCGGCGTTGGCTGATAAGGTCGCTACTGCAGACATATTTGTGTTTGAAGCGATGACTGCGAACTGAACGGTCGGTTTCACATCGATAAGTTCCCACGGCGTTTATCATATCTCTTCGGCTAGTCTTGAAGCTGTTTCACTGACAACCTCTAATAACCTCAGCTAGACCAAGGCTCTGCAGCACTAGCCCCGGCAGTCGGGTAGGCCGTTGCACGCCTTAGAAATGCTTCTTAACCTAAGGCATCGTTAATCGCGACAAGTTCGGTTAAGTACTGCCATATTGTAACAGATAAATAGAAAATAGAAATCTCATACGATTCCGAGTCCGTGAACTTAGCCCGAGCTTACCGTTATCACTTTGCTTCTTGTCTTCAACCAACAATGTCCACCTTTGGATCCCTTTTTCGCGTCACTACCTACGGTGAGAGCCATTGCGCCTCTGTAGGCGCGATCATCGATGGATGTCCTCCTGTATGAGTCATTTCTAGCCGTAATATAAATCAAAGCTGATATGCTGCAGGGACTGGAGTTATCTCCACAAGATATTCAGGTACAGCTCAGTCGCAGAAGACCAGGACAGAGCAATCTTACCACACCTGTGAGGATCTGTTCTTTTTGTGTATATTATTCTCACCCCAAAGTCTGCGATAGAGAGACGAGAAGGACCTCGTGCATGTGCAATCTGGCATCGAGCAAGGTGTCACCCTTGGAACGCCTATAGGCCTCCTCGTAAAGAACGAGGATCAACGTCCAAAGGATTATTCTGAGACAGATTTGTACCCTCGCCCGAGTCACGCTGATTACACCTACCTCGAAAAGTATGGTGTGAAGGCTAGCAGTGGAGGCGGACGTAGCAGTGCACGAGAAACTATTGGTAAAATTGTCTTGTTTGTGACGTTCATCAGAGTCTAATTCAAAACTCATTTGCACAGGCCGTGTTGCAGCGGGTGCGATTGCCGAAAAATACCTCAAACAGGTGTTTGGCATTGAAATCGTTGCGTTTGTCAGTTCAGTTGGCAAGATTCACTTGCCGTCCAATGTAGCACCGGTGGATGCGGATGCGGACAATGATGATGTAGCAGATGCGTTATCACCTGAATTTAGACAGTTACTTGCCACAATTACCCGGGAGGAGGTCGACAAGCATCCTACACGCTGCCCTCATCCAGAAACTGCAGAACGGATGACGAAGGTGAGTACCATCTTCCCCATGAAACCTGTCGTAATTAGTGACCAACTGTTCATCATCAATAGCGCATTATCCGCGCTAAAGATTCTATGGACTCTATTGGTGGGACAGTGACGTGTGTCATTCGTAATGTCCCTTCAGGTCTTGGAGAGCCAGTTTTCGACAAGTTCGAAGCGAAACTTGCGCACGCTATGATGTCAATTCCCGCCACTAAAGCTTTCGAGGTTGGCTCAGGCTTCAGAGGAACAGAGGTTCCTGGAAGCAAGCACAATGATGCCTTCATCCTGAAAGATGGTAAACTTGGCACTGCCACTAACTGGAGTGGTGGTATCCAAGGAGGCATCACCAATGGCGAAGACATCTACTTCAGGTACAGAACTCCACCTCTTAAGCCATGGTTCACTCACTTTTTTCCTACTGCAGGATCGGATTTAAGTCGCCTGCAACCATATCGCAGGCCCAACACACCGCGCAGTACAATGGAACACCAGGAACACTCGCTGCTCGCGGGCGTCATGACCCTTGTGTTGTCCCTCGTGCTGTTCCCATCGTTGAGGCTATGGCAGCCATTGTTGTCATGGACCAGCTGCTCATTCAAAACTCACGCAAGACCGCCGCTGGACTGCTCCCTCCTATCACAACGCTCCCACCCACCATGGTGATGCCCTCACATTGATGATAGAATGACGATCTCGATAGAATATATAGACCTTCAACAAGAATGTATTGGGTATAACGTGATGCTAGTATACAAAGGTAGTCTGAACGAGATAGCACGAAAACAAAGGGCCACTAACCATATCACCGCGCCTGTATGATATCTCCTACATGCCTATTGACATATTTGAGATTACGATATTCCGCGCGGTGTTTCCATGTTATTCATCAATGTCAGAGCAGTCCATGCAAAAGCAGCAAACAAGTGATTCAATTTGCCGCCACCACCACTGAAAGAACGTGAGCGATCCAAGCTATGTAGGTGACTTGGCTCCTCACGTGGCGGTTTAGTAGTCTCCCAGGCCACTTGCCGAAAGTTTCATCTATCACACATTCTCGCTGCCTCTCCACGTCTTCGTCTACTATGTTATCTTCGTTATATCCCCTTGCGTACGAATACCTACAAGGGGGCCGTAAGAGTGGTGTGTGTTCATTTATAGAACCGTGATATGATTCTGGCAGGTTATTTCTGTGTCGTGTTTTCCGCCGACCAGTAGGCGATGATGGCTCTGAAGCATAGTTTTGTGATGCAAGGATACTTACTCGCTGGCCTAGTGGGCCCCAGCCTTTTGAACTTGCAGCATTCGCGGAGCGCAGTGGTGCAGAAATGGATGAACAAGGTGAGCCTGATATCGACGAAGAACCAGACGGTAGTCCGTCAGAAAGCCGTCTGCGACGCATGCCAGCAGTTATCCGTACACGAGAACGGAAGTGGACCCGTGGGCTAGATCGATCATTAGAGGCCTGAAGGTCATCATCTCCTGACGCGGTTAGCTACGTTGCATTGAGACTAACTGAGCACCACAAATTCCATGTGACAGCGTGCAGGCTTACACAGGGCCGAAGTCCACCGTCAGATGTTGAACGTCTTTGTTTAGAACGACGTATGAAATCAATCGTATCCTCATAGTATTCCTCGTCTTCGGAATCAAATGTGATGCTGTGGCGGGACCCTTCCCTCGGCTCTCTACTTTTGTCCTGTCTGTGCTGCTGATTGGGGATGATAACCAATTCATCTGAAAAATCAGTTACCAAAAGGGAGAAGGTATCGCGTGAGGTCAGACGAAGACAGAAGTTTCATATCAACATACCATGCATTTTGCTTTTGCGGCCCAGATTCCCCTGAGTATGATCACTCTGAGTCCTATCGCTATTTTGAATTTCTGTAATATCCGCTTTGAGCGCACTGCTAGCTGTGAGACTCGCGGGAGACATGTGGGATCTTGAGAGGATGGTCACTGTGTGGGGAAAGCACAAAACAGTTGCACTTGGTAGAAGTTGATTGGGTGAGGTAATAGCAAGGTAATAATAACATGTACATCAGACATATTTCCGTTCACGTGCCCTACAGCTCGTGATCACAAAGTCGGAGGTCATCATGTACGTACACTCTCGTACACTAGTAGCAACGATCTGTCTATGCATCATTGTCCGAGTAACTATTGTCCTAATAAAATTTCTTCAATGGCTCGCTGAACCGCAAGAGCATCATATTGCGGTATTCCAAAATTGGGTGCGTGTTCGGATCTTTCGCCGACCAAAATACACTTGATACCAAGCGTCTGCAAGAACAGGAAATGATAAGCCTGATGGTGGCCAGGGGTGGAAACATGAGGCAGTGGCTCACGGTCATGGCTTCGACATCTACTGCTACTTTTGTCCCCTCGAGATATACTAGATGCGTGATGAACGCTGAGATCGGATACAGTGGAGCGTTGCCTAGGTCGTTTGGCGGGTATTGGGAATTCAAGACCGAGGTGATAGCTCTGCGCTGTTTGAGATCAAGATCCCAGGGTAAAGTATGGAATCACCTGATATAGTCGACGGCGGTGTATCCATCTGTTTCTCTATCATTATTGCCGTTTACTGTTGGAGATGAATGCACTGAGTCTAGGTCACCGGACAGTGCCGCAGGACCTACAAAGAAGCGCCTTGACACGTAGGAGCCGAGATCCCGCGATCGCAGATGCTACGCCGCGGAGAGCCAGGCAGGGAATAATACTAAGGATTTATCATCAGGAAGATGTTTCGAGTCCCTGGATCGCGCACTCGCCTCGTCCATAAAGATCCACATGAGTACACCAACACCTCCGAAGTCGATAAGTTTTTGATAAATTGAGGGTTTGGTTTCGGGTATACTTCATGGCCATACCCATTAATATAGTAGAGTCCTGATATAGGATAGTAGGTACCGCGAATCAGACCCTGAACAAGGTCACTCACTGCATATTCGAGAATGGAGTGGCTCATATCCGCCTTCTTTGGCTTGTTGGCTGTACATAATGTTAAACCGATTCTGTGGTATGATCTCGCCTAGTCCATCTGTGGGAGATAACGGATCCAATGATAGCGGCTCAGATGAGATTGCGGGAGCCACTGGATGCGATATTTCACATTGACCCAGCAGCTTCGTGCCATTCTCCTACGAGTCATGTCAAATTGAATAGATCCCTGATCCAAATAGTAGCACAGACCAGTTCCACTGCAATGGTAGTGATATGATTCGTCACGATGACTGGCAGAATGTTCGCCTTAAAATCGTGTTCAGGGATGTGCTTCTCGTTCATTCATCCGTCTTATGACAACCTACCTGGCTATTCGTTATTGTGGAGAATAAAAATATTGCGGATGGCAAGGACCGAAAGAAGCCCTGCGCACCTGCCAGGAAGTAGTTACCTATGCTGCGGAGCATAGGTCTACGTCAGTACCAATAGTCCGACTAGGAACAACTAGAACCAACCTTCCATTCAAGAAGGAGAAGTGTTTGTGTGCTCTCTTGAGGACTTCGTTATCGAAGTATACCAAGAAACCTAATTGAAAGCGTCAATATGTCGGAGTTGGCGTCCATTATCAGCATTACCTCGGATGACTTCCTTCCGGTCGTTCGGGATGCCCGACCACAGAGGACTTTGACCTTCGATGATGCTCCGCCATTCAGCACGTGCTTCATTCTCGGACACGTTCAAGGGTAATCTGTAGGACAAAAGGGTGCGCACGGCATCGAGAGGCGAACCACGAGGAGCCGGAGGAATCAATCTGACAAGCCTTGAGCGAATGTCACCTTGATTTCTGTATGAGCACATCTCAAGCTGAGCGCGAGTTCGAGTGCCATTCACCAATAGATGGTCCGCCGAGCACCCTAATTATCTCACTGGACGATCCACCATCATCCGAGACCGGAAGAACGTAACATGCGTTTTCGAATGCAGCACATATGGAGTTCCCGCCTGAACCGCCGGATATCACCAAGAAAGACAGTTTTGAGCGAGAACTTGAGTCTGATACATGATTCTGAAAATGGTCATGGTCATCGGTTACAAGTGTTGAATCATGTCTGTCCCGTGTTTCGTGTATTATCCTTGCGCTGTCTGGCTGCGATGGGAGGTCGAACACAGAAGAGTTCGAGCTATCCATCTAGCTCAGAGTTCAGGCTGATCGGAACGACACAGCGAAGAATAGAATACCCGAAGGTATACAATAACGAATATCAAGTTCGAGGAACCCTAAGGCCTGAGGCACTGAACCTGAGTAAAAGTAGCCGCCTGCTGATATTAACTGCGGACCGTCATTAATCATTACCGTGACTGTAATTTCCGAGTCACCACACGTGGTACTATCGGCCATAGCTGGTTCGTTCAACACTGTCACGAGCGGTACGCAACTACTCCACTAGAACAAGGTCAATATCAACATTCATCATGAACATCTTTCAACTTCAAGGCCGAAGCTGAAGGATAGTAGAAAGAACTAGTAAAAAATTAAAAATGACCTTGAACAGCCAGTCGCCGGCGCGGGTACCCGGTGCATTGCTACGGTACCCACGCCCTTGCTCCATGTTAAACTTTTATCACGTTAACATCATTAAACGATATGGTTTCCAACTTTCCAGCCTTGCCAGGTTTTTATCGGACCCTCTTCTTGTACATTGAACCAGGTAAGTATTCCTTCTACAGCCCCTCATGCTCAAACCACGTAATCACGGTTATTTGCTTTGACAGTGTCGACCGTGTCACCCGCCATCTTGGCATGGTTCTTTCCTGGTGCCTCCTGGTTCCACCATGAGCTGATACCGACTGTAGCTGCTGTTTCCAGTACGCTAGATGCTAGGACCACGATGGCTATTTGGCAGCTGGGAAACTGTGTGTCTTCCATGTCTACTTCGTCTATTCACAACTGAAGGATCTTTAGGTTACTTTCTCCTGGGTTTAATATCGTCTCTGGTTTTTAGAGCTATCCGAGATGCTCTTCCAAATAATCCGGAGGCTCAGGAACGTATACTTGGAGCAAGTTTCACTGCCCTTGCTTTAGCAGACGTGGGTTATCTCCGTCTCTCATACTTATCCACTCTTCTAACGAACTGCATCGTAGGCGACACAGTAAGTCTTAGTGCCCTGCAGGTGTTTCCCCTACGCAACACGTTTCAGTATTGCTGTTTCGTTTGTTGGCCTCCCCGACGAGCTCAAGTACTCTTATGGCAACTGGAATACCATGACCCATGGCAATATCACCTTTGTGATATTCCTCTTAAGCGTAAGGTATGTTAAGAGCAAATGCACCACCGAGCTGTTCTCACAAACAACTTCGTAAGACTTGCCTGGTTCGCGGGAGTCGGTCGTACTACATATTACTACGGGAAACGAGCCAAGGTGGACTGAGGATTCGATTGCTTTCTATGGATTAGGACGCGAGACGGTTTCACGTTCGACATAAGTTGTGTGGGATCTATAATCTAACTCCACTGTATAACTTTAAGGTACGAACATAATCCTGAAGACATCTGAGAACGATGAATATAAATCCTAGTAGTTCTCAGTTAGTAGCGCGTTGCAAGCCGGTGGTAAGAATGAACTACAAGCAAGAAGTCAGTCATAGGCATGTTGTCACAGTTCAGTAACTCACCTGCCATGAGGCACAAGGTGAATGTGTAGCAACGAGCGTACCTTCCACCTGCAATGTTCTCTCCCATTCAATATGCACGTGACGAGTAGACAGTTTGTACTCTCTAGGTCCAATGATAGAGTGTGAAGCCACCCATCCACGATCCTTACCTTTGGTTCTGCCAGGGGGCAACCACGGTGTCAATTGGACATGCGTAGTGAACGTGGACTTAAAACTGTACATCTCAGCTGCCTGTTGACAAGACTTCGGTATGTCATCACCTCGAGCATCATCTTGACTGACAAGGGCCACGTCAGCTTCGAGCATAGTATCGTGAACGACAATGACATTGCTAGAATTTGCCTCCGATGTCTTCATATTTGCGTTCTGCTGCTGGATACAACGTTTTCGCAAGAGTAACAATAATTGATTTTAACACTTCCATACCAGAACAAGGCCAGTATACGACATGTCAGAGTTAGTGTCCACCACAAGGAACGCGTAAGGAGCCAAAAAATAGAATCACTGATGTCCAATTTTACTTCACTGAATGGCAAGGTGGAGAGAATGGTTGCACCGCAAGAGAGAGTCTTGCAGTTTGGGGTTTTCTGCATACATGAGAGTATGTGGCGCGAGACTCTGGACATGAGCGTTGATGAAGTGACCGACAACAGGGGTATCTTGTCTAACGTTGACTTGAATCAGAAAGAATCGTCGACAGGTAGTCTATCAAAGCGACTCGTAGTGAAGGATGAGACCTGATTGCTTGGGAGATACCTCATCAACCGAAGGAGCCCTTGCGCAGGAACTACTTAGTATCCCGCGACTCCGTTGCTGCATTCCCCGATCTGGTGAAGGGCAACCCATGGTGATGTCACAATTTGGCTGTCTCCGCTCCTGACTCCCCGCGCGCGACCAATTGTCACTCAGAGGTAAACGCACCACAATGACATTCGCTCGCGGACTGAAAAGATAGCTTCGTGGTTGGAAAATAACTCGAGATACGACTAGCTTGAAAAAGACCCCCTCAATCATCAGCCAAGAGATGTCGTCTCGGTGAACACAAATGCCTCATCATTGTTGCATTGCCCAATTCCTCAAAGGCCCACCCGCAATGATGATGTATATTGAATATCTGTTCCTTTCCTTTGCCATTTTATTTCAATTTCTTCTTTCCCACCCGCCTTCGTCAAAAATTCCTTTGAAACGCTCGTCGACTACAACTTTTGAATTGTGTTTCTTGTGACACTTGGCACTCAAGGAAGCCCACAACAAGACCACTCACGCCCACTGGGAACGAGCCTGGCGCAAGTCACCAAGATTCAATTGCATCAATCATATGGACCCCAAGATCCTTCAACGTTCATTTGTTAAACTGACCACATCATTCCCTAAACGGCTCGACGCACCATGTCTGACCCACGATTTGCGCGGTTGAAGACTGACCCCCGTTTCCGGCGTCCCAAGAAACATAATTAAAGTCGACGAGCGTTTCAAAGGAATTTTTGGCGAAGGTGGGTGGGAAAGAAGAAATTGAAACAAAATGGCAAAGGAAAGGAAAAACTAGAGTAGATAAATTTGGCCGTAAAATTTCTGAAACTCGTGAGAAGGACAACCTCGGGCGGTTTTATCGACTGGAACATGAAGTAGATGGGGAGGCAGAGACTCCAACTTCCACGATACCTGATTATGCTCGCGGTGGTGTCCTGATGGAGTCCCCCTCGGAATCGGGGGCGGAAAGTCAAGGTGCAGCTGACTCTGACAACGAGAGTGATCATTCCGGATTTGTCACATTAGGCAGAGACCTCGATGAAGAAGGCGAGCTCAATCTTGACGAGAGTACATTTGCCGATCTTGATGCAACGGCTGCTGCATATGCGGAGACAGCTTCGGAGAACAACAGTAAAGAAGCTACGGAGAAAACCAGAAGACTGGCTGTTGTTAATCTCAATTGGGACCATGTCCGCGCAGCGCATCTTTACAAAATATTTTCGTCACTTGTTTCGCCAGGTGCAGCTGCTACCCTTCCGGTATCTGCCAATGCAATCAAAGGATGAAAAATCTCTTAAGAACACGAAAAGTGCAAAGGCCACGGTCGCAAGAGGGAATGTCCTAAGTGTCCGTGTTTATCCAAGTGAGTTTGGAAAAGAGCGCATCGCAAGAGAAGAGGAAGGACCGCCTGCAGAGATGAAGATAGAAAACGAGGAGGATGTCAGTGAATGGACGATTCACGAAACTGGAGACGGAGCGCACTACGATGAAGACGCTTTGAGGAAGTATCAGTTCAAGTTGGAGAGATTACGGTACCATTACGCAATTGTCGAATGTGATACTGCCGAAGCTGCTGCTCACATCTACAACAAACTAGAAGGCATTGAGCTTGAGCAATCAGCAAACGTGTTCGATCTCAGTTTGTACCCGATGAGATGGCATTCGACAAAGAATATCACGACGAGGCGATAGATGATCCTGGAACACGGTATCGAGCAGTAGAGTTCGTGACAGAGGCTCTTCGTCATTCAAAAGTCAAGCTCACTTGGGATGATGATGATCCAGAGCGAAATCACATTGCCAGAAGATCGCTAACCAAAAAAGAGATCGAAGAAGCTGACTTCAAGGCGTATATTGCATCATCATTCTCCGAGTCCGATAATGATCAAGATCCTGTGTCGAAGAAGAGGAGCAAGAAGAGCGCCCAGAGGGACAAGCTTTGCACATTACTTCTTGCCGGAGATGATGATGAATTTACAAAAGGGTGGGGTGGGGATGACGACGCAGGAAAACATGATGATGTGGATATCGAGATCATGTTCACCCCCGGCCTGACTGAGGCCACAAATATCGAGGACGAGACGACAATGGAAGACTATCAATTCGCCATCGATCCCAGCAATCCTCACTTGAAAAAGATGAAAAGTATGGTGGCACTTATTGACGAACGAACTAAGCGCCAAAGGAGGAGTCACCCTGAAGATGAGACAAGCGCATGGCTCCCCACAAAGGGGGATGACACTAACCCCAAGAACCTCGTCGAAAGCGTCAAACGGAAAAGTGCAGCGGCGTAAGCTATAGCCTCGATTTATTCCACGTTTGTCCTCAGTCTATCGGCGTGAAAATCTTAATGGACCAGTGAGATCAGTTTGTGGGCAAAGCCGAATTGGCGATGATGGCATTATTATAGCCAGACCTTTGGTATCGGAGCAGACGGCAAGCCTAACTCTGGTTTCGCGCCTGTAAATTCGTTCTCACCCAACTCTTCATTCTACGGGAAGGTCTCACCGGCGACTTAGCTGAATTCCACTTATTTTCCCGTTCATGCGTCTCACAGGCATCACGGCGACAGTATAGGGCAAATTTATTCATATCGTATGTGCCGCACTTCCTACGGCTCCTCGACGATAAATAGAGGTCTCGAGCACATGAAACAACGTGAATCAGTGCTTGCTACTTTGCTTCTACACATATGACACTGTCTTTTGCAAACCCACATCCATATTCTGGTTGCTACTCTAGGTGGGTCATCGACTTCCACTGTAGATAGTAATTCCAATGAAAATCACTGGAAAATGCGCTGATGCTGAATGTTTCAGAGTAACTTCCACTGAAATTGCATGCAGTTAATTTCATTGGAGTGCTGATTTTGAATTTCAGTGGAAAATCTACTGAACCAGAATTCAGCACCATACTCCAATCCTACTAGCATTTTAGCTCAGGAGATCAATCTGCTGTGGGGCTCGATAATTGAATGATCTGGCACCATCACAGCAGCATTTTTGTTATGACATTGTTTCGGTATATATTGGTGTAGCTATGTATACATTCTCCAGGACTTACGGCTTAGTGCTTAGAACACTGCACTTATAAATGAGGTCTTTGGTTCAATTCCCGCAATATGCAAATTATAACCTACCACAGGTAAATTGGATCCAGTGGTGTTCCTAGGGTATAGTTTTGCTTGTGATTCTAACTGCATCTTTTCAGAGTAAAAAACGGCAATTTCAGCACCCTAATTTCAGCACCTAATGCTCTGAGTTTCAGATCATTATCATATAATTTCACCCAATGAATTTCACTGGAACTACTATCCACAGTGCTTCGCCAGGTGCATTTAACGCTTTGAGTTTGATGGAAATGTACTGCAGCGTTCGGCACCCGTGCGCTCGAGAAAAATTTGCAAGTCGAAACGCAAATATCAGCCGTTGGCTTCCACATTTTCAAAGGTCCAAAGATCGAATGTGCTTGGGGGTCCATGTGAGTCTCGTTCAAATCGGCGGAAATGTTGCCCAACCATGAATCATAAATCGCAGGGCGCTGAGAGTCGAGATACCATATGTCCCGGAAGTATGCTGTCTGTTGATAGAGTAATCAGGGACAGTGTTGTTTTGAGGGCGTCATTCGGTTAAGTAACCGCAAGCATTTTACCCTTGTCAGTCAAAGAAGGTACAGGAATTTGAATGTCAAGCGGGGAGGTTGCAACGAAGGTGTGACCCGGACTGACAGCTACCTACAGGCGCACTATATTGGCAGCAGGCATACTGACATAGAGTGACATCGGTGTCACCGGCGTTCATTTTAGGTTTGTCACCAGTTGCAATTGCCGCGGCGGGTACACTGAACTGTGATGATCGCGTCCTTTTTTTCTTGACAATGAGTAGTGAAGTTGAGTGGCACGTCCGCGTTCCTGTTTCTCGTAGATGAACGTGGATGTCCGTTTGAGCCTGGCGACAATTGGATATCACGTCGAGACATTCAAGCCGCAAGGCAGGGGACAGCGCTAAGGATTCTTACCCTCTGCCAAATTTGGAACATCCTCATTCAGTACTAACTTTCCGTAAATGAGCGGTGACCAATGATAATACTCCCTTCATCCATTAGACTGAGTCGCAGTGGGGAAATTTCTGTATTCAACTTACCCATGGTAACTTCACACAGCCGCAGACAGAGCACTCACACGGATGGTTGGAGGTAATCCAGGATATCATTTGCATACTTGTTCATAGACCATAACGGAGTAGCCTCAGACACCAGTACAATAAAGCGGGTTGATGAGAACTTAAAGCAATTCCACCTATAAAACTTGATTTGTGTCCGCTTATTGGACATGCACTAACCTGAATGATATTATTGACGAATATCGCGCCTGCTGTTCCCCGAACCAGAAGCCCAAAAGTCTCCTGCAGAGACTAATGCGATGACAAGGGGACAGCCGCGGTGAATTTACTCTCGATTTCGATGTTTACAATCGGAACCTGATCAGCTCGTTGGGTGGTTAGTGGATTGTATTGAGCCTCGGTCCTCGTCATCGGACTCGATGGCATAACGTAGCGGAAGGGCATCTGTCAGACTGTCGAATGAATACAGCACTAGTAAACAATAGACTGAAAATAGTTACACCAAATATTGAAGTGACGCTGCATGGATGAGGTCATAGAGGGTAAGATTAGTATGGAAACTGCGAAAATGTTGGGAATAAATTGATGCATAGCACACCTATCACAACCAATGCTGATGCAAAAAAGTAGCAGTATGCATAGCAAAACATATTACCATAACGCGACAACTGGAGAGCACGCCAAACACTCACACCCTTACCAAAACACCCATGTAGATTACCTGTAGGACAGCCTCCAGAAACAAAAATGTGATGCGGCGTTTGCGCGATGCGGGGTTGACGGTGCCTACGTTGGCGGGTGAGTCGGGAAGGACCACTGACCGGAGGGAGCGGAGCTACATGAGTGCAAGTACGAGTGTAAGTAGTAAATGTGTGTCATAGGACAGGACTTACTATGAACAATGCATTTGCAGCAAACGCATAAACAAATACAAGGACGTAAATGGTTGGGCCTAGACTGAGGAGACCCGCGAAGATTGTGAGGATGACGCTGGCTCGAGTGAGCAACAAAGTAAAAAGAATGTAAAGAGCGGACTCACCCGACGAACTTGTACCCGCCATAAGCAATCAAATCTATAACTTGACCTGTACCTTGGATATTGAGGATGTAGCAGCCACACTGGACAAAGAGAAAGTCAAGTAGGACGACAAGAAGAGCGCGTGTAGCGCTTGCGCCGAGGATTTGGGGATGAAAACGTTCTTGAATGCCTGTTTGAAGAGCGGCTATAAGGATGTAGGTGACAAGTGCCATGACTACGCGACAGATAAGAAGGGGTGTGAAGTGAGAAGAAAAAAAATACACACGGGGTATGTATAGGTCAGGACTGTTGATATCGTCACGAGGAGGCTGCCACTCTGTGTGGCCAGCCTCAGTACGACGAATTTTTCTTGTCCATGGTTTATGACGCCAAGGAAATATGATGAGCTTGATTTTACGTATGACGTAGGAGTTCGAAACATTGAAGTGTTGTTTGAGGATAGTGATTGGTATCAAACCGGCGAACTACTTATGGTGAGCAAGTAGAATAAAAAGAAAGTAAGAGTACGTACGTTCTTTTGAACATAGTCTTGACCGGCAGCAACAGCCGTTTGCCCCAAGTGCATTCCAAACTGAGCGGTACTATCATTCATACCCCATGCCGCAAAGTCTGGAATGTGTTGGTGTTGAGTATTCGGGATCGATTGAAGTGGAGGATTGTATTGAGTTCGTGTGGCATAATGTTGGTTCGGTGGTGAACTGACGAAGCGTTGGTAGCCATCAGGTGAAGCTGGCGTCGAAGGTGGCTCCGGTATGAAAGCCGGGTGGGTCGGAACCGGGTGTTGAAGAGGCGGGGGTGAACGTGAGTGGTACATCGCGGGTATCACTAGTCCACTATGAATGAGCAGAAGGTGCAATGGAGAAAGCCGAAACACTAACACATTGGCGGTTTGGGAGTTTTGCACTATGCGAGATTTGTTTCGAAATGTGATTGATAAATTTGGCATTCTTACTATACATTTTGACGCAGTGAAAACACAAAATTTGGAAGGGTGGAAAAATACTGGGCGAAATTTTACATTTCATACACCATTTTGACACATGAAAAGAAAGTAATTTAACCTGCAGTGAGATTTGAATCAAAATGTTCGATCATTTTGATTCAAATCTTGCATGGAGTAAAATTTCGGGAAAATCTGAAATAACAATTTAAAAACACATTTTGCCAGTTTGAAAGGAGTTTTACTTCATGCAAGATTTGAATCAAAATGATCAAACATTTTGATTCAAATCTCACTGTTGGTTAAATTACATTCTTTTCATGTGTCAAAATGGCATACAAAATGTAGAATTTCGCTCATGATTTTCTCACCCTTCCAAATTTTGTATTTTCGCTGCATCAAAATGTATAGTAAGAATGCCAAATTTATCAATCACATTTCAAAACAAATCTTGCATAGTGCAAAACTCCCAAACCGCTGATGTGTAATACCAGCTAATACCCTGTTCAGCTTTTAGTTTTTGGCAATCAGGCGTGGGATACGAAATAACCAGCTCTCTTCGTCTGCTTCCATAGACATATAGATCTAGACAGGACTATGTTCAACCATATGATACCCCAGGAAGAGCCCACAAGGGCCAAGAAGGAGAAGAAACAGAAAAAGACTAAAAGGACTGTCGATCCTACCAGTGACGAGCCCAGAGGTCTGCGTAGTTCATTACAGCCCGCACCCCTCCTGACCAGTCAAGACAAGCCAGCCGAACAGAAGGGCAAAAAAGACAAGAACAAACTTGAGGGAAATCCTGATCCAGAGATTATTACTGCTGCTTCCGAAGATGCTAAGATGGATGTAGATTCTCCACAAGGCATGTGTCCCGGACACATCATGTCTTGAACAGTACAATTAACCATTTACTATAGGACGTATCAAGAACAAGAAAAAGTCAGTCAAGTCGGTTTCTAATGTCGAGGAGCCTGCGATTGAGATTGCTGTTGATGTGCCATCTGGTTAGCATACTTTCTTCAGCCGTTCGAACTTATGAGTAATATCACACCCAGAGTCCAAGGACAAGAAAAAGAAAAAGAAGCATAAAGATGCTGAAGCCTCAGGTAATACAGATTCAATTCCTGGTGAGATCAATCAGTATCAATGTACACTCGGTCGTTCCTCCGTCCTTACAAACCTAACACTAGATGGTGAAAGAACCTCGAAAAAGCACAAAAAGCGCAAGCGGGATGGTGCACAAGAAATAGAGTTGGCGGACAAACCTAGCCCCCACAAGAAGCACAAAAAGAAAAAGTTTGATCGCGAAGCCGAAATTCCCTCTGCTAATACTGCAGTAACTTCTCAACAACCCTTGTCAGCTACCCCATCCTTACAGTCCTCAACAAAACCGTGTTCTCTCAACGAAGCAGAAGCCTTTCTTGCAAAGCACAGCATCACCATCAGTACTCAGACGAACAGCGATGCTGTTGTACCTGTAATATCGTTCGACCAACTCAATATACCAGATGGCCTACGAGGCGCATTTACTGGCTTCAATGAGCCTACTCCAATACAGGCATGTACATGGCCGCCTGCGCTCAAAGGGAAGGACGTAGTGGGTATTGCGGAGACAGGAAGGTACAATTTGCGGTTTTGCATGCCATTGCACCCCAATGCTCAATGTCTGGATACAGTGGGAAGACTCTAGCATTTGGCATACCTGCCCTCGCACAGCTTATAGCTTTGCCTAAAAAGCCCAAGAAAAAAGAAAGCACGATCTCTGTACTTGTTGTCGCCCCGACACGTGAGCTTGCGATCCAGACTCACGACGCACTCTCTGCGCTGGGCGCACCATTTGGCATTGCTAGTGTCGCGGTGTTTGGTGGTGTCCCGAAGGACCCACAGGTCAAAGCGCTGACAAATGGAAATGCGGATGGCAAGATTACTAGAATTGTTGTAGGAACGCCCGGACGCATAATCGACCTAGTCCACGATGGTGTCTGCGACCTGAGCAGGTGAGCTTGTTATTAATCAACGGCACGTCGACATCTCAAGTATTGCCTGGGATTATGCAGAGTGAATTATCTCGTGCTAGATGAGGCTGATCGAATGCTGGATAAGGGATTCGAAAATGATATCACCAAAATTATTTCATATACTATTCAAGGGGAGGGGCGCCAGACCATGATGTGTGAGCACCTCCGTTCTATTTTGTGTTTCCAATTATTATTAATTCGAATCTCAGTCAGTGCAACATGGCCTGAAGCTGTTCGTCGACTAGCGAGTTCTTTCCAGCATAATCCTGTGCGGGTTACAGTTGGAAGCGATGATCTCACAGCAAACAGTCGCGTTGAGCAAGTTGTTGAAGTATTTGATGACCCCCGTGAAAAAGAGTTGGTACATCTTGGCCCTTTCATTAATCTTGTCTCACTACTCAGTAGCAATCGACTTCTCAAACGCCTCAAAGATTTGTCACACAAGAAAACGTCACGCAAAGGCTCCGATGAGGCGCGCATCCTGATTTTTGCGCTCTACAAGAAAGAGGCGACACGTATTGAGCAGTCACTGAGGCGGGCGGGTTATGACGTCGGTGCATTGCATGGAGACATGTCACAGACTGCACGCATGGACGCACTCGATAAATTCAAAACCGGGGAGACGGGTTTACTAGTGGCCACAGATGTTGCTGCACGAGGGCTAGACATTCCAAATGTTGGAGCCGTGATAAATTACACCTTTCCGCTGACACTTGAAGATTACATCCACCGAATCGGACGTACGGGTGCGTAGCGATTAAATTGTTTCTGATGCATAGTCTGACAAGACCATTCCACTCAGGTCGCGGTGGACGCTCCGGAAAATCTATTACCTTTTTTACTGGAGAAAACCACGAGCGAGCATTGGCCGGCGAGCTTGCACGCGTGCTCCGCGAAGGCGGGTTCGATACGCAGGCAGACAATCTGAAACAATTCCCGATGACAATCAAGAAGAAAGGGCACGCGGCATACGGAGCTTTCTTCCGAGATGATATCACTGCTGCGCCCACGAAGATAGTGTTTTAGTAGTGCAACTGTGCTTCTCATGGGAATGTCCATCTAGTTTTTATGTGATGCACGGTAATTGTGCATGTAGCTGTGCTTCAGGCTATCATGAAGTCGATTTACGAGTTTTGGTAAATCTGATAAGCAATGGTTGACAATTTTGCTGTGACTTACCCTATCGCCACTACTTAGTATCAACTTCCAGTTCGGCAATACGTTAATTGTAACGCGTGTTTCATCATCATCGTTTTTGCGGTTAGGCCATCATTTCCGAGCCAGCCATATCAAACGCAATAAATCAGGAACACAGCAAGGCTCACAGCCCTCACGTTCTCAGTCAGCGTCTAGTATTTCGTGCCAATCGACTATGATGGGCCTTTTCAGCCAGGCTGGCTCCCATATCAAGAGGGCACGCGGTCTCTCCGTGGACGATAGGGCGCCAGAAGACACAGAGCCCGACGACACTTCAATCTTGTTCGTCATTCTTCTTTTACTTACTCACTCTTACTTAGACCCATGATTTACCTGGATACTGATTCTGAGTATAGAGATGAAAATGAGGGGTCTGTCATTCTTTCGCTGATATCCCAGCTCAGGTGCGTGCTGTGTGTTGCGTGCCAAGGCTTCGGTTCTGACACCTAAACAAGAGTTGGGATGGATTTGTCGAAAGTAACCTTTCCTACGTTTGTGCTTGAGCCCCGGAGTATGCTTGAACGCATCACAGACTTCATGTCGCACCCGGATCTCATATTCGGGCGAGTACACTGTTACCTCTCCCGATCTCAGGTGTAACCCCTTGCCCAGTGCTGAGAAGTGCGACGACCCAGAAGAGCGATTCACTCGCATCCTTCAGTACTACCTCGCTGGATGGCATATCAAACCAAAGGGCGTAAAGAAACCGTAAGTCTTCACTCATCTCGCATCAACAACCCTTGGTCAGCGAGCGCAGGTATAACCCCGTTCTTGGAGAATTCTTCCGTTGTAGATATGACTACCCAAATAATACACAAGGTTTCTTTGTTGCTGAGCAAGGTATGTCACTTGTGGACCCAACGAATGCATGCTGGCGCTCACCACTCCATTCTTCAGTGTCACACCACCCACCTATCTCCGCATTCTTCTACATTTCACCTGCAAATCGTGTCTGCATCGTCGGGGAGCTCAGACCAAAGTCTAAATTCCTTGGCAATAGCGTCTCTACCACCATGGAGGGTGAGAACAGAATCACACTTATGGGTGTCCCAGATGATGGCGGTGTGTGGTTCGTGCGCATGCACAGACATGCTATTACTGACTTGCACGACAGAGTACGTGGTAACGATGCCTAATATGTATGCAAGGGGGATTCTATTTGGCAAGATGGTACTGGAGCTAGGTGATACGTGTGTAGTAAAGAACGAGAAGAACAGACTCTTCTGTGATTTGGAGTTCAAGACGAAGGTGACTGCGCGGCTCCCTAGAGGATTGTTGTCTAACTCTGTCTCAGGGCTTCTTCTCTGGAACATATAATGCAATAGCTGGACGTGTACGCCGAGGAAACTCAGACACAGGCGAGGTATCAGGGCGGTGGAGTCACGTCATGGAATTTAAGAGTATTAAGGTTCGCCAAAGAACTGTCTTCTCACTAGAAGCTTCCTGATCTAGTTACAGAGTGGGAGCAAACGCGTGCTATTTGATGCCGCGAAAGATGGACAAAACGTAGCACCGAAATATGTACCGGATGTAGAACAACAGGAACCATACGAATCACGCCGGTGAATGTGTTTTATGTGACTACTTGAACATATGGCTCATGATAGTACCCGGATGCGCAGCCTATGGAAAGACCTTACGCAGGCTATCGAGGAAAGGAATATGGAACGTGCCACAGAAGCAAAGAGCGCAGTGGAAGACGCCCAACGTGAACTGCGCCGCAAGCGAGAGGAGAGCGGCGAGAAATTTGTTCCTCGCTACTTCGAGAGACACGACGGACGGTGGGAGCCTAAACTCAAGTAATGCCATCTCACATATCCCTGCATGATCTTTACTGATACTGCTGATAGGATCCCTCGAGATGATTCTTCTGATGCTATAGATGCAGTGCAAACCTGGATATGGCCACCCACGGCAGGATAGCGTTGATCCGACATGTACTTTTTCATCCTGACGATTGTCTGCTTTTGCTTTGCTTGTGTCTTCACCCATCATCACATTTACATCTTATCCCACGCAGTTGTAACATAATGCGCATCCGTTGGATTGTACCTGTAGCCAAAATTGAGGGGTATATATACGACGATGGATCCAATGTCAGTACCATATATGAAATGAATGAATATAGGAAATGCGGCAAAACTAAACAGCAAGACCATTGATTAGATCAGGATATCATGAGGTCGAAATGAGCAAATGCGGATAGTATCGAACGAATTACGAGTACCAGCCATCGTCGTCCGGTATGATTGAAACTGTACTTGGCGTCGGGGATGCGACTGACCGCGAGTGTTGAGAAGTGATCGAGATCACAGATTGAGGTCGATATGATCCGATGGGTCGCCTGGGCTGAGGAGTGGCAGGCACTACAGAACTGAGCTGGGGTAATCTACGTGGTGCATGCATCGAGTCCCGAACGGATGGAGATGATTTGGGAGGAGTATCGTTACGAGGTAGGTGAGAGCCATTCATATGCGCTACTGGTGTACTTGATCTATCCCCAGAAAAGATGGTACTTGAACGCGAATCAGGACGAGGGGGAGACTCTGCATGGCCGATTTTGATATATGAGGACACCATAGATGGGGCTGGGGTCGCCTTGGCCTTCGAAAGGTCAGTCTCAAGCCGAGCAACTTGAGCTTCAAAGTTTGCAACCTGATCGCGTAACTTTTGCTCTCGGTCCTGCAGGTTAGACATCAATCAGAATGTAGCACGCGGAACTACTGATTCCCACCTTAATCAAGCGGTCTTCTGCTTCCTTTTCTTCCAGTTGAAGCTTTGCAAAGGAATAATCTGCATCAAGTTGAGCATGGGCTTGCTCTAACTCGTCGAGCTTAGCACGTGTCATCTCCAAGTCACCCTGATACTCTTTCGCGCGATTCTCCCACTCAGAGGATCGCTGTTGGGCTTGGGTCAAGTTTTGTCTAGCAGCAGTTGCGGTGCGTTCAGCGTTGGAAATTTTGTGCTCTTGTTCCCTGAAACGCTTTTGAAGCGCTGCATGCTCGCTTTCGAGGATACGACTCGTTTGTCGGAGTTCCTTAAGTTCTTCATTGCCAGCCTGGTTCATAAGGGTAGTGAGCATGTCAATTTGCTCAGCTGCGCGATGGAGGTCGTCCCAGTGACTCTGTTGTGAAAGCAGATGCTCGTGCTCTTTCTGGAGGAGCTGAAGGGTATGCACGGCCAAGACCTTCTCATGTGTCACAAGCTTCACTGATGCGTCCAATTCCCCAACCTGACATGCCATCAGACAACGAACGGTGTCAACAAAAAGAGCGATGTACCTTGGAATTGAGATTAGCTTGTTCAATCAATGCTTCCTTGTTCGCCTTCTCCAACTCGCCAATGCGTTCCTGATTGGCATGTGTTGCAATATCCGAAGCTTTGAGGCGTGCAAGGCTTTGGGAGAGCGCTCCCTCTAGTTCAGAATTCCGCGACCCGACGGCAGCAATATCTGCGTTCTGGGTTTTGATAGTACTATGGAGTTCTTCGACCTGAGCACGGAGCTTATCTCTCTCAGATTCAACATCCTTGAGGCGTTCGGCAAGGTTGTCTTTCTCCACCCGGACTTGGCCATGGGCTCCACGAGCCTTTGCCACCTGTGCCTGGTGTTCAGCATTCGCTGCCTTGAGTTTACGGATCTCTTCTTGGTCTCTTTTTGAAGCGTCTCTAGAGACTGCGAATTCAGCATGAGCAGTTTGAAGAACGTTGACGGCTACATGCAACGCCTGAGGTAGCGCGTTCATACGCTCAGAGAGATCCTCGCGGAGGGACTTGTGCATCAAGAAAAGCTCATCGTTTTGTGTCGAGCAGGGCAAATGGGTGCTAACCAGGGAGTTAACGGCAACCTCCAACCGGTGAATGGCTGATAAAATTTCTTCATTATTCTGCGACGACGCCTGGGCTTGCAGCTCTTGACTACCCGACTGCATAGCGCATTTGATACCATCAAGTTGAGCAGAGAAGCTGGCGACAACGGCGTGGAGATCAGTGTGTTTCGAGGTAATTTCGTCGCTCTTTTGGGCTATGAGTTGCTGAGCCTCACCCAGGACATCTAGCTTGGGAACCACATCATTGATCGAGTGGAGCAGGCCAGAGACTCCCTCTGTGATTTTGCCTGAAACGACTTCGATGTTGAAGGCCTTGTCGCGGACAGCAAGACGAGAGTCCAGACGTTCCACTACTAGATCAGCCACTTGTTCCTTGATTTCATGCGTGTCGATGGGGCCAATGACACGTCGAACTTCAGCAGTGATTTGGGCAATCACCTCATCAGTATCCAGGGTCACCTTGGGCAGCAGAGGTATGATGCTGTCCACGATTAACCCGGCGGTCTCCCGTTTGTCGGCTGCGAGGTCAATCAGCTGCTCGATGTTTGGCTTGACGGCTTGACTAAGCTGAGCGGTGAGGACATTATAGTCAACAGCTTCAGGTCGCAGGGCCTTGAAGGTGGGTTTCAGAGCGGCCATGATATCACCAATCAGGGATAGCCGTTCGGGT
The DNA here is from genome assembly GCA_016695475.1 of Suillus decipiens. Classification (NCBI taxonomy): domain Eukaryota; kingdom Fungi; phylum Basidiomycota; class Agaricomycetes; order Boletales; family Suillaceae; genus Suillus; species Suillus decipiens. Next base: position 139,402 of record MU172969.1, read on the forward strand.
TTGTCTGCGAAAGGACCAGAGTGTTTGTCGATTTGTGACGAGAGCTGTCCAATGTCGTCAAGAATGACCTGCATGTTCTTCTTCAACACTTCCAGAGTGGCAACAACACTTGTTGCTCCCGTAGGTCCAGCTTGCTCGATGCGATCCACGAGCTCACGCAACTCTGTCTGCATCAACAGTAGACCCTCTGCATTACCTCGCTGCACCACATCGCGGATGACCGCAAGGTCCAGTTCGCCACGGGCATCCATCTGGCTGTCATCGAGACCACGAGCAGCAGACTCCTGAAGCTGGGTACGGAACAAGCCAACAACCTCTGTAATCATATCTTCTGTGGCAGGGCTGATAGACGGTCCACTTGTCGACGTTCTGGCCCGAGTGAGCTCAGCGCTGAGTGTTTTGAATTTCTCGGTTAATAATGCCTCAATCTTATCTTCTAAAGCTTGCGCCTCAAGACGCTTCGTGAGGTTGAGGGCAGGAATAGAAACATTCGAAAGCTCCGAGGTATGAGAGTTATGAGCACTATGCAATGCAGGCAATGACGAGCGACGCTTGATAGCAGGTGTAAATATGTCAGGAGAGTCGAACGTTTGTCGTTGAAGTCCAGGGTCCGTGACAAGCCGCGATTGTGAACGTTGCTGTAACATCGAGATGGCGGGTGCTGCAAGATCGTCTAGGGACGGCCGTTGCGAGTGCTCGCGGGAACTCAGCCGAGAGCGCACAGTGCGGCGAGTTTTTTCATCACCCACCAGAGCTTTGAAGACACCAGCAGGTAGTGTATTGCTGGGAGTAGGATTCTTGAAATCCAACGGAATAGGCGCGCGTTTCGGCCTGGTAGGTGCAATCGATGGGAACGTGCTTGGAATGCCAAGAAAGTCATCGTTCTGGGGTGATTTACACTCGCCGACCGTTTGTGCGTGTCCAGGTATCGGTATCTCAATCTCCTGCACTCCATCTTCATCAGGTAAGGCGAGAGTGGAAAACCCAGAAAACGTGAGAGGTTGCAGTGGCCCAGCACTCGTATTGAAATCTCTTGATCCCAACGTCCATGGCGATGTAGGAGCAGAACGACGGCTGCGCGGAGTCTCGCCTAATGCAGGGAATCTAAACGATGCCATGTTCTCCTTGCCGCTGTCATCCTCATTCTCACTCAACGATGAGCAGGATCCACGACGCTGCCTTTTCTCCCGTCCTTGTTGAGCACGTGCCGGTGGGATTGGCAGAGGTCGCGGTGGCTCAGGTGCGGGGAAGGTCATACGAGGCACCCCAGGTGGCGGACGGAATGTGAACCCTGTGGGCTTGAACTCTTGTGCAGCCGCATTGAGTGGCTTTCCGAGGGACGGAATACGTGTATGGCTAAGAACGGGAATCTGCAGCGGTGCCGCCTCGAGGGACCACGACCCAGACTGCCTGGCTGAACCAAACACGAAAGGCTTCGCGTGTGGGTTGAGCGCTCCGAATGAAGACGACTGCGGGATGGGAGCCGTGGGAGCCGATGCTTCATTGTGGACGTCGAGTTGCTCAGAGACATTGCGCGAATGAGCAAGGGCGGGGTCATGGGCTGAGTATTGTCCTGAGTGACCACGGGAGTGGGGAACAGGGGGGAGAGGTCGCCTTCCAGTTGTAGACGCCGATAATGGTCTGACTGGGAAATCTGCCGGATCTACGCCAAGGAATGCTGTATGAAGGTCTCCTCGGTGATCCTCCTCGCTTGGATTCGAGACAATATGGTAGTCACCATGTAAAGACATGCCCAGTCCGCCACCCGAGGGAACAGGAAAGTTGTGGAGACGTCTGGGTTTCTCAGCTTCATGTTTCCTTTGGCGCAAAATACGGCGTTGCACCCTATTTTGACGAGCCCGCTCTTCGTCTGAGGGATTAGACCACTCGCCAATGCTCTCCTTCAAGTTTGTCAAACTGGTGCGTGAATGGCGCAGAAATTGTAATGCATACCTCGTCATCTGATTGTTCTTTATCTGCATGCATATCCTCCGATCCTGTCCACTCTCCGACCGCCTCTTTGTCAAGGTCATCAATGCCTGGGTTACCAGCCGGGCTCCGGATGGGCACCAACTTAGCCTCAGACATAGCACCTTCGGTGATGCCACCAACCGACCGTAATGACAGTGCAGCCGACAGTCGTGACACATGCCTCGAATGCAATCTGCTCAGCGCAACCGTTGTCGCATCCTTCCCTAAATCCTGACCATCAGGTCCTTCCATATCAATTACAGCATTATCATCTGTGTCGGCGGGCACTTCTTCGTCCACAGGTTCTTCCTCCTCCGGAATGTCGAGGCCGAACCCACGAATGAAATCAGGACGACTGCTTCCACGAGAGATACCGGGAGGAATGAGAGATGGAACAGAAACTGGGACGCGGCCTTGTGGAGCATGAATACCTTCGATAGGAGCGGGGAATGGCTCGGCAGGGAAGTTTGTTTCGATGCTGTCGGAGCCGAGGACTGCGTTCGGCCCAAAGGGATTGAATGCTGCGCTTGGAGTGTAGAAATTTTCGTGGAGTGGAGGGTGTGCAAGGGACAGACTGTGACCATGCCTATTTTGGAATCGAGGAGGAAGTTGATGTGGCGAGGGAGACAAATTGAACAGTGGCTGAGGCGAGCGCGACAAAGAATTTAGTGAGGATGCAGTCTGTGATTGCTGCAATTTATTCAACTTGAAGTGCAGCAGGGACGGGTCGGCAGGAGATGAAATCTTAGACAAGTCAAGACACGTCATAATGTGTAAGATGAAAAAAAAAGGATACATACTGATGATGCACGTGCATGAGGGGCGTGTATTGGAAGGGTACCTCCTGAACCTCTTTCTACACCCAACCTCTCGAGTTTTTGTTCGATAATATTCATCTTTATAGCATCCCATGCAGCCTGTGGAAGAGTCAAACGTTATGTGGGAAGAAGCTGAGGCTTGCGCACCTTCCCAGGAAGAAACACGTCTACTGTATCAGGAATGTCTTGCCGCCATGAATCTGGTGGATAGAGTTCAATTGAAGTTGTCTCAGGCGCAATAACCTCTGGCTCTTCCGTGTTCAATACAGCTACCGGTATTCTTGCCCATGAAGGACGCGTTGACACTTCCCCGACATCGCCGGGGATTGTTTCCACTGGTATATTTACGACAACCTTCTTACCCTTTGGGGCTGGAGTGGGTGCAGCGTGCGGAGGAGGCAAGGGGCTGTGCTTACGCCCTGGTCCTCCGAGAGGTGCTTTGGGCGGACCACCTATGCTAACGCTTGGAGCTCTTCTATTCCGAGGAATGAAGGGCTGTCCAAATGGCGGGCCCATCTGCGGTGGAAAAGCAGAAGCCAAGGGAGTCATGGGAACGGTACTCGATGGTGGGTAACCGGGAAAATGAGATATGCTTGCATGTCCTTGGTGATTCGCGTAGGTCGGACGAGCAGGAGCAGGAGGTGGTTGGTGAGGAAAAAAGGATTGCATAGGTGTTTGAAGCGGAGGACCATTCATAAAGTAGGGTGGAGGATGAAAACTATGCTGGAGAGCGGTAGGAAGAACAGGTGAGAACATAGGTTGCCTGCCGTCAAAAGGCTGCTGCATGGTAAGCATTGGAGGTATGCTGAGCCTAGGCGGCGGTTGACGGGGATGCGAATCCATTACGCAGAAATTATGTTTCTGTAGTGCAGACGCTGAACAAATTGGCGCTGGATGTCAGTGACAACAGTAGACTGAACTATGCGACGCTCCAAGAATAATCTTCCTCTGGGTATCTTGAAACCAAAGCATGCGCAGGAGACGCGCACACTGCTGCCCTCTGCACTGGAAGTCTGGTAATCAGACGTGAGGACAAAAACAATCAAAACTAAACATCAAGAAAATCACGTCCATTATACCAACTGGCACGTGGCTTTGCCCCGGATTTATGCAGTCGCAAAGTTATAGAAAAAAACTGACATGTAAGAAATACAAAATAGTCATGCATGAAGGGAGGAAAAATGTAAGTTATAGGTAGGTCATAAACTCAGTCCTCCTCAAACATAGACACATCCTCCGTCTCTGAAACAGAATCTGACTCTATCTCAATATACTTCTTAGTCTTTGCTCGTGCTGGTCGCTTCGGCGGTGCAGGTGGAGCATCCGAATCGCTCGCAACAATGATCTCATCATCGCTCTCCTTCTTGGCTACAGCTTTCTTCGCAGGAACTGGTTTGCTGCTCGAAGGTTTTCGAGCGACGGGCTTTTTAGGCTCTAAGTGACCAGGTGGTTTCTTATCAAAGAAGTCGGTCACTGGGGCCTGACTGATCTTCATCTTCTTCGCCGCAGGCTTGATATAGTCCTCATCACTGTCCTCCTCCACCTTCGAACTAAGCAAATGATTATTGGTTGATTTTTTTTGCCGGAAAAAAGTTACCTTTTCCGTTTGGGAGGTTCCTCCCTAGTTTTGGCCTTGGCTTTGCCCTTCGCTTGTACAGCTGGCGCCACCTCGAACTCGGAATCAGAGCCTGCCTTCATTTTCTTCCGCCCGGGTAACGACTTGCGATGTTCGAGTGTCGCTTGCTTCTTCTTGATCTTCTTACCGTTAGCGTCAAGTAAAGACTTATTATCAAACTCTTGACATGATTTCTGACATGGAACTCTCAATCTCGTGATTTAGGCAACAGCAAAGTGAACTTACTTCCCACTCCTTCAGGAAAATATCTAGGTCCTCATTCCAGAGATCATTAGGACTGCGCTCGAGAAGAGCAAGAAGTTCAGCGTCCTTGTCTGCCGCTTGTTGCATGAGTTTGTCGATCTAGATGATACTCAGAATCAAAACACAACGAAGACACTGATATACGCACTTTCTCCTTCGTCAAGCTCCAGATAGCCATACCAAGCAAGTAGTCATAGTCAGTAGTTCCAGCATCTTTCACAGTATCTTCAGCCTCATCCTCCTCATCTTCGGGCTGCACCACATCCTCCGTCTCGCCAGCAGCCTTCGCCTTCATCACTTTGGGGAATGGTCGGAACTTGAGTTTGCGCAGCTCAGCCATAAGATCGTTCTTCTTCCGATTCGACACAACAAGCTCTTTGTCCACAATCATCTTCACGAACCGTGCCTGGTTCGAGAGCCGCTCAAATTGTATTTGCAGTTCATTCGCGAGGTAATCCTGCGTAGCAAAAGAACATAAGCACTTCGATCCCTGAATTCTCAAGAATCGCTTGCCTTTCGCTTCTGGTAGTATGCAAGCCTTCGCGGGTAAAACTCCTCAATGATCTCCTCAGGGGAAGCGTACTTCTGGATTTTGCCCTCAAAATTGAATGCTATCATGTTGCTCGTATTGATCTTGGACGTGAGCTTGAAGAACTCCGAGAGACCTTGTTCCTCAGCCTTCTCAAGGTCCTTCGCAGCCATACTAATCACGAAGTGGATGTTCACGTTATCGTGGTGTTCTTTGTAATCCTGTCGACCATACGTTAGTGAAAAAACAAGACAACGCCTGAATATGTGATTACCTTGATAATGCCATCACCTTTCTCACCAATCATGGCCTCGAGCTCAGCCTTGTAGGTTTGAGTCCACTTGTGGATCGGGAGTTCCGTAACCTCGACGGTGGTGTCATTGATTTTGCGGACGATACCAGTAACGTCGTACTTGTGGTCACCGACTTTCTTGATTGTACCTTTAAAGCCACGCCACCAAGGTAACATCGGGACCATCTCTTCAGCCGACATCAAGCGACGCAGATTATTCACAATGTCAACAGGGTTGTAGCAGGGAATTGTAGTGCTCCAACCTGATAGAACGGTCAGACTGGAAGATATTTGATTGGTCTGCTTACCGGTTCCAATGCCCTCAGCACCATTCACAAGGACAAGCGGGATGACAGGCATGTAGTACTCAGGTTCAATCCAGTCATTGTCTTCCTTCAAGTATGTCAACAGGGGAGCATCCGCGGGGTTGAAGACAGCGCGGCTCAAGGCCGACAGCTCGGTGAAGATATAACGAGCTGAAGCATGGTCTTTACCGCCCTGGTCACGCGTACCGTACTGACCATTGGGCAGGAGCAAATTCAAGTTATTGCTACCAACGTAGTCCTGGGCCAAGTTCACGATGGTCATAGTCAAGCTCGCTTCACCGTGATGGTATGCGGCGACCTCAGAGATGTAACCTACGAGTTGCGCAACCTTCAAGGACAGTTAGAGTTTACTGAGCATGTGGAATGAATACATACTTTGATTTCCTTCTTTAGCTTGCGCTTGAAGCAACCCCAGATGACTTTGCGCTGACCAGGCTTGAGGCCATCTGCTACTGACGGTATAGAACGAACGTTATCTGCCATGGAGAACAGAATCAACTCTCGGTTGATGAAGTCCGAGTATGGAATTTCGTCCATGTTGTGGTCGAGATATGTCCCAGGCTATGCGGCACGTATAAGTATGTGATAGTATATTATTGATGCTCATTCACCTTGAATTGGCGGAGCCACTCCTTTCGATCATCAGCTTTTTTCTTGCTGAAAGCAAGGTCAATCAGCGCCCTGTCACCGTCCTGTGTTGTTGCAAAAGGGATCATGTGCTTAGCCATGTTGCTGAAGTAGTACCGAGCGTCGGAATCCTTGCTTGTTCCAAGACCCTGCACAGCGTGTAAAAAGGGCAGAAATTGCCATGGGAGTAAAAGAGACCTTATAGTACTTCGAGTCCCACTTGTGAGCATCGGGGGTATCCTCCAGCCACTGCTCGTACTCTGGGATAGTGAAGAAATCGATCCGTTGTTTACCTTTTGTCACCTTCGCACACATGAGCAAATGAAAATAAAATATATCCCAAAGAAGATTGCATACCCTCACGATAGGTGTCACAAACTCAACCAAGAAGTTAGGCAACTTCAATAACGACGGGTAGAAATGATCCAAGAAATTGATGAGGAGGCCCTTGATGTGAGATCCATCATGATCCTGTGGGCAAAGTGTTAGCTCGCTCGTTAGAGATTAGCGATCCAATAAGAGAACCGACCTGATCCGTCATGATCATCAAGCGTCCATAGCGCAGACTGCTAACATTGCTGTACTCCTTGTTGTGCTGGAGACCCATAATCTTCTTGATGTTCTGTATTTCTTCATTCTTCATGATCTGGTCATGCTTCGCTTCCCGGACATTGAGCAACTTTCCACGGAGCGGGAAGACACCGAAATTGTCACGACCAACAACCCCCAGTCCTGCCACAGCTAAAGCTTTCGCAGAGTCACCCTCGGTTAAAATTAGTGTACATCGTTCAGCATGTTTCGTGCCTGCATTGTTTGCGTCGGCAAGCTTAGTCATTCCAGTCAATCTACATGACATAGTGAGATCAATATCCATTGAATAAAATCTATCTCACCTGTTGCGCTTGCTTCCATCAGTTTTCTTGATCTGCTGGTCAGCCTTGAACTTTGCCCAGTTAAGAACGTGATCAATAATCGTTGATTTCTGAACTGAACAAGGATGAGAGTTCAAACATGCAACTTCACGAGACACGTGCCTTTCTTCATGAACTCTTCGGACAATGCGGGCTTCGTGCCGAACTTGGAGGCGGTCAATGTCAGCGTCTCCTTAGTCTGACTGTCAAATGTCGGATTTTCTATGAGAGCGTTGACAAAGATCCACATGTGATTCTTAATCTGTGCAGGCTTCACTGTCGCGCCTTTATTTTTCTTCCCAATGGCAGCGATGAGGTTCTTCGCAATTTGGTCTGCCATGTGGTTGACATGCGTACCGCCCTTCGTAGTTGCGATGGAATTGGCGAAGGAGACCTGCTGAAATGTACCATCTGATACGGCGAACGCTACCTCCCACCGCGGGCCAATCTGTTCATATATCACGGCTGGCTTTCCCTGCGCCGCCCCTCCCGATGCCTCCGCAGCCTCTGCCGCCGCAGAGTTCAGGTACATCTCAACGTACTGCTTGAAGTTCTTGATCTTCAGACGCTCGTCGTTCAGGAAAACCTTCACATCCTTGACGGTGCCTGCGAGATCGAATACGCGCCGCTTGAGTAAAGACAAGGTATCTTCGTCAATGGTCTGCATGCCAAAACGTTCCAAGTCCGGCCTAAAGGTGACCTTCGTGTACTCCTCGCCCTTTCCGTTCTTTGTTATCTTTGCAGTGCCAACCTTGCTCATATTATTCGTCCACGTTTGTTTGTACTTCTGGCTGGTGTTTTTGTCTGCAGTGTCAACAGTGAATTCATGGGAATAGATGTTGGCAAGCTTGGCACCGTAACCATTACGGCCACCAGTGAGTTTCTTCTCGTCGTCGTCATAGTTAGAAGAAGAGAGCAGGTGACCAAATATCAACTCAGGGATGTACATTTTCTCCCGCGAGTGCATCTCAATAGGAATGCCTTTGCCATTGTTGTAGACGGAGATGATGCCCAGTTCGACGTCAATGTTCACTTTAATGGTATCCATGCTGGGATCGTTGATCTACGATAGTTGGTCAGCAATGCAAGTAATACACTAGTTTTGCACACCACACCTTGTTATCTGCAGCGTTGACAAGAATTTCGTCCACAATCTTGAAGAAACCCGGAACATATTTGACTTCTCTGTGAACCATACGCTTGTTCTCCGAATCATACGTCCACATTGGCACTGTAATTGTTTCGACGCTTCCAATGTAGGAATCAGGGCGTTTCAGAATATGCTCTAGTTGAGATAACTGTCATGTCTCTCTTGTTAACAATAGATCGCCAACGTTCCAGCATGCGTACTTTAGTGTAAGTTTCTGACGCTGTCTTATTCTTCTTTGGCGGGTCTAGTATCTTCGGTTTGGATGACCCTACACTCTCATCGCCTGAATCAACAAATTCATTGACGTCGGTTGCGCTGCAGTCGGCATTGTCATCTTTATCCACCAGTACCTTTTTCTTGGGTACAACCTTGGGTTTTGCAGGGGGTTTTGAAGGTTTTGATGCAGGTTTTGTCACAGTGGTCTTCTTTGCTGGTGCTTTTGTCTGCAAAGTGGCAGTAAGTTACGCCCTTCAAAATTTATCAAGCACGACTCACTGTCTTCTTGATGGGAGGAGCGTAGTCCTCGCTCTCTGTACCCGAGATGTTTTCAAGGTCGAAACTCTCCCCTTCTGAAGAGCTCATTATAGAAAATGAACCGCCTAGTCGTAATCGTTGATGTTGGATGAGGCTAACAATAATAGTAGGAGCAAAACGCGGTCGCGTCACGGTTCCCAACGGACGCGTCAACACGTGACCACCACGCAACCACAAACTCATTTTTCGGGTTGAAGGAAGACTAATTAGAACATAGAATAACCCGTAAATTGTCACCTCGAGGAACGATTGTGTAAGAAAGTCGAACAAAATGTTAATAACTCCGAACTGATAATTGAGTTCCGGTTCACGTCATTTCTCGGACATTTGGAATAGTTTCAGCGATGAATCGATGACTGATTGGAATCCCCATATTACATACACAAACTACCATCATGGCCGTGCTTTGATGTTGTTCACAATGATACTCTGCGACCGGAATATCAATATGGAATCTTGGCCTACACGATACTGTGCAAACCTTATATGCTTGTACATCACCCTTGAACTTGGACACAGCACGATCAGCGCACACCCATAGCTAGATAATATTAAACACAGTCAAGATACGTCAAATTGCAGGTACTTACCTCCTTTGCAACTGTGGTGATGAATCGCTCGTCGTGAGATATGACGATCACTCCGCCATTCCACGAGCTCAATGCTGCCATCAACGCATCCAGACCCTTCATCGAACAGTCAGCGGAAGTATAGAAAGACTTGAATGTGCTGTACCTCGATATCTAGGTGATTAGTAGGCTGGCAGGTTTCAGCAGCAGCAATCATAAATCGTAACCCTCTGTACTTGCCTCGTCCAATAATAATATATGAGGATTTTGCAATGATAAGGCAGCAAACGCGACACGAGACTTCTGACCTCCAGAAAGTGTGCCAATAAGCTGGAGCCTATTGTCCTTAAAAAACTGCAAATGGATCACAAGAGGTTCGCGCACCCCGTCATCCCACTAATCTGGAAGTTGCCTAGGTGGCCTCGATATTCTTGTTCTGTCTTTCCTGGAAATTTGGATGCCAGGAACTGTACAGGAGACATAGCAGGATCAAGTGTGTCGACATGATGTTGTGAAAAATATCCTCTACGAAGCAAGTGAGCACGTAATGGATCAAACGCAGTGACAACTCACATCCGCAGGCGACCATTCCGATTCAAGTCGCCACTCAAGGGCCTTAGCTCCGCGGTTAGAAGTTTAATACTACATATCACGACCAATTGTTAGCTGTATCACCGTTCTTCGAGGCACACAGTACCACTCACAGGGTTGACTTTCCAGCTCCGTTCGCGCCAACAATAGCTATTCGCGAATCTAACCCTACATCGATGTTGATGCCTTGCAGGAGAAGGTTTTCAGGCGTATACCCAAAGGTGACCTCCGACAATTGGAGCAATGGTGGCGATATCTTCTCTGCATCAGGGAATCTAGTTGCCAGACTATCAATCCGCTTCGCAGGGAACAAGAACAATTTGCCGCACTTGAAGGTTTCACCCTCTTCTTCCTCTGGAGGTTCTAACTCAGGGAGCTATAAAAAGCCTGGTCAAGCATAGCAACGAGGTTGTGCAACACGCCCACCTTTTCCAACATTTTGATTCTCATCTGTGCCTGCGAAGCTACGCAAAGACATGTTGAAAAATCATAGTAATCGCTATTTCATGTTCCTACCTCTGGCTGCATTATATCTCCACTTGTCAATGAAAGCTTGTAAGTGTTTCCGGTAATCCATTTGTGTTTCGTATTCTTTTCGCATGTTGCGGTCCCGTTCCGACTTAGTTGAGTAGAACTGGGTGAAATTCCTGCGAATTGACTGCCATTAGGAACTACACTCATCTGGGTATGAACTAGACGAACCCTTTATAATAGTCTAGTCTACCAGAGTGCTGGTGTACGATATCAGTCGCAACGGCATCTCTGAAAACAATCGTATTTCAGATGTAAAACGAGGATATTTGCACACTCACAAGAATGCACGATCGTGAGATCTGTCAAAAGCGTGAGTAGAATGATATTCACTCGTACACTTGCTTAACTAACACAACAAGCAACGTTCCGGGCCATGTTTGAAGATAATCTTCCAGCCAAGCCAGTGCATTTAGATCGATATGATTTGAAGGCTCATCAAGCAAAAGAAGAGCAGGCTATATCCAATTACATGTGTTTCAAACCTTAGTATCAAACAATCAGGAACTTAAGCAACGTACCTTCACAAAGAGCGCACGTGCTAGCGCGAGTCGCATTCTAAATCCGAGACATCAGACATTGCCAGGTCCCACTGATTTGACTTACCTCCAACCTCCACTGAATGTCCTTGTAGGCTTAGATTGGTCCGCCTCGCTGAAACCTAGCCCTGAAAACTCCATGTCATACATGACGTATGCTTTAATATGGAGAGATCGACGTACCGGCGAGAAGAGTGGCTGCCCTCGAAGGACCACTCTCGGCATCCATATCACTCAAACGAGCATGCACATCCGCTAATCTTGACGAAGCTTCCTCCCTAGCATCCTCGAACCGTTTATCATCACCTTCCTTTTCCAGCGTAGCCAGGCGGGCATTCAAAGAAGCTTCCTCCTTCAACAGGTGATCTCTCCAGACGTCAGCTTTAAGAACAGAATCGAGAGCGGTTGTGTCATCCCCGACAATCTATACAGAGTTCATGCACAGGCCCATATATAGAACATAAACACAGTGACTTACCTCCTGTTCCACGAACAATATGGTAATATGTGCAGGAATAGGTACTTCCCGCATAGCTATATGCTTTAAAAGGGTAGACTTTCCGACACCTGATAAAGTTGTGTAGTTGTGCCGACAGGTAGTACATTATAGAGCGTACCATTGCGTCCAATGAGTCCATACCGACGACCATACGCTAATGTGAGGCTTGCTCCTGAACTAAGGCGATACCTCACAACAAGTATCACAGGAATCAAAGATTAAACGCACAGTATACGATTTGAACCGAAATTGACGTCAATGGACGGCAGATGTATATCTTTGCTCTTGTTTTTGGCAGCATTTGCCGCTTCCAAGGGATTTATCTGAAAGAGGTCATAACCAATTTGAAAGAAGCAAGGACAAGTAAATCACCTTCATGAACATCTCTTCGTAATTTTGCTGCCAAACCTATGATCAAAATGATTTGAAGAAATAAATGTTTCAACTGACCTGCTTGCGGTGCTGATCCAGTAGCTTGGACCCTTCGTAGAGGTCGCGACGAGCACGTTTCTCAATCTTGGCCTGAAAGCAGCCATTGTATCATGTACATCTGACACAGAAAGCCGTTATGCTTACCTTGAGCTTGGCTTCCTGTTTCTCAAGCTTTTTCACGTCTACTCTGGATGCTCTACGTAGGAATACCACTAAGTTCGAGGCAGCCGTAATGACATAAAATACAGGCTCACTTTCCCTTGTTGATGCTCTCAAGGTCTACGCCTTCTCCAAGCCCAATGGTGTTCGACATGGCACCAACCTTGCTCATGTCCATAACTTTGTCAAGCTTCATCAGTTTTGGTCGACCGCTATTTCTCGCTCGTGCACTCAGTTGCTCGGCGAGGATATCCCGGAGGCGTACCATCAGCCTCTTGACATCGTCTGGATGATTCATACCCAATGAATCTAGGATGTCATTGGCCACCTGAAGAACATCTTCCTCTTCTCCAGCGTCATCGACTAGATAACCTGAAAGATACTGAACGATGAGTTCTTCCGTACCAGGGAAGATCGAGCGTATTTCTTCTGCGATCTCTATAGAGGCCATCTTTTGTCACCGATGAGGTAAAAAAAGGAGTAAGTCCTGATACGAAAAAATGTAGTCCTGTTCCGGCGTAACTTAGCTAGATGGCCAAATATAGAATGTGTTCCCATGTCTAAAGGCTGACCCTTCAAGTTCAAGCTTCCAGGTTCAAGTACAAGTACACCTTCAAACAACTTTCAAATATTTGTTCAAGGCTTCGACCATACACTGTACTGCTACTCCAAGTCTCCAACACCGGATCCACGTCTATTTCCACCTTGGCCCTTTCCTTCTACCTCAACAAGCTCGGTGGATCTTCACAAACGGCATCACATCAATGTCGTAGAACAAGCCTCACATAGGCCGTCGTGCGTGGTCTCACCTACGCCATCCTGCATCGGGATAAAGTCATGTTCGAAGCCACAAATAAGAAGAAAATCACCGGAAAGGCGACTTCTGAGTGGAAATAGCCATGTCATCACTTTGTGCACCGTCCCATACACTTGCAGTTGTAACGAGAACCTTGCTGATTCCAACACACTTGCAATTGCAAGGAGAATCTTGGCGAGAATAACCAACTTCAGATGTTCTCGTTCGTGAATAATTAATCCATTAGAAAGATAGCAATGTGGAGAGAAGTGTGTGGCCAGAAGCTCAGCAAACTGATGCAAGGCCCGGCTCTCTGTTTGAAGTTTGAACCACACCACCTACTTGTTGTCCATCCCACCACTTAATGACCCAGACATCTTCAACCGTTCAGCTGAGCTTTCAGCAATGGGATTCGAGTTTAGCAGCCACTTCGCAACTTGGGCTAGCATGGATTGACGTGTAAAGGTTGAGATAGTGCTATAGCTTTATGTGTTCTTTGGTAGCTTGATCTGGAAAGTGCCTAATTGATCATCGTCAACTCAGCACTATACACCATAATATTCGAAATATTGCGTACACTGAGGTAGAGTGGTGATTTCAGGGACTACCGTCCCGTGAAACCCGATTCGAGACAATGCACCTCGAATAATGCCAGCAGGAAGTACCACATACTTATGAGACATGTCAAGGTATGTAGAAGATCGATTGAAATGGTTGACATACCAGTTTGGCTCGCTTAAGGGCTTCTTGTCGACCCTCCCACGAGGAAATTCGAGCAATCGGCTTAAAGGCATTATCTTGAAGAACATAGACCCCCTACGAATATATTAATGCTAAATTTCCGGAGTCATGAACCATTGCTTACTCTGTGATTCGTACGCAAGTTGTCGACTTGTTTGTCCCAGCAAGAGACCCAAAGATCCTTGCAAACAAACTTGATAACGTCCAGAGAGTCGCTGAATAATGGGCGATCGCGGCAGAGTCTTGGATGCAATTAGGATGCGAAGCATTTATTTTGAGACACCCTACCTCTCCGCGAAGTTACCCCCAACGTGCATACCGATAGCTTCCAGCCTAGACCTCACCCCCTCATCCTCATCTCCAGACCCTGATACTTTACTTGACGTGTTACTAGCGCTGTCTCTTGGATTCTGTTGTTTGGTGGGTGGTGCTGGTGCTGGTAGAACCAACCCAGCTTCGACCATGTCACACTCGATTTTTTTTGCTCGAGCAGAAGCGACTGCTGATGAGACACGAAGGGCATTCACAACTTCAATCAATAAATAGTCCATAACTGCACTATCGACCATTCGAACAGGAGGGTCAGCAAGGACGCTGAGGGCAGTGGCCGGTGCTACCTGCATTTGAAGATGAGTTTCGAGTAATATGCCGTCACGGTGCAATAAGTCAAGTACTGGCGCTGAGCGCTAAATGTACCTCTTATGTAAGTAAAGCTCTGCCTAGTTTCTTTCTTCGCGATCAAGACAAGCCCCGGTGACCAAAATATCGAGATATTCTGTACTTCATTGAGAGTATTCCATTGGATTGTGATTGATTGCATAATGATAGCACAAAAAGATACAAATATACAAATACATGACCTTCACACCAACTCAAAGTTTCGCGTGCTGAAGGACAAATCCAGATGATTTCTTCGACTTAACTTTGTCCACATCTGCAAGCGTAACAGGCCGGCATTCATGAGCGTGATTGTATCCTAGCCTGATATATCGTGCAGGTTAGTAGACTATATTAGAACAAGAATATGTTTACCTGGCCTGCCCGTCGATACCCCCTGCCTTGTAAAACTCGGGCCTGCGAAGTAGACTGACGACGACTGCACCCCCAATACCAATGTTATGAACAAGACCAAATTTTCCCCGCTTGTCCGGAATGTCAAATAAGCCAGGTGCTTGCATAGGTCCTGCCACTGAAACATTAATTACATTAGGAAGATCACGAAAAAGAAACATCGATTGCCACACGAACAGTTACGCAATTGCACTGCCAAAATGATGAGAACAATATCGTCAAAACAATCAATACTACTCACTTGTAATATAGAAGTGCATGCCCAGACCAGTAGCCCCGAGTGGATGTCCTTTGGCTTCAAGACCACCGCTCGGGTTCACAACATACTTACCGCCGTACTACAGGAGGTTCAGTTGCTGCCGAATTGAAAGAGAAAACTCTGACCGTATTATCACCCCTTTCAACCATCTTATGGGACTCATCAGGGGCGCAAAGTCCAAGGGCAGGGTACATGATGAGCTAGACAAGCGTCATTCGCCAGAATATGTAAGGAAAAGCAGACTTACTTCATTTGCGGAAAAACAGTCATGCAGCTCGACCACGCCGACCAAGTCACGCCCTTCACCGTCGGCAAAGCCAGCGTCTTTGAATACTTTGTCAGCACATCGCTTCGACATCCCATAACCGACGACTTCCATAGCGCTTTCTGTATCATACGCGGCAGGATCGTCTGTCTCCAGGTGTTGCGCGACTATTTCAATAGATTGATTCTCCAATCCATTGGCATGCACAAAATCTTCTGATGCTACGATACAGCAGGCTGCACCATCCTATGCATGGTGAGCGTTGAATGTTTGACAGCGGGAAGACCATTACCGATGTAGGACTGCACATGAACTTTGTGAGTTGAGCAGTGATTTTAGGTGCCTGTAGGACTTGTTCAACTGTCCATCCGTTACGGAACTGGGAATATGGGTTCTTGACGGAGTGTGCGTGATTTTTTGCGGCTAGAATACGTTAAAATACACATTTTGGTACGAGCGCCACACGATACCTATCATGGCCAAGTGTTTGACTTCGGCACCGAATTTGTCCATATATTCTTGCCCCGCGTTGCCAAACATTCGCGGAGCGCCTGGACCGAAGTTTGTTCCGGAAGTTAGGGTCTTTTCGAGACCTATGGACCGCTTATTAAACAAAAGAGTCGGTGGTGGCCTGTCGGGGAAGTTGGTCCCAAGACTACCCGCCGCCATACGCTCAAAGCCCAACGCGAGGGCACAGTCGACCAGACCTGACTTTACAGCATTGTTTGCATGAAATAATGCGGTACTTCCGGTTGAACAATTATTGTTCACGTTGGTGATGGGAATCCCGGTCATTCCAAGGCCGTAAAGAGCTCGCTACGCTAATTAGCATCGTAAAATTGATTTGAAGAGAGCCATACTTGACCACTTGTAGAATCACCATAGCAATAACCCACAAATGCAGTTTGCACTGCATCGTATGTGATACCTAAGAAGTTTGAATTGTGGTTTCGAATAAAAGATCTCTTTACGCGCAACTCACCAGCATCCAGCAGCGCTTTTGTACCTGCTTCAAGTCCCATCTATACACAAATGGAATCGGAGATAATCCATTTATGGTACTGATTCTACTCACATCCTCCGTTGTCCTCTGACCTCTAGGCTGCATATGAAATGAATTGGATGTTAAGGACTGGCAAGATTGAATTATTAACCTTTATGAATGCCGTGCATCCACAGCCGACGATAAAAGTCCTCTGGAACTTGTTCTGAGGCATGAAATGCTGCGTCACGATATGTAAGGTGCGAACGAAGTGCGTTACTGCACTACTTACTATAAGTACTCGCACGTTTAACACGGAACCAAATACCATCCGGTAACTTAGAAGCCGGTCCTCCGGGCATTGATACGAAGCCAACAAACAACAACAAATTCTGAATCAGTTTCTGTTTTGAGTGTCACCAAGTTGGCAAACGATGAATTAGTCTATGAGACTATGATGAATACATTCGATTATTCAGATATTATTTACTGATGAGCTTGAACTTCTATTGTCACAAGTGTCATTCACTGCATAAAGCCAGATCCTAATCAGAGGAGGAAGATAATATGTATAACTTTTATTAAGAACTTCAAACCCAACATTCATTTAGTCACACCCAAACGATAGGTGTGTATCTCAACAGTACACTAAGCTGCTAGACTAGATCTTAAAATTAAACCTTACACTAGCCTGATTGTAGTACGGAAGTAAAGTATATTTCTGCGGCCGCGAGAGATCGAGAGTAGGACCAATATGGCTCTATGAAACCAATGCTGCTATCAAGAAAGTGGAACGAAAGAGCAAGATGCTCAGAATCAGGTTGTAAATTCATCACCATCGAAAAGATAATCAATCAGGTGACGCACGACCTACATAAGGAATTACCAAAAATTGCTAATGTTAAAGAACGTTCACTCACTTCCACATTGACGCTATTGCCAATGAGCCGATACTGTGACTTTAGAGATATAGTAGGTGGCCACAGAAACCGTTGACTGCACTCTGGATCCTCGATTCGAAAGATCTTCAAGAGTTCACTGGGAGTAAAATACCGAAGGTGTAGCTGATCTAGGACGCGAACGGCGTCTTCATCTCCCCGCGATTGAGCTTCAAGAAACCTGTCAAAGACCTCACTGGTCTGCCTCACTTCAGTCTGAAATTCAAGTTTCAACATCGTGACCATAAACTTACGTCAAGGTCCTCATTCACCTGAAGTATAGAACCCGTACGCTCAACAAGATGTGTATAACCTGGGGTAAAATTGGTAAATGAGATAGTCGGGGTCTGAGTAAACAAACCCCTCGTGAAACAACAGGTCCGCCGACTAGATGGCAGTACGATGTCGAACAAACGACCCCACTTTGAAAGCACTCGATCGGGAATGTTGTGACGTAGAGAAACTACATCCTCATGTGCATGGTCCAAATATTCATGTACCAAGTGTACAGGAACACCAGATGCAGCTCCTGGTATCGTCTCGTGAACCCGATCGAAGTGAAATTCGTCAAGGCCAGAGAACCTGAGGGGAAATAATTTTGCAAGAAGGTAGTATCTCAGTCGTGAATTGGGGATGCCAAACTGTACAGGAGTGAGAAGAAATTCGGCAACAACGTAACCGAACCGTTGGAGGGCATCGACTAAGCGTCTCCTTGTCGTTGAATCCTTTCCAAAGATACATCAGGATGGGACAATGCGCACTGAGGGATAAAGTCAACTAACCTGGAAGCCCGCTACATTCTCGATGAGCATGTAGCGAGGCTGCGAACCCTGAGCGGCGAGGTCTGGCAAAACATGATCGATCAGATGAAGAAACGACTTCGCTCTAGGGTCTGCCTCTCCTCTAGCATCAGGGTTCAAGATGGTATAAGGTTGGCAGGACGGGGATAAGAGCCAGACGTCAGCATGCAGATGTAAAAGATCTGCCGCAGAAAGGATTGATATGTCTATCTATGGATGGAACACACAACCGTCCCCACGCAGGTCAATGCCAAAGAATTGATGAATCAAAGGTCGACCTACCCTGGTAACTATTTTGGCACCATAGTTAGCTGCATATACCTGACATGCAGTTTGATCCCAGTCGAACGCTTTCACAGGGGAACAGGCCACACGACTTTGACGAAGTGCGAGATGCAGGCCACCTAAGACATGACTTTAGTAAAGGCTCGATCATCCGCATCGATATCCATGAAGCACCTATGCCACAATAAAATTCAATGGCCCGCACGGGCATAAGCAAATTCAATTGTGTGAGTTGAGTGGTGTCGAAATATTGGCGATTTTACAACTACATCATTTTCGGATCAACCTGTGGTTATGTAATCGTGAGGGTTGTAAACTAATTAGAAGATAGACTCATTTGTCTGCAAGTTCACCCTTAATCTCTTTTCTCCAGTTGTGAAGGGTTGGTCAAGACAAGAAGGGAGAGCCTGCTAAATCTCAATAGTCCGATCGATCTTTCAAAAGGCTCTTGTTCCTGTTTCCGACCCTTGGTGCATCCCTGAGGCGGCAGTCAGAGTCCCATGGCCGTGTCTGACAAATCCGCGAAAACGAGCAATGAGGTCGCATCTCCTGTGACGGGCAGTAGTATGCCGCGGCGTAGTGTTCCGAGGACACCAGATACGACAGATACGATATGGCTCTCGCACCTCACATCCCACCAAACCTCTGGTTCAACGAATGAACATATGGAGAGGGGGCTGTCATCATTGGGTGGTGCTAGGTGAGTACATGGCACGTACGAGTACGGATACGCAATTTGACATATATTATAGTCCAATAAGGCCCGTAAATGGCTTGTTACCTCCCTTTTCAAGTCAGCATGCCCATCTTCCTACGCCGCTGAGGTGAGCATGTCTATTTTGATATCCACCCTATCTGTTCATTATCGCAAGAGGTGTTTACAAATTTGCAAATATTTAAATTTCACTCATTCGAGGAAACTTGATACACACGTCCGTGCAAAGACGCTAACTTTACTCTTGTTACAGCCCTAGTAATCTTAGTGCATATGGCCAGTCGAGTTCATGCAATATTGCTCCCAAAGGTCAAGTGTGAGTATGTCATTCAACTTCTTAAGGGAAACAAAGTAGGAGTAATTGTCTCGTACAGCTCGATGGAGGACGTTTTGCCAACAGATTTTAAATCTATCTCGTGAGTGTGGCTGATTGGTTTAATTCGATATGAACTAGAAATACGATGTAGGTATCCTGCCTCTTCTCCAACATTTAGGCCCCATAAAATGATTACACCAGATTCCAGGTATGTCTTAATTTGGTTTTATGTGCAGACTTATGCTTAGTTTCAGCCCACTTGTTGTCCGTTCTCGCGCAAACGGACCTCATGGAAAGAACGATAAGAGAAGGTACGTATACTTCATAGGTAAATTTTCCTGAATGTTAATGAATTCCACCAGCCACTCGCCCCCTCGTATTACGAGAAGAACGCCGCCCACGAGGTTGGTTTGTTCACAAATGCCGACAACATTGTAATACTAAGCAATTTCATAGTTCCGCAAATGAACTCGTTGGGGGCACAGCGGAACATTCTCCCCCGCCTCGCATCTCTGATGCGCAAGATGACACGTTCAGCGTGACTACGCACCAATCAGTGGAGGTCAATAATACCACCCCAAATAGAAAGCGTCCAGCATCTCAAGCTTCATCTACCGACTTCTTACCTTCGTCTAATAGCATTTTTTCACCACCTCCTGCATCACAGGAACTTACCGAAGAGGTCGGAGGGGAGATGGCTCGAATCCGTGCACAGTTGTTAGAGAATCAGATCAGCCTCACACGAGAAGCAGAGGCACGGAGGCCTGATTACCTTAAGCGTGCAAAGCGTGTAGAGTCACCACCCCCTCTTGATGTAAACAGCTTAGAAGGACAGCGGGCCACCACAACAATCGGAGTAACGGAGAGTCCCATCAAAGGCCGGCGGTTGATGTTATTTCAGCAAACTTCTGACGAAAGCTTTGAAGAAAGTCTGATGGCAGGAGGGTACGATCGCTATGTACGTACCAGTTCCAGCTGACCTCGGTGGGCATGCTGACCCTCTCACTGCTTCACTGTTCAGCGCACGGACTTGCAGCGACCTGCGGATCCTGGGGACCCAGATCTTTCTGGAGAGCCTGAAGCACTTCCTTTGGTTAGCGAGCAGGAGCTCCGCCAACAGAACAGATTGCTTGCATTCCGGAATTCCTCCCAAGTTTCCTCCTCACGGTCACAGCTAGCCCCAGTTGAGGTGGAAGGATATGGCAGAGTCTTGATGGATATTGGACCCTCTGATCCACCCAGTCCAAACAAACTAAACCCATCGAAGAAGAAGCGTCATCGGAAAAAGAAGAAGACACCTTCTATGGACGAATCAAAGGACCAGAACACCTTCCCTTTGCAGTCGGAAGCAATTGTTGATGTTCCAAACTGGCCGGATACCCAATTTCCGTGGCGCTTGCGTTCGGAGCAGTGTGACGATTATTCCAAAATGCAGGAGGAACAACGTCTGCGATACATCGAAAATTTTCTTAGCCGGGATTCAGACGATGAAGACGACGAAGAGAGTTTGTTTCAGAACCCAACAATGCGTCCCGAGTTCGGTAGCGGCAGAGGAAAAATGTACCCTCTACTTGCTCGTTCACAGAATCGAGATCGTGGTCCAACTACGGTATCCGTTATTCCGAGCGATCCAGCTGATGCCAGAACTGCATTGCTATCGAAGCGATCAATTAGACAGTTCTCGTTTAGACGAGCGCAGCGCAAATCCATCGACGATGACATTGATGATGAAATTGTTTGTATTTGTCGAGGCAGTGATGATGGCCGAGAGTTGGTTCAATGTGACGGATGTCATACTTGGTACCACCTACAATGCATCGGCATTCGAAGTATCGCAGAATTGGGCAGGGAGGAAGATCCCTGGTTTTGTAGGAGTTGTGCCAAAACACCCCCTCCAGATATCCTGCCGTCATTCGAGCCGACGTTCGTACCAACTGAAGAGAAGCTGAGGCATGATAAAAGCTATGACCCACCCTTCTTTCACGCGGGCCTCAACCCTTCGCCAGCAGCCCCATGGAGCAACTCTACACGTCCACCCATGACACCACCTGGCCGCAGAGTGGGCCCTTATTTTTCCTCTGGTTCTTCCTGGGATGAAACATCTTCCCAGCCCGGTCCACAGACACCACAATTCTCCTCTCAAAGTGTTCGTGTGTACACAACAACGCCTGGTTGTGCTGAGATGGCTGACGAATCTCCATTTGATCCAACATCAACACCTTCACGCGGCATCAGGTTTGGCGCCCCCTTTGCAACACCCAAGAATAATTTTTGGCATGGACGCGGTCCTGAGTTGTTCCACACGCCAACTAGACCTAGCGAGGGCATGTCAAACCGTCGTTTTGGACATCATTCGTTGGGAGGTGCAGAAGATGATTCGCAACTTCCCATTACTCATCTCTCCTCTGGCCCTGACATCACACCAATTGGTCGTAATTTTACCCCTGTCGGGCGTCTCGCAGAATCTCCACTGGCTGCGAAGAATTCACGACGTGGGCCAGGCAGCGGTCGATTTCTGGACGAGCATTTTGACAGCGCGAGAGGAGGACGCCATGGTTAATCTGTACCTTCGTGAGATTGTATGTACTGTTTTTAGCTTGAGTTGCTTTTCAGTTTTACCCTACTTGTCACACCTACTGTGTTTATTAGAAACATACATTACTTTATGTATGAACAATTGTCTTTGCTCACACGAGTCGCTCGCCTTGCGATGTGCAGTGGCTCTAAGCCTTCTTATGACGTGAATGACGGTAAATCGTTGGCAAACGTTAGTTGAAAATACAATCTTCGGGCCCGGCGCTGCTCAATAGTTATTACACACCCTTGTCATAAAATGATTACGCTGGGAAGAGCGGCCAACTTACATAAAGAAATCAACCATACACACAATCCAAGGTTTGGTCCCAGGAGATTGGATTTGTACTCCGCGGCATTGATATACGTCATAAAATCTATTTGGCGTTTGTTCGTTTCCACCGAATCCTCCAATGACAAGGAGCCCGTCGAGCGGCCTCGAGCGGCTCTAGCAAGGGTCGGTGGCTAATTACGGTATACTAGAAAAAGTACTATTTTTCAAGGTTTGAAAATGGTAGTTACGGTCTTTCAGATATTCCCACGACAATGATGGGGATTCGATATAACTTGTTGCAACGGAAGAGACGAGCTCGGTATTGCGGCCTGCACATTTAATCCTTATATTATTTTCTTCATCACAGTTTCTTTTCACCATGTCTGTTCTTCAAGTTGCTACTGTACTAGCTAACCTTGCTGCAAAGGCACATTCTACGATGGTCTTTACTGCCCCATCAACTTCTAATGAATTGGAATGCTCCTCTGACGCATCCTCTCTAGCCGAAGGTATTACTATCCAGAAACATGTTGGGTTTTTGTTCTAACAGACTTTTCAAAGGCTCTTTCACAATATCCGACTCCAGCCTCTATCCCGCCTCACCACGTACCAACGAACATCTGGCAGTCCTATTGCCAAGGAACCTCTGGAAGGTGCGGTCCGATGCTGACACGCTTCGTCGTTCAGCGTACTGACTTTACCTCACTTAGCCTGATTCTCTTGCTACTACATGTGATAATTTTTATTGCCACATCAAGTTCTCGGTCCTTGAACGGCGTCATGTGAGCTCGCATTTTACATCTTAGTTAATAGTTCAGAACGTTAATTGTGCATTACAGCATTGTAGAAAGTGCGGTGGCGTTTTTTGCCACCAGTGCACTACCCGTTCAACCCATTTACTTGATGTTTCCAATCTCGATTTCCTTCATCCTCCGCGGAACGTACCCATCTCAAATTACGATAGTCCAACGTCGCCAGTTCTCGTAAAGAAGGTCTGCGATGATTGTTGGGACCAGATTCACGGTTGCAATTCGCCTCGCACTCCAGACGGCAGGCCGTCCACTCCTATGCTTGTCAAGTCTCCGGTAGATTCCAGAACGCCTTCCCCTGATTCATCTGTTTGTGCATCTCCCGTGGACAGCCCAATATCCCCATCTCGACCCGTTCGTGTTGCTCGCAGCTCCTCTCATTTCAACACCGGACTTGTTCCATTACCCACTTCTATCTTATCTCCTACTGAATTCGAGGTTCCTCAACCATCATACGGCGAACTGGACGCGTATCCACTACGGAGGTCCAGTATCATTTGTAAGGCAACAGGCGGCGGTCGCTGGGAACCCAAACACTCACCTCCCAAGATCGGTATCCGGATACCTGGGTGCAAGGCACCATACGAAATTGAAATGGAACGAGAAGAGCAAGAAGAGCGCCGTCGCTGTCAGAATCCTGTTGTGCGAGATGGAGGTTTGTGTCAGTCTGTATCTTTGCCACACTATACTGAGTCAAATCGCAGAGTTTCAATATCGATTCCGGCAGGACCGGGTTGTGGCTAGTCTTTCCCGCAATGCTTTGTGTTTCTCTACCTTCTAGGCTGTCTGTTTTGTTGGTAGTATATATCGCGTAAGCTGTTGTATTCCTTCATTGTGCATAATTGCTTGACACTTGTTTATACGTAATCTTATGGTCATGGTGTCTGGTGTTTCTCCATATTAATCTACTTGTTGTCCTTGCAGTTATTTATTATATCGCGTTTCTATATCTCACCGCATCTACGATACCATTACTTGATTGATACACTAGATATATACGATTTGTATGCTATTCATTCAATTTCCTACCAAGCATGCCCCTGATGTAGTCCAGTGGCACGTGCACTTAAACGCTGAATGGTTTCCTTTTCTGGAATCACAAACTTGAATTTGTTCACTAATCTTAACTGAAGTCTTCGTTCTCATACCCTCTCTTCGAAGGAGTAGGCTGCTCCTGTCGTAATGTTATCCTTACGCCACGTCCAACTCCGAGCTCTTGTTTTTACGCGACAAACTGCAATAAAACAAGTAGCTCTCGCGTCGACCGCTGTAGACACTGACGGCTCGCAGTCTCAGTTGTCCGGAGAACCCGTGACGCCGCAAAAGAAGCAGTCTCGGCCAATCAGAACACGTCGACCTAGAATTTCGCTGCAACACCCGCGTGAATGGAATAGACCTCTCGCATTTGGTGTTCTTCCTGCGTTCGATGAAGCACTCAAGGTCATCAAAGAGGATTCAATAGCGCTCAAGGATGAAGTAAAAGCTTTGGAGGGAGCCATTGCGCGTGAAAAGAAGACACCTCAGCCTGACCAACACGCGTTGTTGGAACTGGAGAACAAGCTGAGAATTCTAGAAGTGCAGAGCGAGATAAATTTTCCTCAAGTGAGGTGGAAATGTGCCAATGGAATGGGTAAGTAAATCGATAACCGGACGTCACGTCATATTCACAGTTTTTCAGCGGACATGTCCAAAGCTGTCGATAGACACCTCCTGGAGCAGCGGTGGAGGAAAGAGGGCGCATTAGATTTGCTGGTAAGCATGCACCAAGCTGTTCGGTAACATTCATCAATCCTCTGTTCTATAGATGGAACGTATCCACCAGATGAAAGTTGTGCCAGACGTTTTGCCTGATATTCATCCCTCGTTGGACCTCCGGGTCAACTTCCCAAAAGTAAAGTCGAATACAGGGCTTCAGGCTACTATATCAAAAGCCGTGTACGAACACGTTGAACCAGGAGTGTTTCTTCTTCCAGAGCAGGTATGCGGTGCAGGTCATTCGCAAATTCATTCTGCTGATAAGGTCCCAGACTGTAGAGCCTCCTAAGATATATACAACCGTCTTTCATCCAGAAGAGCGACTATATACTCTTTTGATGATCGATCCGGGTCAGTCGGTGTTAAACTATAAGTGACCGACACTAACACCAGTAACAGATTTTCCTGATGAAACCAATCAAACATTTCAGACGTATCTGCATTGGCTTCAGTGAGCAATAGGCTCTCCCTTCAGTTTGCTCACTGACCTCTTATTCAGACCGAATATCCCTCTTTCGAGTGTTTCTCCTTCCCCGGTGCCAAACCTGAACACTCACACTGCCTATGTACCTCCTCACCCGCAACGTGGGACTACATATCACCGCTATACCATCTTACTCCTCCCTCAACACTGCCGCCTGCCTATTCATATGGTCGCGAAGGACAAGCGTGCAGGTTTTAACGTAAGAGCATTTATGGAGAAGCATGGCCTGGATAAGAATACTGGTGGAGGTGTCCATATGTGGCGAGAAGTTTGGAGCGAAGGAGTTTCCGTGATTTACAGGGACATACTGAGTGAGTTTTGCTAGGTTTCTTTCATAAATTGAGCTGACACTGTTCTAGAAACTGCGGAACCGAAGTTTGGGAGGATGCCCAAAGCAGATCGATATGGGGATTTTAGAGGGAAGAAGCGGTATGTGTAGCCACTGGACTGGGTGTCCTTCGGTGATTATCAGGGAAACAATACTTCATAACTCATTGATCCAAATGATCCCCGTCAATTCCTCCCACACGGTGAATTCGTATTCAAAGACCGATTCTTTAGCATCATGTGTTCAGGCATTATGTACTTACACACGATCAGTCGAGCCACTAGATGACAATTACAACCATTTGGTTAATTGTGAAAGATAAAACAGGACAGCGTTGTTTGAATGACAATGTCCGATCTGACACATGACATGGGGTTTGTTTTATACGTTGTTCTTAGTTTTCGTAAGGCGAAAGAGATCAGATAAATTGTCGGTTGATGGTGTCTGATTTGTACAAATAGTAAATATCAAGACTGATGTTTAGGCTGAAAATTTCGGTTTGACCCTGTGCGAAAGAGGGAGTGGTGAGAACAGGTGGGCCACAGCAGTTCACAGATCGGAATTTGTGAAAAATTCTGCCATCAAAAGTGATGTGTCGAAGGTATTCTAAACGTTGCAAAAGATGACCTAGTAGAAAACGCTTGCTGCTATAAGGAAGTGGTGCAGGTCTGAGTGCAATGAAATGAGTGGAGTTGGGTAGTGAAGAACTCGCGAGTAGTACGTAGTGGTACGAAGTAGTAAGATACGAAAGGCTGTGTTATTGCGTAGACCTCACAGTTCTACGTACGTTCTCACAACGTTCTCATGCCTTGAACTTACACATAAAACATGTAACAAGTTACAACATATGTTAGAGCTTAGGACCGCTAATCTGATTGATCGATCATTGATTGCTACCGGAAGAAATTCGTGGGATTATGCAACTTTCTTTCCTACGGACTGGTCTAGCGTTCTGCAAACGGGCCGCTGTAAGATCTGATAAACGTCGACTTAACGACATCCCTTATACTTTCAAGTTTGGGTGACAGCGCTATAAGCACTTGCCTAATAAGATGTCATTACTTACATATTGTCAAGCTCGATGCCATCTGGTTTATGTACTATGTTTCGTTACACATGCACGTGTGAAAAACTATTACAGCCATTCCTGCGATGGTCTACGTGTAGACGTTGATAGATGAGAATTGGAAGTAGGCATCTGTGAACGCGGCAGGGTTGCCTGCGGATGGTAATAAGGGGTTTTTAGCCATACTAGGCGTTGGATTGTGAGCACTTACTGTCGACGTAAGTTATGCAGTCCGATGGGCATCCAGAAGCAGCATATACGGCTGCGTTGCCTGCCCAGTCGCCGCCTGTGCATTATATTAGACTGGCATGATACTACAAGCAGGGCAAGACTCGCAGAATGTCAAGTTGATGATAATGTTGTTGGCATCAAAGTGAGACGCAAGGTCACAGTAGGTGTTAGGGAAGTAAGCAGCAGGTGTTCCCTGGCATTTGGATCGTATGTGAGCAGGTAATCTAACAGATATAAGGGCCATTACCCAGAGGCTGGTGTCGATAATCCCTGCACCGCTGATAGCATCGATGGGAGCAGTTTCGTCATTTCTCTCCCAGAACCACACACTGATAGAGCTATTTGTGCGCTCCATAGCATACCTACAGAACAACCTGTAAGGAGCAAGAATGTTAATCGTGATTTGCAGTAACGCACCATCCTCCACCGATGCTGTTGAATCCTGGACCAAAACTGTTGTAGTCTTCCGTGAGTTGTACACCGCAACCCGCATTTCCATCGACTGTTGCATTTTAGTGAGAGATTAAAATGAGGAATGGTGACCTCACCTGAACTGTCACAGTCGGTTGAAACCGTGGTGCTAAAAATTAGAAACTTAGTCGAATGGTTTTGTGCGATGCCGGTGCGAAACGTACCCTAACTCGGTAGTGGAAGCTGGCATAGAGCAGTCTGCGCAATAACAGGAGTTGAGAATAGCACACTAATAATATTATACTGAACAAACTAGGGCTAGTGTGGAGTGTTGACTGGTTAGGCTCTACATTGTTCACGCCTTCGACAATATCGACTTCACCCTAGCAAATGGATCTATGTCAGGGCCAGAGCTAAAACAGGGGAAAAACAAACACCGTCAGGCCAATTAGCTTCGTTGGTTTCCCAGACAGCCTATGATCTGTTACTATAAGCTTACTCTGTCGTTGCCAACTACTTACAGGCCATGTTCTGTGTTCGGATAAGTACGCAACGAAATTCCTCGGACAAACAAAAGAGGCTCACCCACATCCTTCGGGCATGTGCTGCATATCAAAGCTTCCATCGAAATTCATCAGTCTGTGAAATATACATGAAGGATCACCTACACGACAACGTGCTGTGTGTACTGGTTGTTGGACCGAATCCTGACTGAATTTCGGCCTGGCCCAGTAGCGTTCAACACTGTAGTGTCATCTGCGCGCATGATGAAGGTGTTGCCCATGGCATAAGTCAAGTTAAGCATCTGTGCCGTTGATTGGTTCACATATGTCCTGTCGTTTACTAAGAAACAGAAAAAATTGCATGCAGGGTAGACATACACACGCCCGTCAGTTGGGTCGGGGATAGCCTCGAAATTGAAAGAGTCGTAGAAGCCTTCGCCAACGATGCTTTCGGTGAGAGTATAGGTTGCACCTGCCAAAGCTGATCCGGCAAACAACGTAAGAGCGAAACTGACATTAACAGTATTGAGTTTCATAGTGAAAGATAGCCTGTTAGACTGACAATGTATATCCAGGGAGGGCGAGAGTACGATACCCTCCCTGATCTCTGTATTTAAACCTATCCGTGACTGGTGGGGAGATAATTCTGAGCTCGTGATGAGTCCATGTGGAGCATATCATGCGGCAAAGAGGGTGTCATGGTACCCTCAGGTTGGGAGTTGACCTCCTTTGGAAACATTCCAACCTATGACACAAGTGCCAGTATGATAGCGAAGGAGCCCTCTTGACCCATGACAAAGAAGCATGTGCTAGTGACGGAGAAATATCCAAAGTAGTGCACTTGCAAAAGAGACCATTGATTTCACAAGAAAGCTGTGAAAAAAATGCAGCATTTGACCGCCGACCAGTTCAAGGCACTGACTGTCTTGAAAAACAGTACCATTGTGAGCTCCATATTGATCACCTGCATGACCAGTTATATGGATCCAGGGTATCCGATAGCACTTTCTGTGAAATAAGAAATTTGAGTGATTGCCTCAGTCGCGAGTACCATGGAGAACCAGGTTAAAATTGTACAATTAACTCGTGACTTCATTTACATCCTAGAGTAGCAGACACCATAACTTAAAATAACACGCACCATAGGATTGATATACTGGTGCGACCCTCACTGAGAACTCTTGACGATGCGTGTGCTATTCCGAAAACATCCCGGTGCCTGTACACTGAGCCCAACTTCAGACAGAAGAAGAATCCTCGGATGGTGCGGCAACTCGTATCCATCACAAGCTTTATTGATGGTGTGACGAAAAGACTGCGGTTCATATGCATAGATACATACGGATAACATGGGAAGCCTATCACTGTCAAAGGCCGAGGCGACTGTTCGCAGTTACTGTGTATCAGAGTGTGCATGCACTCAGGCAGCACTGTGATGTATGCGGATCGAAGTCTTGAATAATCTAGAGAGGGAGCATATACTATCGTAGAAATGAGCCGTCGGCCCGTCAGTTGCCAAAACACTCTTTGAATGGAAGGAGTGACTGTCCTAATACAACTAAGTCGTAGGACTTCTTAAATTAGGTTGGTACATGTGGCACTAGTGTCCTGCTGACGTAAGACTATATCTGTTTCCCAACAGTCGCATGTGCAGGACCTTAGTTTATTCAAGTCTACGTGCCAATCAGCAACTTCATCAAACAATTCGACCACCAGACAACTTGGACTGAATTAGGCGGACCATGTCCCCGAACGCAGACGATGGATTCAAACACCAGATTGCCATCCAACTTTCACGAGCATTGAACCTCGTAAACCCAAACGACTTGCTTGCAGAGCGTGTTATCGACATAGCCAAAACCAACTCCGCGGAAGGCTTCGCCAAAGGTAAGTTTCGCCGCATGGAATCCAGGTACGTTCGCTAATACTTTGTTGCAGCGGCTCGAGCTTTTGGCAAGTTTCAAGATTCCTTTCTGACTGAACTGCATGACGAAATCTTGTCACATGTCAAGCAGGAGGCTTCTGGACTTGCTCCTCGTCCCGTCGAAGGTATAACAGTCCATGACAGTGAGGTGCTTGAGCCCGACCCAATCCGGCAAGGCGGCCTCGTGAGGAACGATACCGTGTGTCTATTAACTGCTGTGTCCTATATAATTACTCATAATCTGCAGAGACACACATTCCGTCAGCCTGCGAAGCCAATTGAACCGCCAACTCCTCGGGGCTCTTTGCTAGGCCTTGATCGACTGGCAAAAGAAAAGAGAGAACAGGCTCTGTCTGAAAACGGCCCTCGAAAAAAGCCGAGGTTGAATGATGACACTTTTTTCAAAGGTGCGGTGATGTTGCAGCTTTGTAATCTTCTCTCACCTTCTACATAGTACCCAGTTTGCCAGTCGGACGAGGAAATAGTTTAAGGCAGCGAGGAGAAGAGACACCTTCTCATCCAGGCGGTCTGTCCGATCCTGCACGAGCCCGTTTGGAGGAATACCGACGAAACCGCGAGAAGCAGAAAGGTACGAATGTAGTATCCTGCTGTGGCGTGTCGTTTCTGATTACAAGGTAACCATTTAGAAGGAATCGCTGCCGTGCAGGAGCAACGGTCTCACACTTCTCAAGGACTCGGAGATTTCCAACGACGATCAAATCGGGACAACGATAGGAGATGGGTTCGACGAGATCATGATCAAGATCGGCAAAATGGACGCGGCTGGGATTCTACACCCCGCTCGGAGCGTGGTGGTAGTAATCGCGATGCGCCTAGTGTCCGCGTGCCCAATGTCGGGTGGGATTCAACGCCGAGACGACAAGAGGGTGAAGGATCTGGCTGGGGAGGGGCAAGGAATCGTGCTTGGGATGCGCCGACCCCGCGCGTTCCGAGAGGTGGCAGCCCCGAGGATGATGGTCTCCTTGGGGTTGATGTGAGGGAATGGGAGGAGGAGCAGCTTCGGCTGGACCGTGATTGGTATACTGGAGCGGAAGAAGGTGGTGTTGCTGGTGACGAGGAACACAACCCCTTGGCGCAGTACGAAGATCTCGCTGCACTGAAGGACGCAGAGATCTCGAAAAAACAAGTGGTATGTAGTTCGGATCTGCGAGTAGCTCAGTATTGCTGAAGTTTCTTGTAGAGGAGAATATCGGCCAGGCAAGCGCAATATGTGAGTCTTGATGTCCATTCCATCTCTTCCTTTAGTTGTTGAATTTCTCTCTGTAGAATGCAGACAACGACCTCTGGGAAGCCAATCGGATGCTGACCTCCGGCGTTGCGACCCGCAAGGAAGTCGATCTTGACTTCGAGGATGAATCCGAGTCGACGGTGCATGTCATGGTGCATGATATCAAGCCACCTTTCTTGGATGGCAAGACCATTTTCACGAAGCAACTCGAGCCCATCAATCCGATCCGCGACCCTACGAGTGACATGGCGATCTTTTCAAAGAAGGGGAGCGCTCTCGTGAAAGAGAAGCGGGAACAGGCAGAGAGGGCAAAGGCAGCCGCCAAACTTGCATCTCTTGGTGGCACACAACTCGGCAACATCATGGGCGTGAAGGATGAGGAGGCCGAAGCTGAAGGTGCGTAGTTATTTCTGCCCTTGTGGCGCAGCTCGAGTTGGACATTCACGTAGTCCATTTGGTATGTCTCGTACAGCTTTGGCAGAAGCAAAGGCGAAGTCTGGTGAGAAAGAAGATTATAAGGGAGATTCTAAGTTCGCTAGCCACTTGAAGGCTTCAACCGGGGTCAGTTCGTTTGCGAAGAACAGGACACTGAAGGAGCAGAGGGAGTATTTACCTGCATTCGCGTGTCGAGATGAGCTTCTCAAGGTCATCCGAGAAAACCAGGGTTAGATTCATACTATGCGGCCTTATCTGCACTTCTCACATCTATGTTCTACAGTTGTCATCGTCGTCGGAGAGACTGGCTCTGGGAAAACTACTCAGCTGGCGCAGTTCCTTTATGAGGATGGGTACTGCACATACGGTCTCATTGGCTGTACTCAGCCGCGTCGTGTGGCGGCTATGTCTGTAGCAAAGCGTGTTGCTGAAGAGATGGAGGCAAGTGTCAAATTGATCTTCTTGATTTTTGTGCCAACCCCTTGTTTAGTGCAAGCTTGGGTCTACCGTTGGTTATGCGATCCGTTTTGAGGACTGTACATCGGCAGAAACCAAGATCAAATGTACAGTGTCATCTTTCTTGTCTCTAACCTGACTTATCTTGTTTTCTAGACATGACGGACGGCGTGCTCCAGCGAGAATCTCTAAATGAAGGTGATTTAGACCGTTACAGTGTAATCATCCTGGATGAGGCACATGAACGTTCGCTAAGCACTGATGTTCTCATGGGTTTGCTTCGTAAGAGTACGTCTCGTTGTTGTTCGATTAGACAATGTTGGGCTCATCAGCTCCAGTTCTGTCTCGGAGAAGAGATTTAAGACTCATCGTTACATCGGCAACCATGAATGCTGACAAGGTATGTATCCCCCATAACTGTTCTGCCAATAAAATATTGACGTGATATTAGTTTTCTGCCTTCTATGGCAATGCCCCTTGTTATACCATTCCTGGTCGTACATTCCCGGTGGAGATGTTTCATTCAAAATCACCTTGCGAGGACTACGTAGACAGTGCTGTTAAGCAGGTTCTCCAGATTCATCTTTCGCTCCCTCCCGGTGATATTCTCGTATTTATGACTGGACAAGAAGACATTGAAATTACGTGCCAGGTTATTAACGGTATGCAAGTACCAAATGTCAACGATGCCATTCTTAAAATCTTTTGTATAGAGCGACTGGCGCAACTTGATCAGCCCGCGCCTCTGGCAGTGCTCCCAATCTATTCACAAATGCCTGCCGACCTACAGGCCAAGATTTTCGAAGCGACTCCTGACGGACGAAGGAAGGTCATCGTGGCTACTAACATTGCCGAGACTTCCTTGACGGTTGATGGAATTATTTATGTGGTCGACGCAGGCTACTCGAAGCTCAAGGTGTATAATCCAAAGGTCGGAATGGATGCTCTGCAGATTACGCCGGTCAGCCAAGCCAACGCCAACCAGCGGACTGGGCGTGCCGGCCGTACAGGCAGCGGGTATGTGTTCATTTAGTTGTATGACCATAAGTCCCTCAACTTTGTGCAGGTTCTGTTACCGTCTGTATACAGAAATGGCGTTTCGCAATGAGATGTTCCCGAATACTATCCCAGAAATTCAGCGCACTAATCTCGCCAACACTGTTCTGCTCCTCAAATCTCTTGGTGTCAAGAACCTTCTTGAATTTGATTTTATGGACCCTCCTCCCCAAGCCAACATAATAAATTCAATGTACCAACTTTGGGTTTTAGGTGCGCTGGATAACCTTGGCGATTTGACGCCTGTGGGTAGGAAAATGTCCGAGTTTCCCATGGAGCCCTCCATGGCCAAGATGCTTATTGCATCTGTGGAGATGAGATGCTCAGCAGAGATGTTGACTATAGTGTCCATGCTTTCGGTACCAAGCATCTTCTACAGACCAAAAGAGAGGATGGAAGAGGCAGATGCTGCGCGTGAAAAGTTCAACGTACCAGAGAGCGACCATTTGACGTTGTTGAATGTTTTCAACCAGTGGAAGAGCCACGGGTCAGTTTATTCATCTTATTATTGCCGCAAGGCGTTCATTTTAATTCGTAGATTCCGTGATGAATGGGCTACGCGTCATTTTTTGCATCCGAAACTGCTCCGCAAAGCTCGTGAGGTAAGGGCCCAGTTGGAGGACATCATGAAGTTTCAGAAGATGGAGATCATTTCTGCTGGCACGGACTTTGATGTCGTCAGGTATTATGCAATGACTACATTGATTATGTCGCATTAACCTTTTCGTAGAAAAGCTATCACCGCTGGTTATTTCCACCAGTGTGCACGTGTGAAGGGTATCGGCGAGTATGTAAACATTCGTACTGGTCTCCCGACGCATTTACATCCTACGAGTGCACTTTATGGTCTTGGATGTATGTAATTGATTGTTCTGTTTCTGAGTGTCGCTGACGACGGTGACGAAGATACCCCCACATACGTCGTTTACCACGAGTTGATCTTAACTTCGAAGGAGTACATGACCCAGGTTACTGCGATTGATGCCATGTGGTTAGGTATGACAATTTGTCTTACACATTCTTGGCAAAATTAACGATAATTGTAGCTGAATTCGGTGCGGTATTCTACTCAGTCAAATTCAAGGACTTCGATGATCGTGGGATGCGACGACAAGCCGATCGAGAATTCTCCAGAAAAGCTGAATTGGAATCGCAAATTGCGAAGCAGAGGGAAGAGTACGTGACCAATGATCTGACAAAATGGCTATTCATGCTTGTTGCAGTCATGCGCGGCAAGAGGCAGAGAAAGCTCTCGCGGTCAAGGTTTCAAGTGGAAGCAGCTCAAAGATTATTGTGCCTGGAACGCCGAGACATCCTGGCCTTGCGGGCAATCGGGTTGGTCAGACACCTAGAAGACGAGTCGGGATATGATGGATGTATGCATTCATGGGTTGCTTGCGTTTTGCATTTTATCGAATATTGTTGCCATTGGATTTTTGCCATTCTTGACGCGTGACGCTTGGTGAAGCATATCATCTTTGATGCACGTGACCTGCGCTGGCACATCGGGTAAGGCCGGCCGAATGATTCGGCACAGCAAAATTTACGAAGTACCTCTTAAGCTCCCTCTCCAACTTTTTCTCCACTCAGCATGGCGTCCCTCGCGTCCCGTTCAGCTTCAGCCCTGCGCGCTGCTTCTCGCCGTGCACCTCGTGCCGGTTCAAAAATTACAGCCAAGCCTGCACAGAGCGCATCCTACTCTTTGCTTGCTCGTCAGGCTTTGGCTGGCAATTCGCGCAAACTTGTCCTTCAGGTAAAAAAAAGTATCAGTGTGACTGATAAGCGCTGACGATCACATGTAATAGCCTGCTGTTCGGGGCGTAAAGACACTCAACTTTGCTGGCACCGAGGAGGTTGTGTACGAGCGGAGCGACTGGCCTCTCGCGAAGCTCCAGGATTACTTCAAGAATGATACCCTTGCTCTCATTGGCTATGGTTCTCAGGGCCACGGTCAAGGCTTGAATGCTCGTGACAACGGTCTCAATGTCATCGTTGGTGTCCGTAAAGATGGCGAGAGCTGGCGTCAGGCCATGGAGGATGGTTGGGTATGTTTACCTTTGCTTCAGCTTCCAGGTATCTGATGTAAAACTGATACGTGGTTAGGTTCCTGGAGAGACTCTCTTCCCTATCGAAGAAGCCATCAACCGGGGTACAATTATCATGAACCTTCTCTCTGATGCGGCACAATCGCAAACGTGGCCCACCGTTGCACCTTTAATCACCAAGGGCAAGACCCTCTACTTCTCACATGGCTTCTCCGTTGTATATAAGGAGGACACCAAGGTTGTGCCTCCCAAGGACGTCGATGTCATTTTGGTCGCGCCCAAAGGCTCAGGCCGTACTGTCCGCACCCTCTTCAAGGAGGGTCGCGGCATCAACTCCAGTGTGGCCGTCTTCCAAGATGTCACCGGTAAGGCCATGGAAAAGGCTGTTGCCCTCGGTGTCGCTGTCGGCTCAGGGTACATGTATGAGACGACCTTTGAGAAGGAGGTTTACTCCGATCTCTATGGTGAACGTGGTGTGCTTATGGGTGCCATTCGTAAGTATTTTCACACCTCAAGTTATTCTTAGCTAACGGTTTATCAGAGGGTCTGTTCTGTGCTCAGTACAAGGTGCTCCGTGCCAATGGCCACTCTCCTTCAGAAGCCTTCAACGAAACCGTCGAGGAGGCCACTCAATCCCTGTACCCCTTGATTGGACAGAAGGGGTAAGTGTATGTTATGTTGTCGCGTATCCTTTTCCTCATGATTCGCAGCATGGATTACATGTATAACGCCTGCTCCACAACCGCTCGTCGTGGTGCACTCGATTGGGCACCCATATTTGAGAAGACCAACACGCCTATCTTCGAGCAACTGTACGAGAGCGTGCGGAACGGCACGGAGACCCGCAAGTCTCTCGAATTCAATGGCCGCTCGACGTACCGCCAAGATCTGGCCAAAGAGCTGAAGGAGATCGACGACCAGGAGATCTGGCGTGCAGGTAGGACTGTGCGGTCGCTGCGTCCCGACTACAAGGCTGAGTAGATAGGCTCACGGTTGGATCGGAGCAGCTCTTACTTACATTTACTTTGTATTAAAAGCACCAAGGTGGTGCAAGGTATGTTGAAGAGCATAATGTGTAAAAAGCGATTTTTGATTTCACGTTATGACTTACTGATGATACTCCGGTCTACGATCCCGTATACAGATTGCCTGTACCAACTCGACCCAAGTTTTGAAGAAGGAATTTTTGTACTTGGGTGAAGCTTGAGTATAGATGTAGCAATGACTACCGGGCCTTGATAGCATGTGTCAGCGTCCTGTCTCAGGTCTGTTGACACCTGAGGTACTTGGTATGACGACAGCGCTTCAGTGAAGTTTGTTGGGGTAGATCTAAGGAGTTCGAGGATGGACATTTGTGAAGCTTGAACTTGAATCACTTTCGTAAACCCTTTGGACTTTTATCAAAGGTTTCAAGACCAACTTTATGTACGTGGGTGGGTCCCTCAGGCTGACTCAAGAGGGTTTTGTACTGTCTGAGAAGTCAGGCAACCTGTATCTTGATGTGAGCTTGTCTATCCACCATGCATTTCATCTTGCTTCTGTCTTTCGCCGTCTTGGAGCAGTGATCCTTCTTTCCTATTGTCTACCGCTCCAATGTATTCCTTCTCTCACGTGGCTCAACATATTCATAATGCCAATCTCAGCTGTGCTTGCCTCGCACACCTCTGGGTTCTTGTGGCAAGTGGAAGTATGGTCAGTGTTTGAGCTCAGCGGGTTTTTCACAGCTTTTGCAGGTGGTTTATCCCCTTCTCTTTCCCATGGCAGTGTTCTTGTATAAAACACTTCTATCGATACTTGTGCACTTGACATCAATGATTGACCACCTCTCCATGACATGCATTCTCCTGCTGAATTCCCGTCTACTATGATCTGGTGTGTCACCCAAAATGTCATGATTTGTTGGAGACTGCGTCCAGTCTTTATTCATGGTTCTACAGAGGTTGTCATGTGCCAAGTGCTCCTCGTGTGCGAGCTCGATTCAGTCACATTTGATGGGTTCATAATCAATGGTGGGATGACAATATCCTTCCCTCCTTCACATTTTGCATGTGTATCCTATGCCTATTGCAGTGTCTTTCATGTCTTCTGTTAAAACTCGAGCATGATCCGGCTTGGTTCGCATATAATAGGCTAGAGCAAACGAGATAGTCTTAGCGAGTGGGAACAAACACTAATAAATTGTAGTACCTAGAGCAAACGAGATAGTCTACTCTAGGTTCAGTATTGGACTAGGTACAAGTGCAAGACAAACATACCTCAGTGAGTGGGAACAAACACTGAGGGAAAACAAACATACAACATGCAGTATTAATGTGATATGGGATGGAATGATGCGGTGGCTGAGTGACAATGGTGAATCACTACATAGTACCAAGAAGCAAAAGGTGGATCACTGTATAGTAGCAAGATGTGAAAGGTAATAGTAAGACTGTCAACAACATACTCCATGGACAAATATCATGAAAATCTGAGTGATGTGGGAGCTACAGTCCTGCAACAAGTGAGACTCAGGTCAAAGAACTTTCAGTTGCAGCCTGAATTTGACATTTTATTCCAATACACAGTGCAATTTTGTTAGCACCTCAAGTGGACAGCTCTAACTCTCAACTTCAAGAAACTTTGAACATACAAGTCACTTGCATTGCCACTCAGTGTTAGAACTGTGCTCAGAGGGTTAACAGATCATAAAGGCTTTGGCCTCAGCTCATATGCTGTGCCCCTTACCTGAGTATTGCCCCTTAATTTCAGATGAAGTCCTAGGGGGAGTTCTGGTGAAGTCCAGACAGGGTCCAGATGAAGGCAGGAGTGCTTGATAGAGTTCCGAAGAGATGAGTGTGGGAACATGCCAGAACTATTTCTGGATGGTGGGAGATAATGTTAAGACTACTCAGACAAAGTCCAGAATAGGATGGATGAAGGGTGATCCACAGAAGCTATACAGTGGCTCAAAAAACTGTCTGCATGTTTTGACATTTTTCACTATCTATGATATTGTGTGAGAACAAACAAATGCCTCAAGGACATGCTAGTACCATATTGTAGTATGGCTTCAGGACTTCCATTTGAGCCCTACACTGTGGAGATATAAGGCTTACAAAATGATGACTCATGCAGACAGTTTTTTGACTCAAGTATTTTACAGTGATAATCAGGTATTCTAGTACTTTGTGTGACCTCTTCTTTGCTTCCTTTTCTGCAGTTGCAAATTCTTGCGATTTACTGCTGAACTTGAGCAGGGTTGTCATATGTTGTTCAATGTAAGAGGTT
>MU172969.1:179758-211025 GCA_016695475.1 Suillus decipiens
TCAGGAGGATCTGCGGAAGATAGAGGAGGCCGAGAAGCGGAGGGCAGCAGCAGAGGAAAAAAGGCGGAAGGAAATAGTGGCAGAGACAGTGAGTTTCGGATGTTTGATCTGTTTCCTTTCCTAACTTCTGGAAGTCTCATGCTTTGTCTTTGGACAACGACAGATCCTGTGCGCATTGCGCTGGGAAGGGTCGGATCTGTCTGTGGACAGACGCGGATAGGAATGCCCTGGTGAGTCTATAGAGCCGTTTCGGATCCGAGCTGATGGACTCTCGGATAGATCAAGTCTTGTGATCCGTGTCATAGAGACAAGGGCACATGTCCTGGAAGGCCTGGATCCATCAAGGTTCTGAGGGCCAAGGGCAAGAAGAGACAGCGCGCTGTGGGATCCCCATCTCCCAGGGGCAAGGGTAAGAGACGTCAGAGGAGTCCAAGTCTGGATCCCTCGGAAGTTGTGGAGGATGACAGACAATCCATGTTGATGGCCGTTAACAATGTCCTGGCCGAGTTGGCTTGGACCAATTCTCTCCTAGAGCGCAGCATCCTGGTGGCAGAAGGAAGTAGGACTGCAATGGACTGGATGG
The DNA here is from genome assembly GCA_016695475.1 of Suillus decipiens. NCBI lineage: Eukaryota > Fungi > Basidiomycota > Agaricomycetes > Boletales > Suillaceae > Suillus > Suillus decipiens. The sequence goes on from MU172969.1 coordinate 180,342, forward strand.
GCGCCAGACTGGAGGTGTTCCTCCAACAACAAAGGGAGTTTCAGGCCTTGCTGTTTGGGGAGCTTCGGTTGGGGCTTCGGATCCCATCGGATGAGGTTTGGACGACGTTGGATGTGGAGGAGGAAGATGAGGAGATGAATAAGGGTTCCGGAAGTGAGGAGGACGGATCTGGAGTGGCAGATGAGTCTATGGAAATGTAGATTTTTCTAGTCCTGTGGCCTTTTCCGATACTTGTACTTGTATTTCGTCTATCATTCATGTACTTCAGAGTTGAATAGGACCAGGTTTGTCCGGATATGCAGAGTGGAAGTCAGATATGAGTTCGGATGCGTTTCCGAGCTCAGTAGCAAGTAACCATGAAGTCTCTTCATCCATCCCTTTGTATCTGGACCATCAGACGAGGTACAGAAGTTGACAATGGCGTCTATGACAATCAAGTCTAGAGTCCAGGATCTCGGATATCTCATATTCTGGTTCTCCGTCAACCTGGACTGGAGGAGGAGGAGGTTGAATGCGATTGGGGATGGTGTTTGGAATTGCTGGCTCTAGTTGGGAGACATGGAATACAGGATGTACAGAACGCATGGAATCCAGAAGTCAGAGGGCAAAGGAATGTGTGCCCGGACGAGATATAATTTCAAACAGTCCTAAATTCTTTTCTGAAAGCTTCTTCGATGGGCGAGTGGAACGGAAGTACTTGGCTTTAACAAAGACTTGTTCTCCAACCTGGAAGTCCGGAGCAGGTTGTCTTTTAGCATCCACAGGTCCTTGATAGCATTTCTGTGCCTCGGACATTTCTTCTCGGAGGAACTGGTGAAGTTCGTCAAGGTCTAGGGCATATTGCTGGGCACAGATGGAGGATAGATCGCGCTCCGGATGGATGGAAATATTCGGATGGTAACCCTTATTGGCGAAGAAGGGTGATACCCCAGTAGTAGCACTCGGAGCATTGTTGTATGCAAACTCTGCTAGGGGTAACAGCTTGGACCAGTTGTCCTGTTGATAGTTGCAATAGATCCGAAGGTATTGTTCCAGCGTTTGACTGGCACGCTCAGTTTGTCCGTCCCCTTCCGGATGATATCCGGATGTGAAGTGCAGGACCATGTCTAATGCTTTCCCTAAGGACCGGAAGAAGTGGGATATGAACTCAGTTTCTTGATCCAAGGTCACATGGGACAGAACACCATGCTTGGAGAATACGTGAAGGAGGAAGAGGTGGGTGAGATCCAGAGAGGTTATGGTGTCATGAGTTGGAACAAATATGGCTTGCTTGGATAGTCGGTCTATGATGACGAGGATAGCTGTATAGCTGGAGGAGTCTGGAAGTTGCTCAATAAAGTCCATAGAGATGGAATTCCATGGCTTCTCCGGAACAGGGAGTTGCTTGAGTAATCCATATGGCTTGTGTCTCGGAACTTTGGCTCGAGCGCAGGAAGTGCAGGATCTGACATAGTCCTTTACATAGGTGCATATTCCGGGCCAGGTGTAGTCGCGTCGGACGAGCTCAAGGGTACGATTTTGTCCAAAGTGTCCGGATAGGGGGTGGTCATGGCAGTTACGGAGGACGTGTAATCGTAAGTCATTGGCTTCCAGGACATAGATACGGTTATCACAGCAAAGGAATCCACTATCACTCACTGTCCATCTCAGCTCCGAAGGTACCGGAAGATGTGTTTTGGTGATGGGGTCATTGGAAAGTGTGGTCAGGATGTCTTTCCGAAGATTTTCCGTATCCATAAGGACAGCTGCTCTAAGGACTGGAGGTGCTAGGGTTGTGGCTCGTAGGGACGAAGCTAATTGTTCGGAAGTGAATACTGGATGGAAATTATGAGGATTAACTTGAGCGTAGTCCTTATCCCCCTCTTTGGGGTAGACGTCCCAACGCCTTGTCAGGGAATCCGGTTTGGCTCCGAGTTTTCTGGGATGGAAACGGATGATGAGATTGAACTGATGGAGGAATTCTGACCAGCGAGCCTGATGGCGAGAGAGGAGTTTGGTGGTGGAAAAATATTCGAGGTTTTTGTGGTCTGTAATGACATCTATAGGCTCGGATGAGCCTTCTAGGTAATGTCACCAGGTCCGGAAAGCCTCATGGATGGCTAGGAGTTCCTTGTCGTGGGTGTCATAATTGAGTTCTGGTGCAGATAGTGTATGGGAGTAATAGGCAACTGGACGAAGCTCTGAGTCTGGACATTCAATGGAAAGTATCCCAGCAATAGCATAGTCAGAGGCATCAGTTTCCACAACTATAGGAACATCCGGAATCCAGTGGGTAAGTACCGGAGTGGAAGTGAAGGCCTTCTTGAGTGTTTCAAAGGATTTCCAGCAGTCCTCGGAGAAGTTCCAAGGAACTCCCTTGCGTGTAAGCCAAGTGAGGGGAACTACGATATCTGAGTAATTGAATATGAATCGACGATAGAAATTAGCGAATCCAAGGAAGGATTGAATGTCCTTGATCTTCCGAGGTTCCGGCCAGTCAACGATAGACTGGATTTTCTCGGATGACATTGTCAAGCCTTCCGGAGATAGCTGGCAACCAAGATATTTGACAGAGGATGAGTGGAATTCGCATTTTTCGGGTTTGGCATAGAGTCGATGTTTATGAAGACGGCATAGTACTTCTAGGACATGTTTCCTATGACTCGCAAGGTCTTCGGAATAGATGAGAATATCATCCAGATACATGATAACACATATATCCAGCATATCAGCAAAGACACTATTGACAAAGTGTTGGAAAGCCGCTGGCGCATTTGTAAGACCCTCTGGCATTACCAACCATTCGTAGGAGCCATAGCGCGTACGGAAGGAGGTTTTCCACTCATCTCCTTCCGCTATCCGGACGAGATGGTAAGCGGAACGGAGATCGATTTTGGTATAGACTTTGGCACGGCTCGGAGAGTCTAGGAGGTCGGCAATGAGGGGTAATGGATATCGGTCTTTCTTGGTGATCTTGTTAAGGCCTCAGAAGTCTACACAAAGACGGAGGGAGCCATCCTTCTTTTTGACAAACAGGACAGGGGCTCCATGAGGGGAGGACGAGGATCAGAGGAGTCCGGATGAGATGTTTTCATCAAGGAACTTCCGGAGGGCTTCAAGCTCGACTGGAGAAAGAGAGTATATGGTTCCGAGAGGTGGACTGGCCCCTTCTTCTAACTCAATTTTGAGATCATAGGGTCAGTGAGGGGGAAGCTGCCCTGCTTTGCCCTTGTCAAAGACATCTGCAAACTTGTGGTATTCGGAGGGAATCCTGGAGAGGTCTGGAGGATCGGATGATATGGATGTGGATCAGAGGTGGGTTTCAGATGGACGGAGGTAGATGCTGAATTGAGTGGATCCTTCTAACTTGCAGGCACAGCAAAATGCCACTGTGTTTATCAGAGATATGTTAGGGACCGAGGCATCAACGGAGGGTTTGGATTTGGTCGGAGGAGAGATCTCTTCCACAGATGGGGTGCCCAGAGGCAACGGATGTGTCGGAAAGGACGTTTCTACCTCAGATGGAACTTCTGGAGGTAGCGGAGGGTTCGGATGGGAAACTTCTGCCATGGATGGAATATCTGGAGGCAGTGATGATACGGATGGGTTTGATGATGTTTTTTGTATAGTCGTCCGGAACTCGATGCTGCCCAATACTCAGTCAATCAACGGATTGTGTTGGGTGAGCCAGCTATATCCGAGGACAATATAACAAGAAGAATCCAAGGGGGTAACATAGAATGTATCGGGGGTGACTACACCGGAGGAAAATTAGACGGACAGGTTTATGGCTTCAGAAATATTGTTATTGCAGGTACCATCAAACAAATGGAGCGGTAGTGGAGGAATCTGATAAGTAGGAATTTTATGTTTTCAGACGAAGCTAGTGTCTATAAAGCAGTGAGAAGAGCCACAATCTATGAGGGTGGGAAACTCAGATATATTGGAGAAAGACGGAAGAGAGACGTATGGGCATAAAGAGTTCGAATCTGGAAGGGTTACAGCATTGAGTCATAGCTCTGTTGTACGGGTTGGGTCAACGCGACCCCCATTCCATATGGAGTCAAGAGGGTTGTGGACTAATTTTTTGCCTCATCTGAGGCTTCCGGATCCGCTTCCGGGGCAAGTACTGTAGCACGACCTTTAGCTGCGTGCGAGGTCGACTTGGTGCAGTTCTGGGCAGTATGACCAGGTCCGCCACAGAACATACAGAGTTTTTTGTCAAACCTTCTCTGACGCTCCTCAGTGGTTAACTTCCCATTGGCTCCTATCCCATTGGGGAGGTCCAGAACCTTAGGAGCGGGAGAGGCTGCAGGATTGGATTTTGCGGATCTAGTTGTTTCAGATCTGGATGAGTTAGCGTTCGTCCGGTCGGATACCAACTGTCTAGGAGGGTTGGAAAGGGTCGATCTGTTTTCCTGGGTGACTTCCTCCTTATGTTCCCAGTAATGGGCATCGATGGTCTGGGCGAGGGTTTTGAATTCCGAGAGGGTGGTGGGTTTGCCCATGCAACTGATCTCGTCTTTGATTCGAGCCAGAAGACCATTATAGAATTGTCATCGTAGAGCTCCATCTCCCCATTCCCATACTTGGGATGCAAGTCGTTGGAATTCTACAACGTACTTGTTGATGCACTGTCCGTCACGCATGTGAAGTTGCTCTAACTGCATTTCCACATCTCCAGATGGATTGTGAGGTCCGAAGTTGGTTTGGAGCTCAAGCATGAACTCAGAGTAGTCATCCATCCAATCCGGACGTATACTATTTGTGTCTGAAAGGAGATCCGGTTCAAACCACTCGAGAGCCATTCCCTTGAGATGGGATTGGGCGAAGTTGACTTTAGCGCGTCCGGAATGGAAAACGTTAGGCTTGCTTTGAAAGTTGAGCTCACACTGGACAAAGAATGCTCGGAGCTTGCGAGGCTCGGATCCGTCGAAGGTATCTGGTTCCCGGATTTTGACCTTGCTATCATCCAAGGTGTTGTTACGCTGGCTACTGCAAGCGAGATGGTTGATGGCGACTGATAGTTGGGCTAAGACCCGGTCTTGGGGGCTAAGATGGTCATCATCTTCTTCATCGTCCGGGGACCCAACGTCCGGATCCTCATCTCCATTGTTTGGTGGATCATCGTGCAACTCATCATCGAAACGGATGGTTGGACGTGGATCAGGGTCTAGATTATCCATGTTCGGGGTTGGTGTAACCGGATCCGGTCTGGCGAGATGAGCTGAGATGCTTTGTCCTATATCGCTCATGCTTGCATGGCGCTTAGAGAAACTGGTAAATGTTTGGATGATGGGTGTAGGGTCTCGTTGGATCGGACCAAGTCCGGCTACTTGGAGGGAGTTCTGAGTTTTGTGTGGAGGCATGATATAGGTGATTACGGAGATTGTACTCGGAAAGGTGTGAGTTCGAATATACTGTTAAGACCATACTCAATATGTAAGAGATCCGAAGGGCTTTGGCCTCAGTTCATGCACTGTGCCCCTTTCCCAAGTACTGCCCTTTATTTCAGAGGAGTAACCTTCGTCCAAGGGTCTGGATGTGCTTGCGTAGCGGATCCGAAGGTCCGAAGGTATTGGATATGGCACGTTCGGTGTATATCCGAAACGTATGGGTGGAAGGAGTATGTCTGGAGGGTATCCGGAGGGTAAGGATGAATGTGATGTATAAGGCTAGTAGCGGACGAGGTCCATACTAGAAACTAATGGATATGGACTACCAGAGGTAGAGTCGGAAACGTAGACTATAGGAATCAATCCTAAGTCTCGGAAGATACTTAGAGTTGGAAACGGATTGGGTTCGGATGAACGGAATGAGCAGAATCTAAGATGATATTTGAACTAAGGTTCTCTAGAGTTGTACATGTAGTTTATATACTGTAGGTAGATAGTACGGACAATCAGTGAATCCAGGACCGGAGGGCTATGCACAAAGTATAACGGAAGTCTATTAGTAAATGCGCAGCGGATCAGCAAACGCGAGTCGGATATGAAGCACAGGTAATGGATCAGTAAGCAGGACAGGAATATACACGGCCGGGACACCGGTACAGGTAGATCACCAAAAGGGGATAGAAGCAAGTATGCAGTGGACTTAGAACACAAGAAGTTGTAGTGCATCGGATGAGTGATCCGGATCGGATCTGTGGTCCAGATAGAAGCAGGATCAATCGGATCTGATCGGATCTTGGATCGGATGTATGGAATATGACAGTAAAAGGGATTCACATTTCTTTTCTTTCACCTACTTTTTGTACAAGTCATAAGGGTACAATAGGAGAGTCTGTCATTGACTCAGCTCTCCAGTTTGAAAATCCAAGTCTAACCTTCTTGCTTCTTCTTCCTCTGTTTCTTCAGCAATCTCTTGTTTCCTAATAGGGATCTTCTTCCTTGGGCACACATTGGCACGATGACCGGTCTGAGTGCAATTGAAGCACTGTTCTTTCTTCATATATTCATGGCGGTCTGCTTCGGATAGGTAATCTACCTCCATGGCGTTTGGGTCAGATCTCCTAGGGGGGGAATATACTTCTGCCCATTCTTCTTCTTTCCATTTCCGTCTCCTTTTCTGACTGTGACACACCTTTCCCAATTAGCATTGAGGTTGATCATGGCAGCTATATAAGTCTCAATGGTGACAGGAATGGTCTCCATTTGACAGATTGTGTGTTGGAAGCCTGGTTTGAGTCCTTGCTCGAAGAAGTAAATGAGGGACGTGCTCTCTTTCAGAGATGATTCAACCATCAAGGTTCAGAAATTCAAGATATAGTCAATAAGACTTCCAGTGTGTCTGATTCATCCTATCTTGGTCATAGTGTTGACCTTGGCATCTGCTGTGCAAAATGAAGCTTTGAACTTTCCCCACTTCTCTCCTGCCTTGAATATATTGGAGTAGAAGTTCATAGCCCTCCGGTCCCGGATTCACTGATTGTCCGTACTATCTACCTACAGTATATAAACTACATGTAAAACTCTAGAGAACCTTAGTTCGAATATCATCTTAGATTCTGCTCATTCCATTCATCCGAACCCAATCCGTTTCCAACTCTAAGTATCTTCCGAGACTTAGGATTGATTCCTATAGTCTACGTTTCCGACTCTACCTCCAGTAGTCCATATCCGTTAGTTTCTAGTACGGACCTCGTCTGCTACTAGCCTTATACCTCGCATTCATCCTTACGCTCTGGATACCCTCCGGATGTACTCCTTCCACCCATACGTTTCGGATATACACCGGACGTGCCATATCTGATACCTTCGGACCTTCAGATACGCTATGCAAGCACATCCAGACCCTCGGACAAAGGTTACTCCTCTGAAATAAAGGGCAGTACTCGGGAAAGGGGCACAGTGCATGAACTGAGGCCAAAGCCCTTCAGATCTCTTACATATTGAGTACGGTCTTAACAGGGAGGCAAGAAGTTCTACCTGATCACAATGAAAAATTTTGAGCAAGAGTCCCTCCTTGTAATAACTTTCTCCATTATATGTATATCCTACTACTTCACCATCCCAAACAATGTTTGACACTGCCTTGCTATTCAGAAGGGCAGATTGCTTAAGCAGCACTCGAGATCCCCTAGGCATCTTATAGGGGATACATGCATAGGGATTAAGACTTTGACAAAATCTTCTTTGGATTTGAATACTCTGCCTATGTCATCCTTGTACTTACGTTTTGTAATCCTCACCCACACAGGGTTGGGAAGCTTGGATTGGGAACATTGGACCACCTTATGTTCTGCATCTGTAATGCGAGTATATTCCTTCACAGCCAGATAAAGAGAGGAAGGAAGTGAGTCTGCAATAGTTTTTGGACTGTCTGAAACTACATAAAGTTGACCTGCTATCCAAGCTGACATAGTAACAGAAAAATTTCTCTTCCAAAGATGTGCAGCAATATATTCAGTAGTGGTTCCTGAGATGTGATGAGCAATATACTGCATAATTAAAATGGATCTACTTTGAATATGAAGCAGATACATTCTGCTTTCAGTGAGATCCTGGTGACCATGTGAGGAGCTGGTTGGCCTCTTTTCAAAATGGGTGACCATGTCATCAAAGGTTGCAGCCAACCTACATATGTTTCATTGATGGGCCCAACAAATGGATCACCTTTGGTTATCATACAGGCAGTCCACCCCCACCTTTATCCTCTTCTTCTTCTTCTTCATCATCATCATCAGCAAACTAGTGGTGCTTGTGAGTGCTTGTGCAGGCTTGTACAGGCTTGTACCAGCATGTCCTTTCTTGTACAGTTCTGTACAAACCTGTACAAATCTGTACACATCTGTCATGAAATTTCTAGTTTGCTAATGTTCCTTTTCTTCTTCTTCCTTGTCCTCATCCTCATCAGCCTCATCAATGATATACAGATTTTTCTACATTTGTTGTTTAATATAACAAATTGAATGGTACAATTTACTTACTTTGCATGGTTTATGTGGTTGTTGAATGGTTGAAGCTCATAGAGATTCCAACTTAGGTATATACTTGATTTTCAATTCAATCAAGTTGGCCAAGGATTTCTGGTCATCTCCATTGCTGGAGAACAACAGACATCAAGGTTCCACCCAGTCATCTGCAGAAAATCAACTGCTGAGGTGTGATTCAAGAGCAGTATCCATTTCAGCCATTGCCATGTTACTGGTAAGGAACTTGCAGAGGATCTCCCATGTGTGAGGATCATAAAGTGCTGATTGTACTGTATGGCTCCCTGTATCAAACATGAACATCAATCTTGATTGTTGTATAAAATAACTTACCTTCATCAATCCTGAGGTGCTTCAAGGTGGGTGCCATATTAACCTGAACTCTCAGACAGTGAGGAGAAGTAGGTCATTATGAATGAGATATGTTCTTCTTGATTGCTGCTCTTCAGAGCATTCATAGCATGATTGTTCTGTTCTGACAAATACAAGGATGCTGATACTTGCAATGTGCCTCCTCTGCAATTCATCATCTTCATCAGCCAGAGCAAGGGACAGCAGGGTTTCATCAGTGATGTCATGTGCCATGTTGTAAGTAGAATAAGATCATAGTAAGGTTTATTTGAGCATGTCTGGTTTGGAACGAGTTTCGAATTTTAAGGTTTAGAGCAAAATCTAGAGTTATAAATCCTATGGAAAGTCACCTACTATCACAGTACGGATTTCATTACAAATGCAAATATTTCTGCAGATATGATACTAATCTGTCTCGTAGACAAATTCCGTCTGCCTCAGGTGGGACAAACAGCACCTTAGTAATTGTCCTGTATTAGTAAAGCTACTTATTGGGAAGGCCAGGTGTCGAATTGAGTTGATTCCTACAGTATTGTCATCACCGCAGTTATTGGAAGATACTAAGAACCCGGGATGAGCACATGGCGCACGAGACATATCAAAATATAGTAGCCAACGCTCCACCATCGTCTTTATTCGAATCCAATGAACCAAACAACTTTCCTCCCTGTCCATTTTTGCCAAAGGTGAAGCCGACCCAGACACCTCGAGCCTCTGGCTCTTCTTTTTCCTTCACCTTCTCTACGTTTCGCTGCTTATCTTTCACCTCAGCATACTTCGCCATGTCTTCCGCAGAAGTGAAATCATCATAGTACCCAGTGTCAATCTCTGAGTCAAGAGCAGGCACAAACGGTGCGCGTGTTGAGCGGAGGTCCTCCCATTGAATCCCGTCAAAGAAAGGGTGGCTTGTGACCTGGGTAAGAGTGGAGTATCGAACGGTCGAATGCGAGATGAGCCTGAACAGGAAACGAGAGGCACTCAGCATCGTCAGGTAGCGCGCAGTAGCAAATCCCGTACCTGGTCACGGCATCCCATGCAATATCCGTCAAGTTGAATATCAAGTCTTCGGGCTTATCATACTCTGGCCTTCTCAGTACTTTTGTCCAGTTCTTCAGGTTTGTCCAGGTCTCCTCTGGCGTGCCGCCGCTGAACGGCGGAAAACCAGCAAGAAATTCGAAGAATATGCAACCTAGTGACCAATAGTCGACTGAATAAGTGTATGGTTTGCCCCTGAGAACCTCGGGCGCCATGTAGTCGGGTGAGCCAACGATGGAGTCTGCATACCGTGGGTCTTCAGCGCGGATTGATTTGTACATTGAGCGGCGTTCTAGGGTAGAGCGGTAGACGACTTGAACGTCTTTCACTTTATCAAGCTGAGAAATATTAGGGCGCACAGGATAGAGTCAAGACCGTATACGTACCTTTAACTTCATCGATTCAATGCGCTTGGGATTGAGGGCACCTGTGGCAAGGCCAAAGTCAGTCAACTTGACGTGTCCGGTACCATCCACAAGGAAATTCTGGAAACGCTATTAGTACTACTGTGCTTGTGCGTGCGAGAGCTTCACCTCTGGCTTCAAGTCCCGATGAATATAACCAAGTTTGTGAAGCTCGTTGACAGCGACGAACATTTCTGAAATATAAAACCTTGCGTGCTCTTCCTTAAGAACGCCAGAGTTGTTGAGGAGAGTGCGAAAATCGCCTCCTGGAACATACTCCATTGCTAAATATACGTGCTGCGCATCCTGAAATGCGTAAAGAAGTCTGACGAGCCACGGTGTCTTGGTTGCGGTGAGAATGTCGCGCTCCACTAGGACGTGCCGCACCTTGGAATGCATCAGTATTTACGCAAACCTTCTAGTGGGATAACAAACCTCGTCCATCTTGAACAATATACGCTTCTTCATCTTCTTGAGGGCGCATATCTCTCCCGTGTCCTGTTTCCGTGCCAAGAACACCTCACCATAACCACCCTGCCCAACTTGTGCGATAATATGAAATTGCTCAACCCTCAGCTTTGTTCTGCGTTTCCTCAGAATAACCCTCTCTCGCCCACAATATGACTTGAACTCCTTTGCGTACTCGGCGGCAGTTAGCTGCCTTTTGGTAGTATCTGCGTCAAAACGTGTCCTCCTTTCCTTTCTGGATGCGATATATCCAAGGTTCATAAAGTAATAGTCGAGAAAAACTAGTAGAAACATAGTGATGAAATGGCGGAAGGTCTCAAAGTGAGATGCTCACATAGTTGGGCAACAGTTGCCTTGCGCTTGACTTCGGCGCTCTGAAGCAACTCCCTCTCCCAAAGCTGAAATCCACTTGCTTTTACTGTTGTCGCGTTTCGTGCAGTGTCCATTAAAATGTCGCCAGACCATGCACCACCGCCAGGCTTTGCGGTACTCATGTGAATGTCCCGAAGTCCGGCTGTGATACCCTTTGCCGTGTCCATATATATGTCTTGATGTTGGGGTGAATCTGATCTAGATGGAAGGGGAGCCATGGAACATATCTCAGCTGATATCCTAGAGGGTCCTGGTCTATCGATCTTGATATCGATCTTTGTACGAAGATGAAGTACTTACTGTGGTTTTGGTTCTTATGCCTCATTTGGATAATTGATACGGTCACATGATTGACGCGTTCTGGAAGGGGATGTCCGAAACTTGGTTAACAATATCACTGATTGGCCATGCCTCAAGTTCGTCCTACTCATATTGATCTTGCTTCAATCCTCGCAGAGCCTAACCCTTTTGTTGACCTGCGCCTGCACGCATATGAAGCTTCCACATCTAATTTCCTCAGAGCAGTCACCAACTATGCAAATCGCGCAGTAGCAGAGATCACCAAACACAGGAATGCTCAGGAGGCGGACAAGAAACGCTTGGCTGAGAAAACTATTGCAGTAAAGGCTGAAACGAATCAGTGCAAATTGAAGGAGATTGAGTTGCTAGCTGGTATGTGATCATGCTTGTTGTGGTGTAATTGTGCAGCAGTGACGTCTCTCAGTAATGGAAAGGGAAAAAGAGGAGGTCCGAGAAGCCGAGACATCAATTACCGCTTTGAAACGCCAACTCGCATCCATCCGTGAAACTTGCCAGTCCGTGGATGCAGAAATAGAGCAGTATCGTGCTCTAACGGCCAATTTAAAGCGAGGTAGGTAGTATCGTTGTAATTTCCTTACTTACGCTGATTGGGCTTCTTTCTGCAGAAAAAGATCGAGAGCGGCAGACGTTAGAGATGCATGCAGCACAAACAGGACCTGAATTAGATGCCTGCGAAACCCGTCTACGTTGTCATATCGAGGGAATAGAGAAGGACCGGCTCCTCATCCGATTTACACACATTGACAAGATTGACATTGACCGTGAGTTTAGCTTCGTCCTCGACGTTGCATCGAGGTCAAATCAAGGTATGCAAGTTAAAGGGCCTATCTCGAAAGGTGCTGCTTACAGATATTCACTAGTCATAACGACCACACCGCCACTGCCTAACCTCCCGATATTGCTCAATGAACTAAACGAAACGAGAGATATCTTCCGTTTTATTAAGTTGATGCGCTCGGCGTTTGCTCAGCTAGTAGAACAGCATTAGGGATTTTATCAGATCTTATATCGCTTATGAATTAATATAATATATCACACAGCTCTTGCGATAATCTCCAAGAAAATGCTATAAATCTAAATGTACATAACACCTTGCAAGCTTTCAAATCTACTCGTCGTCTCCTTCTCCCCAACCCGTCCGGTCTCTGTGGCCCCCAGAACCTCCTAGCTTTCCCTTCGTCCTGCTCTTGCGGCCACCCAGCTCCTTGTACATTTCTCTCATCTCCACCTTTCCTGGTCGGCTTTGTGTAATCTCCTCTTGTCGCCATTGTTCCTCTCTAAGTTCTCTTGGTGTTTGATAGCCTGACTGTAACGGTGAAGTGCGGCCTGAACCTCTCGAAGGCAACGGCGATGATGGAGGCGAGCGATTCGACACAGATTTGATGTATGTCAGCCGCTGAAAATAAATCATCAAGTCATGCAACCAAACATAGGAAGGATGAACTACCCACCCAATTCTGCTTCGACTCCCTTCTGGTCCACTTTCCAGGGGGAAGATTGTCGTCATGGAAGTTTTCCTTCCTATAATGCTGGAACCAAACTGTAACAAAACGCAGACCATTAGCATACAGCATATTAGATTATATGTGGTTGACTTGCTGTAGTTCAGTGTCTGACTCTTATTCCACTTTCTCGATACCCTAGCGCAAGTCGCGAGCTCAGATACCTCAAGCCACCTGAAAATCCTTTGCGATACTTGAGTTGGAAATGCCTTTAGGGGGTCATTAGAGAGACCCTTCGATGGCAGTCCACTCGCCGAGCGAATAAGACCCCTGCGTGTGGGTGATACAGGGCGCGAGGAGGGCCGTGAAGGTCCCCTCGACCTTGTTGGCGTCCCTGGCAGTGAGAACTTGATAATATGGTGAGTGATTGATACTAGAGTGGACGGTACGGATGCATACCACGCCAACAAGTTCATCATCTGAGTCATTCTCAGGCTGGGATGACCTGGAAGACAGATATTGTCCATTAAAATCGTGGTTTTGTGATTGCGATTTAAGCACGCCTTGTAGCAAACTCATTGCGTAGCAATTGTGCAGGTGGTTTAGAATCTAGATGAGATGCTGTAGAGATTTGAGGGGATGAAAACCCCAGGCTGACAAAGATGGAATATGATGTCATCCAGTCACAGCCCACACTGTGACTCATTTCAATGAAATATCAATGAACTCCAATAAACTCATTATCTAGAACCGAGTACCGTAAATTATAATCAAGCCTCGAGCCACATTTGTAGCACTGTTAAACCGATTTGAATAGCTGCCACACACCCTTCGCATAGCTCACAACCTCGTCCGCACCGAGCTTGCTTTCCCCAAATATCCGATCCACAAAAGTAATCGGCACCTCACCAACGGTGTACCCCAGTGCCCGCGCCCTCACCATCATCTCCATCTGGAACACGTACCCCCTGGACTGCGTCAATGTGATGATATGCCGAAGAACAGGTAACCGGTATAGTCTATACTACCATCAAGTTTCAGTCCGCTTTCCCAAACTGATCTACGTACCTGAAACTACCTGTTAGATCGCTCACGCCGGGGTTCAACACAGTAGCAGCCAGGAAATTTGCCCCCCGTGATACCAGTTTGCGCTTTAGATCCCAACCGTGCACGCCACCAGGTTGAGCTTCAGCGAGGTATGGAGTCGATGTTGAGCGATATCGCGTTCCCGTCACAATGTCAAGGTTGTGCGCTTGTTGTAATCTGCACATTGTTAACGAGGGAAAAGTAGGAAAATAACAACACACCTGATAAATTGCGGAATGAACTTGGGCTAAGGGGATGGCTACGCATCAGAACTTGTTTTTTCAAATGATATTGAAGTACGTACATGATGCGAAAAATCGGCGTCCATTATTATCACAAAGTCACCAGTGCAGAAGTCGAGACCATGGATATATGCAGTCCTAAGCACAAGTTGACGATGCATTCGTTTTGACTCTTACCAGTACTTACCCAAGTCCAAGCTTCCCTGCCCGCGGTTTGAGAAGCTTGGCCGACAATGAGTCAGACCTCGACGCGTGATTCATTTGCACTCACTATTTTATCCTCCCCATAAGCCCTTGTCAATTCAATGGCTACTTCTTGTGTCCCATCTGGACTCGCATCATCTACGATGACGATCTCCCATGCAAGCTGACTGGGGTACTCAGTCTGACTTTCGGAATGTTAAACAGACAGAACGCACTGTTCCTCGAAGACCTTCGCCAGCAACCAGACAATAATTGGGAGGTTCTTGCGCTCATTGTAGGTTGGTAGAATAACAGAATACTTGTGAGTGTTTGGCGTGTTATATTGACCTTGCATGTTCAGCGATACCGTGCTGGCGAAAGGGTTCATTAACTTTGTATACGGTCTTGCAGCTAACGTGATGGCAGTGAGCGTGCGAGTTTACAAGCTTTGGCTCTTATATTACTTGCACGTCATGTCCTCATTTGAATCATCCTCATCGCTTTCATCATCGGTGTCGCCATCAAGCACTGAACTGAGCACGTGTCCGTCTATTACAGCGCTCAAGTCCCTGCTCAGTACAACCCTTCGTATCACAACGACCGATAATCGAGTGTTCATTGGCACATTCATGGGCACCGACCAACTTTTGAATATCATCCTCGTCAACACCGAGGAGTATATTATGGAGAACGAGGGTAGTCGCTTCGTCGGCCAAATCATGCTCCCCTGGCGTCTTGTCCTTCATGTCGAAGCATTTGACCAACAGAGTACTCCAAATGGCAAAGCAAAGGATGACAGGAGCTTGTACATCTAAATCGCAGTTCAAAATACATGCATTAAATGACTTGTCCAAATGGTATATCCATTGTCCTGTCCACTGCTACTGTATTCATGGGTGTATGCGACAGAAATTCATGATCTCTCCTTCTCGTGGAGCCCTTTTATCCACCATTAGCTGTGAGGGTCCAGCCAAATGTGGACCTTCTGCGGCCGTTACTGGTAACACACAGGGCTGCTCTGTTCCGCGGCGCGGGATTCTTCGTCGGTGGCTAGTGCGTTAGCCCTTGTATTTGTCTTTGTAGATCCACGCCAGCCCGACGTCACTGGCACCCTGTTCGACCTACAGTACCACGTTAACATATAGTTTACAAGAATTACGCTGGCTGCACTTACAGCCGCGCGATACCACTTAGCAGCTTCCTTCTTGTTCTTCTTGCACCCTTTGGCATTGGCTAAGCAGAAAGCGAGACTTTCTTGCGCGTCCCCATCACCAAGGTTAGCAGCAACTCGATAGTAACTCTGGAGATAGTTAGCACGAGTCTAGAGACAATGAGTGGCGACGCACAACTGCCATCTTATGATCCTTAGTTACACCCCAGCCATGAAAGAAGCACTGCCCGACTTCATAAATCGCTAGTACGAGCTCCGACTGAGGAAGATTCATCAGCGCTTTCCATATACAATCCCATGGGCTGAACTTACTCTAACGGCCTTTACATCCAGGCCTTCTCTCGCCTTGCCCAAATCATCTACTGCGCTTTCCGCAGCCTTTGTTAACCACTTAAAACCACTTTTCTCATTCTTCTCGCATCCCCAGCCGTGTCTCAACGTTAATCCCCACAAGAGCATCCCTATCCCACATCCACCCTGTTCCCTTGCGCTTTTCTCGAAGTAAAATGCACTATCTTGTAGTTTGTTCGCCTCGTGGTATTGTATTCCTAGCTGAAGATACTCCTGTGGAGTCGAAGGCTCAGTGGAAGGTGAAGAGTTGACTGGCGGGGAAGGTGAATGGGCGGGAAATTTTGAATTGCCAGTTGGAGATGGAGAGCCATCGCTCAGATGGTAAAATGAGTATGACGTAGAGTATAAGCTTGTTGGTGGGCTCGGACGTACAGATGGCGGGCGAGAGGGAAGACGTACATGGGAGGGGGGTGAGAGAGTTGGATGAGCAACAGCATCTTCTCTAGCAACATCATGATAGTTCGGTTGACGATAGGACCCTAGCGAGCACGCATCAGATTGTGGTGTAGGCGACAAAAATTTACTTTCAGGAAAGATGCCCGTCTGAGGTTTAATTGGAGCAGATGAAAGTGGAGAATGGATTCTTTGTGAATTTCGCTCAAGAACCTGACGTTTCTGCTCTTCGGAGGAGAATATTGGTGGTCTGCCCGGTCTGGAAAAGTTCATGCGGGGAGTGGGGTCAACTATGGGTGACCTTCCGCCAAGTTTTGGCTCATTGACGACCTGCTTGTCGACTGTCACATCCTGAGGTTTAGAAACCACGACAGTTGGAACGGGAGTGTCTGAGCTGAACAGACGCATGTCATGAACCAAGGATTGTGTGTTAGCCACATTCGCGGAGGCACAGGCAGGTTTTGCGGTGGTTTGCCAAGTGTGGCTGTCTGCAGAAGTTTCGGGGGTCTGACTTTGCAGTGGATACATGTTGTTCTCTTCATAATATGACTCGAGCTCGTCATAATATCCGTTAGCGTTTGGTTCGTCTGTCAACGACAAAAATGATTTTCTGCTAAGATAATCCGCATTGCTAGCAGTCGAATTACGGAATTGCGAGTGCAGCAAAGGAGACTCGGGTACTCTCGGACTAGTTGCAAATGGTTTTGGCGGAGAAGTTGCATGCAAATTATGGATCTGCAATGACGGTGGAAAACCAGTTGACCGAGAAAAAGATGGCACTGGCAAAGAGGGATTAATGGGAGTAGGCTGCTTCCGAGTGCGAGTGCGAGCTTCATGTTCTTCTTTTCTTTGAACAGCCTGTCGTTTGGAGGAAGTTCGCCGAACCAGGGTATCTAGTGGTGATGAGTGGGCCAGGCGCACTTGGTTTTCATGGTGTGCTGCCATAATGCTTGGAGTCTGAAGCTGAAGGCAGGTCAAGATCTCAGGTTACTAGGGGCAACATGTTCACATATTGATAGCTCCACCGTCTGGTGCATCCGGCTCAGTGGATTCCGCGTGTGGCCGTACATCATGATGAATCTAAAACATTAATCTGCTCTTGTTCTGTATGATACATTTGACTTCAGATGCGAGAACACATAAGCATAATAGCTGTGTATATGGAAACCGAATCATCCTGATTCCTTAGGCCTTAGGTGTCACGACAGCTGGGATGTCAAGGCACAGTAGCTGCTTCTACTCGAAACCTTGACATTTAACCGCGATGTCTATTAATATTACCAAGCCATGCTTCGTGAGATCGTCGCACTGTTTCGTGAGAACTCTGACCGAGAAGGGGAAACAAAACAAAAGTGCAACATCGAACGTTGAACACCGACTAAATGTATGTCAAGCTCAACGCGTCGTAAAGCGGGTTTGTTATAATTGGAAAACCTATACCGTGTCAGAAAATAACAATTGCATCTAGTCTCAGATCTTCAACAAAAACCCAACTCTTCCGATATCATATCTTGCCAAATCATGAGTATGATTTGCTCGTATACATCGATGGTGCACCGGTCGGCGGTGATGCTTGATTAATGATTTCTGGAACATTCACGTCTACAATCAGCGCTACCATTTTGAAAATGTGGTCGGGGCTTGTCAGAGGATCATGAATTGAAGCAGAAGTTCCTTGTCGTAGACCACAAAGGTATGAGCTTTGCACATCCCATGTTCATTGATGCATCCCTGATCTTGTAGTGGGTTTGAACTCCCGTCATACGAACTGATTACTCCGACGACTGCGCACTGGCATGATATGATGCTTGTCCTCTCGTGTGCAATCTCCGTGTTAAAGGTCGGCCCAGATGTGTGTATCCATGGTGAAGTACGTTTAAAGAAGGTGACGTAGAATCGTGGCAGTGCTTCGGCACTAACTTGAAGCCCCGAGTCCGGCTTCTAATCCTTATGGTATGTTTGCTTGATTCATGTGAGATATTCTATTACATACATATGTTCAGGTTGTCGCCCCTCTTTCAAGGCAGGCTTATACAGTGTCATGCAGTATCTATGCCTTCGTGGCCATTCTGGCAGGAGTGGTACCTCACACTTTCGGTACTTGTGCTCTCTCCTTTGTTGACCGCCTTCCTTGTCTCCCGTGGTCCGGGGTCCCCCGCTCAATTATTTGGCCCTCTGTGTACCTCATCGTTATCGTTCTGTCACATAGTGACCCCGTGTTCCTGCCGTATGTGTCTTCCTTTTTTGTGTTGTCCACTGCTCGATCTGTCTGGCAGGTGTTCTACAGCTCGTCGAGTACGCCAGCATTTTTGCGCAAATCCCCTTGCTCGAAGCCTCATGTGCTAGATGTCAATGATTGTCCACCCCACTGGCATAACCTTTTACATGATAAAATGTCCTATCCATTGTTCTATGACGCTTTATATCATCCAAGTCCCCATCCTGCTGTGTTTCCCATCGCCAGACGAGTCCGTTCCACAAGAACCCCCCACATGTGGTTTCTTCAGTCGTTGCGCTTGCTCGAGCTCATCCCTGGAGCTCGCAACCATTGCACCCAACCAAGAAGTGCCAGAAGGATGGGTGGGCGAAGACGAACGAGGGGAAAATGAAATGTTAATGATGTAAGTGCTGTTTCGACTCTTGCACACTGTCATCTCAACTCAATGGTCGTCAGCGCGGTTCCGCACAAGATTCACTTAGCATCACAAAGGATAAAGGCAAATGTCGAGATGATTCTCCTGACAATGCGCAGAGTCCACCATCTTTTTGTCGCACTCTCCCTGTCCACTTGGATAGCAAAGATAGTTAAAGCCTGTGGGAATGACTAATGCAGGCTCGAGCCAAAAATCTCACATTTGGCTTCCTGCATTCCAGCACTCTACATGCAAAGAGGCCTATATACTTCGAGATTCTAGATGCTCATTTTGCAACGTGATCATCGCCAACTTCACGGCGTGAAGCTGCTGCGGCACTTAGTGATTTCTCATGACAGCCAGTAGATGCAGCTTCATGTGCCATACGTAGTACCAATCTACGACAGGCTGTTGAACTTGTGGAGCAGGACCGTGATCAGCGATGTCGCTGGCATCTCGACTCCAGACTCCAGTTGAAGACCTTGAGTCAGCAAATCCGACACTGGCGCACGATTATTTGAAACTGAGCAAACAATGCCGCCCAGAGTTCTGTAACCATCACTGATGAAGCTGCTGCTGATCAGGCAGTAATGGGATATATGAGACTTACAAGGCAATGGAAAGCTGTGGTAGCTGAGATATGTGATCTTCGGGTGCGCTCGCAGTTCCTGCTCCCACCTTTGTACGAAGACCCAAAAGTGGCAGCACGCCATGTCCCGGCCATCATCCTCATTACGAGTCAATACTGGTGCAGTGCCATCATCGTCCCGACATCAGGAGATTCCCATCATGTTCCCTTGCCTATCACTCTCACGGATCTGAACACTCAAGGATTACTTTACCAGGGCAATACCAGAAGAGTCACAGTAGTAACATACTGCTTCAAATACTCAAACTGGGATTGAGATGAGATGACTTCCTTGTCCATTGTCTGACTGCACAACCCAGCACAGAATCTGCAGGTGAAAGAATTGGGTTTCGGATTTGGTTTGTCTGCTGAAGGAGGGAGATGAGCAATATCACTTGTAAAATCATCAGTAAATTGCTCTGAAATAATTGAAACAAATTTAAACACACCCAGAACACACCACAATGTTGTGCTGCCCCATAATTTTGGATCTACACATTGTGTTGATAATCCAGCCCAAGGTTCCTCTTCCAGGGATTTGATCAAAATTTCACAGCATAGGCCTTGCTTGATATCCTCATCTTCAGTGATCTCAGCGAGCATCTGAAAGGTGAGCTCTTCTGTCCATCTACATGCAGATATGGTCAGAATATGATGATTGACATATTATTAGAATCCATGCTGTGATGGTCAAACATTCTGTAACCTGTCAATAGTCATTTCTACAAAGTTTACACCAAAACCCATCATCTCTGACATTTCAGACCCTTGGACCCACAGTTTCCAAAATTCCCATGCTTTGGATACCTTCACACTTGTCCTCTCTATGTCCAGTCCAGTCCTAGCTAACCCCACTGGTGAGTAGTCATTTATTTTGCACATTCTGATGCCTTGCACACCATTATTACATGTATTTTATCATAAGCTGCAGTACCTCCTGGCTTTTTACATACAAAACATTGGCCAAAGCGGTGTAAAGATAACAATCTAGCTAGAGTGATAGTGAACTACTACCTAGATATATGTCAAAGCCTTGCCCAGCTGCTACACTTGTGAGACAAGAATGTTCGACCTGAGGGGTTGCTGGTCAGTACATAATGCCAACTGCTATGTGAGATGTGTGATACTTTGTGAGGGTGATGCTGAAGGTAGCAGTAGCATTGCCATGGATAGCACTGTATAAGCTGGCAATGCCAATGCTAGTACTTGCTAAGGATAATCTATACTGATGATGCTGACAGTACCAATGGTACCAAAGGTAGCAATAGTGATGAGTGGGGTAGTAGTGAATGTTGATGGCAATGATAGTGAGATATACTAATGGATAGTGAAGCTCAAGCAATGAGCGATGGTGAGATACCAGTGATAATGGTGATAATGAAGATAGCAACATATATAGTGAGACAGCAGAGACTGTCAGAGATCAGAGATAGAGATGTCAAAGAAGATATATTCTGGATAGTGATAATAGTAGTGGTATGGGAATCCTGTCTAATGAGTGAATACTTCAGTACATGAGTTGTGCACTGAAGGTGAGAGGTGACTTCTCCTACTGAGTGTACAGTAAAAGGGGAGTGTAGTACATAGAAGAAGTCAGCCATCTTTTATCATACATCATGAGTAAATGGAATCACTAGGTGAAGGTAGTAGCAAGCAAGTGAAACTTATCCATAGTAATATGTAATAGTGCTGCAGGTACTGTGGCACATGTTCTACATGTAATAAGACTTGCTATGGGATTAGTAGTGGCAGATGAGAATATACTATGCACCAAATGGAACTAGTGGACATGGCATGGGCATTCAATGGGTGTTGGCTTGTGGAACATGGCTCAGCATGTCAGTACAGTAACTGGTAAGTGTGCAGTATTGTCAGTAACTGTATATGGCAATAGTGATGGGATTAGGGGTGGTCACACTATGTGCTATAGGGGCTAGACAAATATAGAAATGAACCCATGCACAGCCAGTGTGAGCTGGTCTGTCACAGTAGACTCACCTAGTTTCACCTATACCATTCCAGACTTTCATGTAGCAATACTTAAGGACATAGTAGATTCATATTCCAGACCATCTTATAGAAGGGGGATTGCCTCAGATACTTGGTCCCTGTCTAACAAGCCATAGGCAGGCAATAACATAGTCTTTCATTTATCCTTGACTGAAACACCCTCCAAATAATGAATCAACCCTCCTAAACCATCTACAACAATCCCAAGTACTTGCACTCTTTTATTACCCTCTCTGCTGTTACTGACTCTTGGACCTGAAATTTCTGCACTTCAGACATCACATAGAATCATTGGACTTGACTGCAGGGCTTCAGACATTCATGTTCATTATAGTGCACACTTTTTTTTACTTCAGTAGACAGCAGATCCCTTTAGGGTTAAACACTCTTGCTTGCAAGTGTAGCAGCTAGGCAGAGCACTAGGCTCATATACTAACCTAGGTGGTAGTTGACTACTGCTCAGATTAGATTGACTTGCATCAATTGGAGCCCACCACAAGGGGTCCATCTGCTGAAGTTTTTGACTTTTGCATTTTTCGACATCACTGACATTTTTGCACTTTGTCATATACTGGATTCTACACTCCACTTCCACTATAACATTCTGCTCAAATCCACATTTCCAGACACATCCATCCAATCCCCACTCAATCCAGTTCACATATCCAATCCAATACACTTGTCCAATCCATATCCAATCTGAGACACTTGTCCAATCCATATCTGATCCATGTCCATATCTGCTCTGATCTATGTCCATATCTGATCCGTGTTCATATCTGAAACCATTCCAACGCACCTGCACATTACCCATTTTAGGATATGCCTGTGCCACCAGCTCTTGGTCATCCCTGCCTTCACCTCTTGGTCATCTCTGCCTCTGGCTATCAGTTATCTCTGCCTCTGTCTTGATAAGTTATTCTGTACAAGTTTTATCTCTAAGTTCATAGCCTGATGTTTTGCTGTACTTACTATTATGTTTCTGACATAGCCTTGGACTATGCTTACTTACCTTCCAGCATGCTACCTACAGTATATAAACTCATAGTACAACTCCTGCAGACCTCAGTCTGATCATTGCTTATATCCTTACTTATCCTGCTGTGTATATAACTCTGTTTCCATTCTCACTTGGGCTCCAGCCCTTGTAAGTCTCCAGCTCTGGACTATGGGGGTTCTCCCTAGTCCAGAGCCTTGACACTCTGTCATATAATCATGTTCGGACTTCATCTGATTGTAGTCTGTCTTCTGTTCCACCTTTGACTCTACCTGTGGTAGTCTTCCTCTGTTAGTTTCTACTTTGGACCTTGTCTGAAGTAGTCTATACTCTCTCTACTTCACATCCAGACCTACAGTACTCCTCTATAGTAGTCAGACCATCTGTCCATCTGTCCATCTGTCCATCTGTCCATCCATCCATCCATCCATCCATCCATCTGTCCATCCATCCATCCATCCATCTGTCCATCCATCTGTCCATCAATCATCCATCTGACACTCCACCACTCCTACCTTCAGACCTCCATACCTTCGGACCACCTCCAGATGTCCATACATTCAGACCACCTTTGGACATCCATACCTTCAGATCTCCATACCTCTGGACCTCTGGACCTCTGAACCTTTGGACCTTTGGACCCCTGGTCCTATGGTCCTATGGTCCTATCCTATCTTATCCTTCAACCTACTATAGAATATCCTTCACCTATTTTGTTCTGGACTTCATCTAAGTAGTCTTGTCATCATCCTCTATCATCCAGAAATAGTTCCAGTGCATTCCCACACTCATCCGGAAGTCCTTCGGAGCTCTATTGAGCTATCCTACCCTAGAGTTCATCCAGACTTCATCTGGACTTCACCAGAACTCTCCATAGGACTTCATCCAAAATTAAGGGGCAATACTCGGGTAAGGGGCACAGCATATGAGCTGAGGCCAAAGCCCTTTATGATCCGTTAACCCTCCGAGCACAGCTCTAACACACTTTCAGACCCACACATCTGTGCTTTCCTGCACTATGACTGCACCAAATGAGCCATTTTTATGCCAATACATACCATGCCATCAGCACCATATTTTGACAGTAATGCAAGATGACTTTATGCATTTTTACAAGAAGTAGACCAGCTTTCAGATAAGGCTGGACTATCAGAAGAATCTCAGATTAAATATGCAGTCAGATATGCTGAGCCAGATGAAGCAGAGCTATGGAAAGACTTGGAAGAATATACAGGTAGTAGCTATAAAGATTTTGCTAATACAATTTTGCAGTTTTACCTAGAATGTGGACTCACACACTATGTCAGTGCTAGACCTGCAGACCCAAAATCTTTGGACATATGTGAACTCATACTTGAGGATGAACCAGTAGCCAGCAATGCTGAAGAAGTATTAGGCAACATACCCAGACCAGACCCAGTTGAATGTGCTATTATTCAGGATGACCCCATGGTTGCCAATGTTGCCACTATACCCAACATTTTGGACCTGCTGGGAGATGAGATATTCAAAGCAGATGCATTCAGCACACCAATGGACATCATTGCAGAGGATATACTGACAGCAGACACACTTGAGCCAGCCAGCATAAATGATGATCTGACCATCTCCACTATACCCAAAATTTTGGACCTGATAGGAGATGAGCTTGCTGAAGTGGAAATGCTTCAAGTAACTATGGACATTGTTGCAGATGATATACTGAAACTACAGAATATGGTGCTAAGCCTAGAGACAGTAGAAATTGACAAACCTGAAATTTTGACCTTAGACTGCCCAGTCACCACAGATCATTTTGCACTTGCCATGATTTTCACCATGCTGCTCACAAGTTATATTTTGATGTATAGATTCACACCCACAGAACATGTCTAAAGCACTCCATAGTTACCCAGATGCTGTCCAAAGATCTCCACCCTTATTTCACAGTTTAGGGGTCAAATGTCCAAAACATGCAAAGAAGGTTACCAATTTCCAGTTTATGCATGACTTGATGATTCCTGGTATGTTTTCTCCTGGCTTTTTGTAGCACAGCTACTCACATTGAAAACAGCTACATCTGTTGATATTGAATGTATTTTTAGCCATGGGCAACTGCTACTCTCACATGTTCACAGACAACTCAGGCCTTACTCTGTGTTGGGATTTGGAGCCAGTTGGGTTTGGTTTGAGATGACAATATTAAAGCAGTTGCTGTGTTGAATGATGTTGATGGTGAGGAGGATAAATTAGTTGATGGCTGGGATCCTATCACTATTTAGTTATTGTGTTGCTACTACTGACATCATTTGTACCTACATGTATCTAGTACTATGCAAATACATGGGTCATGAGTTACCCACTGTGGGTTGCATACCCCTCATACCCATGCAGACCCTTTCCAAAACCAGTACCAAGCATACCCTTCAGTATGGGTACAGGTAATAATGTATGCCCTCCTTAAACTCTTGGTACATCACACCATAATCAATTTTAGAAACAGGTGGTCTGCAAGCAGCACCTTCCTCATCATCTTCTGTCCTTGTCCATTTTCCCTTCCTATCAATTTTAGGGTAATTTGGGTTCTCAAGGAGATAATGGAAAACAAGCTCTAGGACATTTTCTGTGGCATTGACTGTGTTATGGATAGAGCAATGTGTTTTTGTTCCTTGGATATATGTCATCCCATGGTAGATGGAGATTGAGTGTTGGAATTGAAAGGTTCACAGTCCAACTTGTTGCTGAATATATGTATTTTTTTGCTTAGGCCTAGTATTATGCAAATCACTGTAAAATTACTCAATGATATCTCACAGTCCATGGTGTATTTTCTGGTGTAGAATAAAATGTATAATTTGTGTATGTTCTGAGGCAGAGTATTCTGCATTCATGTTTCATGTCTTTTCTCTGAACATAATAAATGTTTTGCAAGTGTTGTTCAGGAGGAATATACTACAAACATTATTTATTTATTCTTACAAAACATGGGGCATGTTTCACAATTTTTCTCTTACCAAATATACAAATGAATATTTGAGAGTTTCTTTGGTTTTCCTTGGCAAAATATTGACAAAATATATATTATTATTTGTCATATTATTTGTTAATGTTCTTGGACCAAATATAAGTTGAATAGCATGAAGTAATTTAGATTTTTGAGCCACAGAACATTGAAAAAACACAGACAAAAATAACATGATTGTAAATTGTTATCTGAAGGATGATGGATGAAAAATATAGACTTTTTCTTGATGGAAAATGATTGATTTTTAGGTCATGTATTACATACAGAAAATCTTTAATACATTCATTAATTTTTTTCAATGTTTTGACACACAAAATGCAAGGAAATTTCTATCTTCTAATCTAATGTTTTTTGAATGTTTTGTGAAATAAAATGAGAAATGCCTGCAGTGACATTGTATCACTCATTAGACAGGATTCCTGTACTGCTACTGCTACTGCTATTCAAATATATCTTCTTTGAAAACCTATTATCTCTGAATCTTTGATGGTCTCCACTGTCCCACTATACACATCACTATCATCACTATCATTGTAATTGCACCATCACTCATTGTTTAAGCTTCACTGCCCCTTAGTGTATAATGCCATCATAGTCATCAGTACACACTATCATCCCACTCATCGCTAGCACTACTTCTGGTACCATCGGCATCATTGGCATCATCAGTACTCAATATCCTTAGCACACATTAGCATCATCAGCAGTTTTCACAGCACTAACAGCAGCAATGCTACCACTACCTTCAGCATTGTCGATATGAAGCATCATGTGTCTCACAATAGCAGTTGGCAGCATATATTCACTGGCAACCCCTCAGGTCGAATGTTCTTGCCCTACAAGTATAGCAGCTAGGCAAGGCTTTGACATATACTAGCACAAGAGGTAGTTCACTATCACTCCAGCTAGATTGTAGTCTTTACAGTGGGAGAGTTGCCATAGGGTGGCCACTAAGCAGCAATGAGGTTGCCGGAGCTCAGAACGGAACCAGAGATAGGGGTAACACATGAGAAATGGACTTGGTAAGCTCAACACCATGACATTCTACTATAGCATGCTCATAGTTTGTGTAATTCATTTTAACTTCACCTGATGTGTTCTTCTCCATCAAAATAAATTCTTCAATGAATTATGTTAGTGATGGCATGAGGTGACATTATGAAGCACACACCTAGGTTATCTTGGATAAGTGCATGGCATTCACTAATGAGTGTATTGAGTGGCTGTTGATGGTTAAGTGTTACATGTTCATATTTGGGACAATCAGTAGGCTACAAGATGAAGGCAAATATAACATACCAAGCTTGCTAACAATGAATACTTCCAGCTTCAGTCCAAGATGCTGTGGCTCAATGCCTAGGACATCCCAAACAAACTTTTAAGATTTCTCTGTAAAAAATACCTTCAGTTCTGCGAAATCCTCAATTCCACCGCGTACTGCCACATAAAACCCCTCCAGACCAGTGCATGCATGAAGAGCCATCCACTGAGAATAAATTTCAGTTATATTAGTAGTGTGTCTTGGATGGTAAATCAATAAATGAGAGATGCCACAGATGGCGGAGACAAATGAATATATGAGAGATGCTACAGAGGGCAAATGAATATATGAGAGATGCCACGCTGGTGGCGAGAGAAGTGAAAGGACAATCAAAATAGCACAACATACCTCACGATCCATGAATGTGAATGCTGCATTCACATCATGTTTGATGGCCTTTGGGTTTGCATGTGCAGTACAGTTCTTTGCTTGGCAATCCTTGAGAACACAAGGATTGTAAGCTTGCTTTTCAGCAAATGTTAGCTTGTGATAATCTTGGAGTAATGTGGCCTTATTTTCTGCAATAAAGGCCATAAGTTTTGTGTGATCGCCTCTGCCTAAGCCTAAGGAAAGATTCATGAGCACCAGCATTACTTCGTAAATTAAATTGTTACACTAACCTTCATTTTCAGCCTTGAGTTGGGCTTTGACAAATGCATTCCAGGAGTTAACACCTCTGGTCTTCTGCAGCATGCGACTGCAAAGAAACAGTTGGTTTCTGGTCCACTTGATTGATCTACAGGACAATTAATATATATCAGCAATAAGATATTTATGGTGCAGACTCACCAGCCATGTTTTTGTGCTATGTCAGCAGCCTCTGCTTCATATGACTCCTTGGCAGTGTCAATGTCATCAGCGAGTGCCTCCTGATGGGCATGCTGTTGAGCCTTTTGGGTCACCATCAGTTGTGCATGCACTCGATAAATTTTAGGAGTTGGATGAGGAGCCATTGAAGCAGAATTAACTTGAGGAGTGAATGGCAGCAACATTTTATACATTTCAAGTCCAGGGACAAATACATGAAGTGAAGCGAAGTATTGTGAATGAAGCAATGAGTGGTCCAAATAATCAACTGTTATGAACTGGGATAGTTCTTAACACAAAGGCTGCACAAGAGAAGCTTCTCGAATGTGGATTGTAGTACCAAAGCAAAAGAGCAATGGTTCTCAGTACAAGGGTATCGAGTACTGGTACGAGACAACTAAGTCAAGTACAATATCAGTTATGGCTAAGACAGTTGAGTATAGAGAGTATGAACTGGCTGAGCCAATAACAAAGGTTTGCTTTAGACTAAGATGAAGGAGTGCTAAGTCTTAGATAGGATTCAGACAACTAAGGTTGCAAGGCCTTAGTGAAGGATGTTCCAGGTAAAAACCCAGTAAGATTAAAGTAAGGAATACAAGCACATACAGAGGCCTATATATAGGCTAAGGAAGTTTAGGGCAGGCATGAGAAATGGGATGTGAGAATGTAAGTGCATATCCTAAAGAGGAAGGCAACTATAGTACAGATGTGTTGAGACGTATGATATACAAGGCGAGAATGACATAAGTAGGGGCATAGTGATAGAGCAAAGGAAAATGAATAGGGGCACATATGACTGTAACATCAACATTGCTAGAACATACGTGAGAATGGAGTGAAGCAAAATAACTAAGTCTAGACTAAATTGAAGGTTAGTGAGGTTGAAACAGATTCTGAACAGGTGGAAATCACCAAGTCTATGGTCAGAACTTGCACTAGCCATAATTTGAAGCACGTTGTAATGGTGTTCTTCTGGGATATTGAGCTTCACAAGTATGGCCTTCCAACTGTTTGTTCAGTAACCCTCAACCTGCAGGATGCAGCACCAGATCTCGTTCATAGTACTGTGGTGAAGGGAAAGGCCAACAAGTGCATTGTCAATTTCACCACAGATATGGTCATGACCCACATTGTGAGTCGACCGAACAGGACCTGGATCAGATGTCATGAGGTAAATGTGGTTAGTCACTAATACTCCATCCTTGTGGCCATGCAACATGGTTTTCATTTGGACTGCATTTCCCATCCCATCGCCAACCAGCTGTTTTTTTTTTCCTGTCAGAATCCATTAGTCAAGGCATTTTTCAGGGTCAGAACACCCACATTGTGGCATTTCCGTGATTCCTTTGCATCAGAAGAACTTAGTTGAGCCATTACTTTCTTTACAGCAGGGGACATGGGCTTCGCAAATACAAAAGGTTGTGATGGTGGCATAAGAGGGCTCAGACCACCTGAAAGAATGTGATCTTCTGTCATACGAGTAGCATGTTCCACAGCAGCACTTGGTGGCTGGGTTGCTAAGATGAAAGGGCATGATGGTATCATGAGGGAACTTGCACTGCCTGGTAGTATATGGACATGATAACAAGTGTCGTTAGGCTGTGTGACATGTGTAGGGTGCTGCAATGTGACTCCGCTTGCTTCAGCAAGATCATGGCCCTTGGACAAAGGAAGTGCAGGTGGTTGAGGGAATGGTGTAGAAGTGAAATTTGGACTGCCAAATGTAGGGAAAGTCGAGTCACTAAAATTGATAATGTTAGACCATGAAGATGTGAAGTCAAATGACTCAGATGTGAAAGACGTGATACTGTTGTCAGGAGTCTGATGAGAATGGAGAATGTTGAGTGAGTCTGAGGGATTTGGAAATAAGAAATTGTCTGGTTGGACATGTTCAGAGGAAGCGATAGGATTTTGGTCTAATGCTGCTATTCCTGCTGCACAACTGTTAAAACAAACTTATCAAAGCTGCAAGTGATCATACATACTTTGAAGCATTCTGTTAGGTAGTTTGACCTTATCCCAACAGAACCAGCGCTGACAGACAAGTGGCACAAGCCGACTAAGCAAGATATCATGGATAATTGTCACTGTGGCCACCTCAGCATTGGTCTCAAGGGGACAAGAAGATGAAACAGCAGTAATGATGTGAGGGAATGAGCAAAAGTGTCCTGGTTTCTTCAAGAACTTGAATGCTACTGATAGTTTGATGTTGAAGTGATCTTTCTTGAAAAACAGATTCAACAGTAGCTCGAATCATTTAAATGATAAACTTACAATTTCTCCTTGCAGATCAAGATAATCCAGATGGTTAGGGACAGGATCCAGTTCAACAGGGAACAAGTGAGGTGACATTGAGTAAAAAAACAGCAAAGTGAGCAGAGTCAAGAAGTAAGATGAGTCTGTTTGTTTGGTAATCAGTATGAGGCATAAGTTGATAATAGCAGCGGATCACTGCTATTATCAAATGCCTCATAGTACTGATTACCAAATAAACAGACTCATCTTACTTCTTGACTCTGCTCACTTTGCTGTTGTTTTACTCAATGTTGTCTATGTCACCTCACTTGTTCCCTGTTGACCTGGATCCTGTCCCTAACTGTCTGGATTATCATGTAAATTAGTTATAATGAGTAGTATTGTTTTCCCAGCTCAAGCTCAAGTAGGATATGCAAATGGGGCTCAAATTGAATGTACTAGCAAGGGTCAGCGCAGAGCTCAACTTGCTTCTGAAGTCTTAGTTTTCAATAACAGAGTCTGCAATGCCAATATGGATGGTAGGATGCAGGAATCTATAATCAAAGCAATGTGACATAGTGTTAAGACCATACTCAATAGGTGAGAGATCCAAAGGGCTTTGGCCTCAGTTCGTGCACTGTGCCCCTTTCCCAAGTACTACCCTTTATTTCAGAGCAGTATCCTTCATCCGAGGATCTGGATGTGCTTGCGTAGCGGATCCAAAGGTCTGAAGGTATTGGATATGGCATGTCCAAGGTATATCCGAAATGTGCAGATGGAAAGAGTATGTCCGGAGGGTACAGATGGATTCAAGGTA
>MU172969.1:211415-261287 GCA_016695475.1 Suillus decipiens
TGGTGCAGGTAGATCACCGAAAGGGGATAGAAGCATGCATGCATAGTGGACTTAGAACACAAGAAGCTGGGGAACTCGGATGGGTGATCCGGATCGGATCTGTGGTCCGGATAGAAGCAGGATCGATCTGATCTGATCTGATCTGATCTGAGATCAGATGTATGGAATATGACAGTATCCCCCCTTTAGGGCCGAACCCCTGAGGCATAAGAAGTGTCGATCCAGATTGGATGAAATTAATGCGAGATGATGGAGAAGTTTGATGGTTGACGTGCTGAGTCTGTAATCCGACAGATATACAGATGTCAGACATCTGAAGTGATTCCTAACCCCCACTTTACTATATCTCAAACAACAACTGCTTTTATCATGTCTGGAGAAGGATCCCATATCCCTGACTCTGCTGCAGACCTTGTAGCGGATTTGGAGAAGAAATTGGCAGCTGCCAAAGCTGACAAGGCACGGAAGCACAAAGAGGAGGAGGAACAGAAACATCAGGAGGATCTGCGGAAGATAGAGGAGGCCAAGAAGCAGAGGGCAGCAGCAGAGGAAAAGAGGTGGAAGGAGATAGCAGCAGAGACAGTGAGTTTTGGATGTTTGTTCTGTTCCCTTCCTAACTTTTGGAAGTCTCGTGCTTTGTCTTCGGACAACGACGGATCCTGTGTGCATTGCGCTGGGAAGGGTCAGATCTGTCTGTGGACGGATGCGGACAGGAATGCCCTGGTGAGTCTATAGGGCCGTTTCAGATCCGAGCTAATGGGCTCTCGGATAGATCAAGTCTTGTGATCCATGTCATAGGGACAAGGGCACTTGTCCTGGGAGGCCCAGATCCGTCAAGGTTCTGAGGGCCAAGGGCAAGAAGAGACAACGTGCTGTTGGATCCCCATCTCCGAGGGGTGAAGGTAAGAGACGTCAGCAGAGTCCAAGTCCAGATCCTTCAGAAGTTGTGGAGGATGACAGACAATCCTTGTTGACGGCCATCAACAATGTCCTGGCTGAGTTGGCTCAGACCAATTCTCTCCTAGAGCGCAGCATCCTGGCAGCGGAAGGAAGCAGGACTGCAATGGACCGGATGGGCGCCAGACTGGAGGTGTTCCTCCAACAACAAAGGGAGTTTCAGGCCTTGCTATTTGGGGAGCTTTGGTTGGGGCTTCGGATCCCATCGGATGAGGTTTGGACAACTTTGGATGTGGAGGAGGAAGATGAGGAGATGAAGAAGGGTTCTGGAAGTGAGGAGGATGGATCCGGAGGGGCGGATGAGTCTATGGAAATGTAGTTTTTTCTAGTCCTGTGGCCCTTTCTGATACTTGTACTTGTATTTCATATATCATCCATGTACTTCAGAGTTGAATAGGACCAGGTTTGTCCGGATATGCAGAGTGGAAGTCGGATACGAGTTCGGATGCATTTCTGAGTTCAGTAGCAAGCAACCATGAAGTCTCTTCGTCCATTCCTTCGTATCTGGACCATCGGATGAGGTACAGAAGTTGACACTGGCGTCTATGACGATCAAGTCTAGAGTCCAGGATCTCGGATATCTCATATTCTGGTTCTCCATCAACCTGGACTGGAGGAGGAGGAGGTTGGATGCGATTGGGGATGGTGTTCGGAATTGCTGGCTCTAGTTGGGAGACATGGAATACAGGATGTACAGAACACATAGAATCCGGAAGTCGGATGGCGAAGGAATGTGTGCCTGGACGAGATATAATTTCAAATGGACCTAAATTCTTTTCCGAAAGCTTCTTTGATGGGCGAGTGGAATGGAAGTACTTGGCTTTAATGAAGACTTGTTCTCCAACCTGGAAGTCCGGAGCTGATTGTCTTTTAGCATCCGCAGGTCCTTGATAGCGTTTCTGTGCTTCGGACATTTCTTCTTGGAGGAACTGGTGAAGCTCATTAAGGTCCAGGGCATATTCCTGGGCATGGATGGAGGATAGATCGTGCTCCAGATAGATGGAAATATTCGGATGGTAACCCTTATTGGCAAAGAAGGGCGATACCCCAGTAGTAGCACTTGGAGTGTTATTGTATGCAAACTCTGCTAGGGGTAACAGTTTGGACCAGTTGTCCTGTTGATAGTTGCAATAGATCTGAAGGTATTGTTCCAGCGTTTGATTGGCATGCTCAGTTTGTCCGTCCCCTTCCAGATGATATCTGGATGTGAAGTGCAGGACCATGTCTAATGCTTTCCCTAAGGACTGGAAGAAGTGGGATATGAACTCAGTTCCTCGATCCAAGGTCACATGGGACGGAACACCATGCTTGGAGAATACGTGAAGGAGGAAGAGGCGGGCGAGATCCGGAGAGGTTATGGTGTCATGAGTCGGAACAAATATGGCCTGCTTGGATAGGTGGTCTATGATGACAAGGATAGCTGTATAGCTGGAAGAGTCCAGAAGTTCCTCAATAAAGTCCATAGAGATGGAATTCCATGGCTTTTCTGGAACAGGGAGTTGCTTGAGTAATCCATATGGCTTGTGTCTCGGAACTTTGGCTCGGGCACAGGAAGTGCAGGATGTTATGACTGGGATGGGCTCGTTGGTGACTGCTCAAAAGAGAGCAGCGATCGACAATGGTGCTAGCGTCGAAGTACAAAAGAGTACTATGCTTTTCAGACGACGAAGGTAGGTCCGAGTAGTGCTACATAGAACTAGCTGAGTCGAATATAATCATGTTTGGCGAAGACTTAGGAGTGCTAAGGCTTCAAAAGACGACTTCAATAACAACTAGAGTTGAGAGGCTCTAGCGAAGGATGTTCCAGGTAAAACCCAGTAAGATTCAAGTGAGGAATCTACAAGTACAGGAAGGCCTTTAAATACTAAAGTATGTAGAGACTTTAGGGCAGGTCTGAGATAGAATCATATGGTAATCGACCATATGAGGTATACAACAACATGAGTCAAATAGAATGTGATAGAACATCGTAGAAGGTAGAAGTCAATGGAACAAAAGAGAACGAGATATGAACGTACGATCAAGTGATTGTGGGAGAAATGCGAAGGTCATATGACCGTGTAAGAGTACAACCGATAAGGTAATAATGACATAGGCAGGAAAGAAATGAATAGGGGGGGTGTACAGTTATTGTAACACAGGACCTGACATAATCCTTTACATAGGTGCGTATTCTGGGCCAGGTGTAGTCGCATCAGACGAGCTCAAGGGTACGATTTTGTCCGAAGTGTCTGGATAGGGGGTGGTCATGGCAGTTACGGAGGATGCGTGATCGTAAGTCATTGGCTTCCAGGACATAGATACGGTTATCGCAGCAAAGGAATCCACTATCGCTCACTGTCCATCTCAGATCTGAAGGTACTGGAAGATGCGTTTTGGCAATGGGATCATTGGGGAGTGCGGTCAGGATGTCTTTCTGAAGACTTTCCTTATCCATAAGGACAGCTGCTCTAAGGACTGGAGGTGCTAGGGTTGTGGCTCATAGGGACGAAGCTAATTGTTTGGAAGTGAATACTGGGCAGAAATTATGAGGATTAACTTGAGCATAGTCCTTATCCCCCTCTTTGGGGTAGATGTCCCAATGTCTCGTCAGGGAATCCAGTTTGACTCCGAGTTTTCCGGGATGGAAACGGATGATGAGGTTGAACTGATGGAGGAATTCTGACCAGCGAGCCTGATGGCAAGAGAGGAGTTTGGTGGTGGAAAAATATTTGAGGTTCTTGTGGTCTGTAACAACATCTATAGGCTTGGACAAGCCTTCTAGGTAATGTCACCAGGTCCGGAAAGCCTCATGGATGGCTAGGAGTTCCTTGTCGTGGGTGTCATAATTGAGTTCTGGTGCAGATAGTGTATGGGAGTAATAGGCAACTGGATGCAGCTCTGAGTCCAGACATACAATGGAAAGTATTCCAGCAATAGCATAGTCAGAGGCATCAGTTTCCACAACTATAGGAACATCCAGAATCCAGTGGGTAAGTACTGGAGCAGAAGTGAAGGCCTTCTTGAGTGTTTCAAAGGATTTCCGGCAGTTCTCGGAGAAGTTCCACGGAACTCCCTTGCGTGTAAGCCGAGTGAGGGGAACTACGATATCCAAGTAATTGAATATGAATCGACGATAGAAATTAGCGAACCCGAAGAAAGATTGAATGTCTTTGATCTTCTGAGGTTCCGGCCAGTTAACAATAGACTGGATCTTCTCGGATGACATTGTCAAGCCTTCCGGAGATAGCAGGTAACCAAGATACTTGACAGAGGATGAGTGGAATTCGCATTTTTCAGGTTTAGCAT
The DNA here is from genome assembly GCA_016695475.1 of Suillus decipiens. Lineage (NCBI taxonomy): Eukaryota > Fungi > Basidiomycota > Agaricomycetes > Boletales > Suillaceae > Suillus > Suillus decipiens. Next base: position 215,661 of record MU172969.1, read on the forward strand.
AGAGTCAATGTTTACGAAGATGGCGTAGTACTTCTCGGACGTGTTTCCTATGACTTGTAAGGTCTTCAGAATAGATGAGAATATCATCCAGATACACGATAATGCATATATCCAGCATATTGGCAAAGACACTATTAACAAAGCATTGGAAAGCTGCTGGCGCATTTGTAAGACCTTCTGGCATTACCAACCATTCATAGGAGCCATAGCGCATATGGAAGGAGGTTTTCCACTCATCTCCTTCCACTATCTGGATGAGGTGGTAAGCGGAACGGAGATCAATTTTGGTATAGACTTTGGCATGGCTTGGAGAGTCTAGGAGGTCAGCAATGAGGGGTAATGGATATCAGTCTTTCTTGGTAATCTTGTTAAGGCCACGGAAGTCCACACAAAGACGGAGGGAGCCATCCTTCTTTTTGACAAACAGGACAGGGGCTCCATGAGGAGAGGACAAGGATCGGAGGAGTCTGGATGAGATGTTTTCGTCAAGGAACTTCTGGAGGGCTTCAAGCTCAACTGGAGAAAGAGAGTATATAGTTCTGAGAGACGGACTGGCCCCTTCTTCTAACTCAATTTTGAGGTCGTAGGGTTGGTGAGGGGGAAGCTGCCCTGCTTTGCCCTTGTCAAAGACATCTGCAAACTCATGGTATTCAGAGGGAATTCTGGAGAGGTCTGGAGGATCGGATGATGCAGATGCGGATCAGAGGTGGGCTTTGGATGGACAGAGGTAGATGCTGAATTGAGTAGATCCTTCTAACTTGCAGGCATGGCAAAATAGGGTGCCCAGAGGCAACGGAGGTGTCAGAGAGGACATTTCTACCTTGGATGGAACTTCCAGAGGTAGCAGAGGGTTCAGATGGGAAACTTCTGCCGCAGATGGAATGTCTGGAGGCAGTGATGATGCAGATGGGTTCGATGATGTTTCTTGTATAGTCATCCGGAACTTGATGCTGCCCAATACCCAGTCAATCAATGGATTGTGTCGGGTGAGCCAGCTATATCCGAGAATGATATAACAAGAAGAATCCAAAGGGGTAACATAGAATGTATCGGAGGTGACTATGCCAGAGGAGAATCAGACAGATAAGTTTATGGCTTCAGAAATATTGTTATTGCAGGTGCCATCAAACAAATGGAGCGGTAGTGGAGGAATCTGATAAGTAGGAATTTTATGTTTTCAGACGAAACTAGTGTCTATGAAGCAGTGAGAAGAGCCACAATCTATGAGGGCGGGAAATTCAGATATATTGGAGAAGAATGGAAGAGAGACATATGGGCATAAAGAGTTTGGATCCAGAAGGGTTGCAGCGTTGAGTCATAGCTCTGTTGTATGGGTTGGGCCAACACGACCCCCATCCCATACGGAGTCAAGAGGGTCACAGACTAATTTTTTGCCTCATCCGAGGCTTCCGGATCCGCTTCCGGGGCAAGTATTGTAGCATAACCTTTAGCTGTGCATGAGGTCGACTTGGTGCAGTTCCGGGCAGTATGACTGGGTCCGCCACAGAACATACAGAGTCTTTTGTCAAACTGTCTCTGACGCTCCTCGGTGGTCAACTTTCCATCGGCTCCAATCCCATTGGGAAGGTCCAGAACCTTAGGAGCGGGAGAGGCTGCAGGATTGGATTTCATGGATCTAGTCGTTTCGGATCCGGATGAGTTAGCATTTGTCCGGTCGGATACCAACTGTCTAGGAGGGTTGGAAAGGGTTGATCTATTTTCCCAGGTGACTTCCCCCTTACGTTCCCAGTAACGGGCATCAATGGTCTGGGCGAGGGTTTTGAATTCTGAGAGTGTGTTGGGTTTACCCATGCGACTGATCTTGTCTTTGATTCGGGCCAGAAGACCATTATAGAATTGTCGTTGTAGAGCTCCATCTCCCCATTCCCATACCTGGGATGCAAGTTGTTGACATTCTACAATGTACTTGTTGATGCGCTGTCTGTCACACATATGAAGTTGCTCTAACTGCATTTCCGCATCTCTGGATGGATCGTGAGGTCCGAAGTTGGTTTAGAGCTCGAGCATGAACTCAGAGTAGTCATCCATCCAATCCGGACAGATACTATTCTCGTCCGAAAGGAGATCCAGTTCAAACCACTCGAGAGCCATTTCCTTGAGATAGGATTGGGCGAAATTGACTTTAGCGCGTCCGGAACGGAAAACATTAGGCTTGCTTTGAAAGTTGAGCTCACACTGGACAAAGAATGCTCGGAGCTTGCGAGGCTCGGATCTGTCGAAGGTATCTGGTTCCCGGATTTTGACCTTGCTATCATCTGAGGTGTTATTATGATGGCTACTGCAAGCGAGATGGTTGATGGCTACGGATAGTTGAGCTAAGACCCGGTCTTGGGGGCTAAGGTGGTCATCGTCTTCTTCATTGTCTGGGTACCCAATGTCTGGATCCTCATCTCTGTTGTCCGGTGGATTATTGTGCAACTCATCATCGAAACAGATGGTTGGGTGTGGATTAGCGTCTAGGTTATCCATGTTCGGGGTTGGTGTAACCGGATCTGGTCTGGTGAGACGAGTGGAGATGCTTTGTCCTATGTCACTCATGCTTGCACGGCGCTTAGAGAAACTGGTAAATGTTTGGACAATGGGTGTGGGGTCTCATTGGATTGGACCAAGTCTGGCTCCTCAGAGGGAGTTCTGAGTTTTGCATGGAGGCATGATATAGGTGATTCCAGAGATTGTACTCGGAAAGGTGTGAGTTCAAATATACTGTTAAGACCGTACTCAATAGGTGAGAGATCCGAAGGGCTTTGGCCTCAGTTTGTGCACTGTGCCCCTTTCCCAAGTACTACCCTTTATTTCAGAGGAGTATTCTTCGTCCAAGGATCTGGATGTGCTCATGTAGCGGATCCGAAGGTCTGAAGGTATTGGATATGGCATGTCCAAGGTATATCCGAAATGTGCAGATGGAAAGAGTATGTCCGGAGGGTACAGATGGATTCAAGGTATAAGGCTAGTAGCGGACGAGGTCCCTACTAGAAACTAACGGATATAGACTACCAGAGGTAGAGTCGGAGGTGTAGACTATAGGAATCAATCCTAAGTCTCGGAAGATACTTAGAGTTGGAAGAGAATCAGATTTGGATGAACGGAATGAGCAGAATCTAAGATGATATTTGAACTAAGGTTCTCTAGAGTTGTACATGTAGTTTATATACTGTAGGTAGATAGTACAGATAATCAGTGAGTCTGGAACCAGAGGGCTATGCACAAAGTATAACGGAAGTCTATTAGTAAATGCGCAGCAGATCAGCAAACGCGAGTCGGATATGAAGCACAGGTAACGGATCAGTAAGCAGGACAGGAATATACACAGCCAGGACACCGGTGCAGGTAGATCACCAAAAGGGGATAGAAGCAAGCATGCACAGTGGACTTAGAACACAAGAAGCTGGGGAACTCGGATGGGTGATCCGGATCAGATCTGTGGTCCGGATAGAAGCGGGATCAATCAGATCTGATCAGATCTGATCGGATCTGAGATTGGATGTATGGAATATGACACATAGAATTAACAGTACCAAAGTTACAAAGAATGCAACATTAAATCTTCAAGTCTCATAGCCTCCTTGTTCATAGCATCATCTTCAGGACCATTCACACTACCCTCATCATCTCTGTCTCCATTGGGTGCAATGACTGTGTGGCCTGTAGGAAGATGTTCACCAGTGTATCTGTCAAGTACATCAATTTGTTGGAGTCGCTTGCAATGGTTGTTGTTGATATGGTGGCGCTTGGCATACAATGTCTTCAGCTCAGCTATGAGTGAAGAATCTGGGTCATCAGCAAGGAGTGAATCAATAGCTTCCAATATGGTCCTGTCCTCGTGCTCAACCCAACTCTGTAAGTATTTGATCTCAACATTGAGCTGTACAATCTCTTCATGTGATCGTACCAATTTGAAATACTTCGCAGCCATCTCACGATTAGCAGATACAGTCCATGGTTTTGTAAGGATATTGTGGCGTGAGTGTTTCAAAACTGAGAATTCACCAAGAGATGCATATCCAACAATTTCAGAATAGTCGAGTACAGGACATGGTGGATTTTGTAAGGGTGTGAGTCTATTGTACTTCTCCAAAGCCATTCAAATGGCAGCCAAACATCGTGTGATGGCCTTTGAGATATACTTTCGCATCTTGTAGCCTGCAGTAGTTCATGAGTACATCACTTATCTCAATGTCCAGTAAGTGCCCACCAGTGTCAGCAAGATTAGCCTTTGATAACTCAAAAAGACACTGAACAGCTAAGCCCTCCAATTTCTAAACTGAATGAATGAATTGACGTTCCTGAGAATATCTAATGCTTTGCGGAGAAATTGCTGTCCATCACATGGAGCCAGGCTGGTGACAAGATTGACTCATCAGGTTGCTGTAAAATCCATGTAATCATATCTACATATTTGAGAATGGAGTGTTACCTTGAATGTACAGGAAGGACAAGCACCATTGATCTGCCAGGTATTGGGATCTTTGCCCAAGATCCAGTCAACACGACTCCAAATTTCCTCCAAGATTTGCAGATAGATATCAAATGCATCAGAAAATTGATCACGAAGCTGTTGAAAATATGTAATCTGTATAGTAAGTGAGTATGACATCATAAAATAACACCTTACAACTGTTACATTTATGAAGTGTGCACAAAACCTTTGTAATCACTTGGATACTAAATGAGGACTGGCGACATCATATTTGGTGATAGAGTTCAAGGCACTCAATGTGAATAGCAATAGTCAGCTGTAGTGGGGAGCACCCTAAAAGTCCCATGTGGAGGAGGGCTGCATTGGCTTGTTCATTAGGACATTGTTGAATGGTGATGGTACATGCAAAACCTTTTAATGTATGATTGAGCATAAGTAGGGGCCATGTACATATTGGGGGAATGAAACCTCACCAGAAATTCCAACAACATCAACATGGAATATATTGGACACCATGGTATTGTCATCAATGGTTGGCACTCCATGTCTCCATGCCAAGTAGCCATTGACAAGGATGGGCATCTGCTCCTTCCACATGGCATTGGCATGCTGGTGACGTTGTGTTCGGGTCTGCACATCAATGCGCCTGCATACACAAGGCTCCCTAGAAATAAACATTAAATACTATGTAGAGGGGGGAAAAATACTTACTGTTCTTGAGAGTATGTCTTGAAAAACTCAGATAGAAGGGGGCAACCCACAGGCTTGTCCTCAGCGAACTGATCTCTGCTCTTGTCAATGACCTCATCTCCAAAGTCCATGGTCTCCAAGGACTCATGTCCAGCCTCCAACTGGGCTTCAGCAAGCAGCTCCTGCATATGTCGAGAATTGTCTGATGATAGTGAGTAAGAGACCATCATGAGAATAAGTGTCATACCTTGAATCTGGTGCCATTCTTGCTCCCTGCAAAGCTGCAAGTTTTATATTTGGGAGAGTGATGATCTGGTGGTACGAAGACCCATAGAACTACTGAGAAGAGTCATGGTGACCCTCGATGATGTTGACATCCATTTTCTCAGGGGGACTATGATAGTGGTAATGTGGGACCTAAGCAAGGACACATTGTATGAAGAGTATAAGTAAGCAGTGGCAAAGACCGATCAACACGAGGTTGGAGTAATGATGGTGTAGACAAAAAGGACCCACATGAGAACCATAGATGATCTCAACAATGACATCAGATGTCCATTTAAAGAGTGAGCATTGAAGGAAGGCAGATATTTGGACTGAAAACAAGCGATATAGCAAGCACATCATTGAGCAGAGGGTGAAGGAGAGAGGCGTCAGGGGCATCAGAAGGTGTAGGGATGGCAACATACCTTGTGGCCTCCCAGCAAGAGATTATCCAGGGCTGTTAGAGACATGCTTGGAGGGTTAATGGATTATAAAGGGCTTTGGCCTCAGCTCATACACTGTGCCCCTTACCCGAGTATTGCCCCTAAATTTTAGATAAAGTCCTAGGGAGAGTTCTGGTGAAGTCCGGATGTAGTCCAGATGAACTCTAGGGCAGGATAGCTCAATAGAGCTCCGAAGGACTTCCGGATGAGCGCGGGAATGCGCCGGAACTATTCCTGGATGATAGGGGATGATGACAAGACTACTTGGACAAAGTCCAGAGTAGAACAGTGAGGGATGTTACAATAGGATGAAGGATAGAGTAGGACTGGACCATAGGACTATAGGACCAAGGGCCTGAAGGTCCGAAGGTCCAAGGATCCAGGTCCGAAGGTACGAGGATCCAAAGGTCTGAAGGTACGAGGATCCAAAGGTCCGAAGGTACAAGGATCTGAAGGTATGAGGATCCGAAGGTCCAAGGATCCGAGAGCAGGAGTAGCGGAGTGTTGGGTGGATAACAGATAGGCAGATGGATGGACGGATGAATAGACAGACAGACAGATAGATGGATGGACAGATGGACAGATGGACAGATGGATGGATGGACGGATGGACGGGTGGACAGATGGACGGATGGAATAACTACTATGGAGGAGTAGGCCCGGATGTGAAGTAGAGAAAGTGTAGACTACTTCAGACGAGGTCCGAAGTAGAAACTAACAGAGGAAGACTACCGCAGGTAGAGTCGAAGGTGGAACGGAAGATGGACTACAATCGGACGAAGTCCGAAAGTGATTATAGGACAGAGAGTCAAGGCTCTGAACTAGGGAGTACTCCCATAGTCCAGAGCTGGAGACTTACAAGGGCTGGAGCCCAAGTGAGAACAGAAACAGAGTTATATAGACAGCAGGATAAGTAAGGATACAAGCAATGATCAGACTGAGGTCTGCAGGAGTAGTACTACAAGTTTATATACTGTAGGTAGCATGCCGGAAGGTAAGTAAGCATAGTCCAAGGCTATGTCAGAAACATAATAGTAAGTACAGCAAAACATCAGGCTATGAACTTGGAGATGAAACTTGTATGGAACAACTTATTGAGACGGAGGCAGAGATAACCGATAGCCGGAGGCAGAGATGACCAAGAGGCGAAGGCAGGGATGACCGAGAGCCAGTGGCACAGGTATATCCTAAAAGGGGTAATGCGCAGGTGCACAGGAATGGTTTCGGATATGAACACGGATCAGATATGGACATGGATCAAATATGGATTGGATATGGATCGGACGAGTGTCTCGGATTGGATCTGGATTGGATGAGTGTATCAGATCGGATATGTGAACTGGATCGAGTAGGGATTGGATGGATGTGGATATGAGCAGGATGTTATAGTGCAAGTCAAGTGTAGAATCTGGTATATGACAAGGGCAATGAGAAGGAAAAAAGACCCATGGAACACTGTTAAGACCATACTCAATATATGAGAAATCCGAAGGGCTTTGGCCTCAGTTCGTGCACTGTGCCCCTTTCCCGAGTACTGCCCTTTACTTCCGAGGAATAACCTTCGTCTGAGGGTCTGGAAGTGCTTGCGTAGCGGATCCGAAGGTCCGGAGGTATCGGATATGGTACGTCCGGTATATATCCGAAACGTGTGGGTGGAAGGAGCTCGTCCGGAGGGTATCTGGAGGGTAAGGATGAATGCGAGGTATAAGACTAGTAGCGGACGAGATCCGTACTAGAAACTAACGGATATGGACTACCAAAGGTAGAGTCGGAAACGTAGACTATAGGAATCAATCCTAAGTCTCGGAAGATACTTAGAGTTGGGACGGATGGGTTCGGACGAACGGAATGAGCAGAATCTAAGATGATATTCGAACTAAGGTTCTCTAGAGTTTTACATGTAGTTTATATACTGTATGTAGATAGTACAGACAATCAATGAATCCGGGACCGGAGGGCTATGCACAAAGTATAACGGAAGTCTATGTGGTAAATGCGCAGCGGATCAGCAAACGCGAGTCGGATATGAAGCACAGGTAACGGATCAGTAAGCAGGACAGGAATATACACAGCCAGGACACCGGTACAGGTAGATCACTGAAAGGGGATAGAAGCAAGGATGCAGTGGACTTAGAACACAAGAAGTTGTAGCGCATCAGATGAGTGATCCGGATCGGATCTGTGGTCCAGATAGAAGCAGGATCGATCAGATCTGATCGGATCTGATCGGATCTTGGATCGGATGTATGGAATATGACAAACACAAAGGATGTTGAAAGAGCTACCAGGTGTCCATCAGGGGCCCAAAAACAAAAAGAACAGCTAGAATTGGACCAGGAATGAGCAAGATAGTGAGTACATCATCAAGGATGACATAGAGGGTGAAGGAGAGAGGCATTAGAGACATCAGAAGGGATAGGGATGGCGACATACCTTGTAGCCTCCCAGCAAGAGATTTTCCAGGGCAATGAGAAGGAAAAGAGACCCATGGAATGCAAAGGATGTCAAAAGAGCTACCAGGCATCCATCAGGGGCCCGAAAACAAAAAGAATGGCCAGAATCAGACCATGAATGAGCGAAATAGTGAGCACATCGTCAAGGATGATGTGGAGGGTGAAAGAGAGAGGCGTGGGAACCATCAGAAGGCATAGTGGCAGCATTGTACCTGCTGCTGGGGAGATGTCTGGGGAGATGACAAATCAATAACCTGTTTATATTATTTTCCTAATTTACCTGCCCTCTTGATATTCCTGAAGTCACTGCTGAGTGCTGTGGCTATTGCTGAAGTATTGCAGCATAGGTTTACCCCCCTCATTAGTAACAAACATGTTATACCATATACATTACTAACAAGTGTGGGAACAGGTGTCACTCAGGTGACTATTCTTTAATTTGACTACAATCCTACCATCTATATCAACAGGTGCAAAACTGTTACAATGGTATCTCTGCCTTAAAATAGTCATATCTTCACATGATCCAGGTGTCAGATTGTAGCCAATGGTCGGCACTATATAATGTCTTACTAACACTAAGCATAATTTCCATGCATACAGGTGCTACATTGTGTACACTGAAAAAGTACCAAACATTATAATAGTTTTGCACCTCACTGTACTTCTGTTACAATCATCATATGCCCCTATTCATTTCTTTCTTGCTTATGTCACCATCACCTTATCGATTGTACTTCTACATGGTCATGTGACCCTTGCATTTCTCTCATGATCACTTGATCGTACGTTAGTACTCGGTTCTATCTCGTTCCATAACATTCTGTTGACATCATTATTCTATGACGTTCTATTGACTCATCGCTTCCATGACGTTCTATCTGACTCATGTCGTTGTATACTTTATATGGTTGACTACTATATGATTCCATCTCAGACCTGCCCTAAAGTCTCTATGTACTTTAGTATTTAAAGGCCTTCCTGTACTTGTAGATTCCTCACTTGAATCTTACTGGGTTTTACCTGGAACATCCTTCGCTAGAGCCTCTCAACTCTAGTCATCATTGAAGTCATCTTTCGAAGTCTTAGCACTCCTAAGTCTTCGCTGAACACAATTATATTTGACTCAGCTAGTTCCATGTAACACTACTCGGATCTACCTTCATCGTCTGAAAGCGTAGTACTCTTTTGTACTTCAATGCTAACACTGTTGCCAATCGCCGCTCTCTTTTGAGCAGTCGTCAATGAGCTCATCCCAGTCATAACAACTTCTGTTCCACTCATCTGTCAAAGAAGCTATTGGAAAAGAATTTAAGTCCATTTGAGATCATATCTTGTCTGGGTACTCATTCCTTCACCATCTGACTTCCAGATTCTATTTGTTCCATACACCCTGTATTCCATGTCTCTCAGTTAGAGCCAGCAGTTCCGAACACCATCCCTAACTACATCCAACCTCCTCCACCTCCAGTCAAAGTCAATGAAATTCTAGACTCAAAACTGGACCATCATAGGTGCCAATGCCAACTACTATACCTCATCTGATGGTCCAAATATGAAGGAACAGACAAAGAAACATCCTGGCTACTTACCCAGAACTCAGAAATGCATCAAATCTTATGTCAGACTTTCACTTGGTATATCCAGACAAACCAGGTCCTATTGCTATGCATTAAATACAACAAAGCTACAAGTATATTAGAAGCAGAAGAAACAGATCCACAGACATCCAGATTGGGGCACCTCCACCATCCAAAATCCATTCTGGATTCCCTCCAGGAGTATGATCTGGTACTCCCTTTCTGCTGAAGGAAAGCCTCCATATTAGTATTCATCCACTCTATTACAACCCTGCTCCCTTCTGCTGCTGTGATGCTTCACTGAAGCAAGTCATTGGTCTCAGCCAGTTCCACCACAATGCTGTTAGCAGTGGCAACCAAGGCCTGGTCATCATACTCAACCTCCTCCTCCACATCCAGCACCTCCAGAGATAGACTCTTCTGACACTTCTTACCCCTGCATTTTGGAGATGGATATCTGGCAGCACAGTGCCTCTTCTTGCCCTTGGATTCCTTAACAGGTCCAGGCCCTCTAGGACACAGGGCCTTGTCCTTTCAACATCTGTCACACACCTTAATCTATCCAGATGTTAGAGAGCTAGTTACTCTACTACTCCTACCTTCAGACCTCCATACCTTTGGACCTTTGGATCCTGGGTCCTATGGTCCTGTCCTATTCTACATTAGAGTTCATCTGGACTTTGCCAGAACTCACCCTAGGACTTCATCTGAAATTAAGGGGCAATACTCAGGTAAGGGGCACAGCATACAAGCTGAGGTCAAAGCCCCTTTATGATCTATTAACCCTCTAACCACAGTTCTAACAGCCACAAGTTCAACATTCTAGTGCTAGTATCATCATATTCTTTATCACTCTCTTCTGTGCTTCTCAAGTCTATGCATGTTATGCTTAGTAGCTGTTAAGACCATACTTAAAGGGTAAAGGATCTGAGGGGCTTTGGCTTCAGTTCGTACACTGTGCCCCTTTCCCAAGTATTGCCCTTTATTTCAGAGAGAAGATATACATCAGAAGGTAACAGATATATCATGTTTGAAGGCTATCTGGAACATAGAACAGAACAAGGTATAAGACTAGTATCAGACAGAGTCCTAACTAGAAACCAATGGCAGTAGACTGCCTGAAGGTAGAGTCAGAGATATAGACTATAGAAATTAATCCTAAGTCTTGGAAGATGACTAGAGTCAGAAGGAACTCAAGTCTGGAGGAACATAATGAGCAGAATCTAAGATGATATTCAAACTGAGGTTCTACAGAGTCTTACATATGGAATATATACTGTAGGTAACTAGCATAGATAATCAGTGAGTCTGGAACCAAGGGCTATGTACAAAGTATAATGGAAGTCTATTAGTAAATGCACAGTGGATCAGTAAACACAAGTCAGAAATGAAGCACAGGTAAGCAGGATAGGAATATACATACACAGCCAGGATACTGGTACAGGAGAATCACCAAAAGGGGATAGACACAAGTATGCACAGTGGGGTTAGAATATGAGAAGCTGGAAGTTTTGGATGGATGGCCTGGATTGGATATATGGTCTGGACAGAAGCAGGATCGATTGGATCTTGATCGGATCTGAGATTGGAAGTATGGTCTATGACAGTATCCCTCCCTTAGGGCTGAACCCCTGAGGCATGAGAAGTGTCAATCTGGATTGGATGAAATTAATGTTGGACATAATGGAGAAGTTTGATGGTTGAAGTGCTGAGCCTGTAATCCAACAGATATAAGAACATCAGACATCTGGAGTGATTCCTACACCTCCCACTTCATATCCCTATTAACAAAACTGCTCCCATTATGTCTGGAGAAGGATCCAATGTTCCTGACTCTGCTGCAGACCTTGTAGTGGATCTAGAGAAGAAGCTGGTGGCTGCCAGGGCTGTAGCTGAAGCTAAAAAGGAATCAAAATGCATGGAGGAGGAGGAATAGAAGCATCAGAAGGATCTGCAGAAGATTGAGGAGGCTGAGAAATGGAGGGTAGTGGAGGAGAAAAGGCATTGTGGTGTTGTGGAGGAAATAGTGTGTCATGACTTTTTTTACTATCAGATCCATCTCATATCAGATGGTTAGGCTAGAGCCCTTTCTTCTGAAAAGGATAGCTCTTGCTCCCACTGCTCTTCCAAGGGCTGAAACTGCCTGTGGTCTGATGCAGAGAAGAACCCCATGGTGAGTCATCCAGATTCTAACAGAGTGTCAGATGGAAGGACTGATGGATGGTTGGATAGTTGGACAGATGGAGGGATGGATGAGTGATCCCATAGTCCAGAGCCAGAAACTTACAAGGGCCAAAGCCCAAGTGAGAATAGAAACAGAGTTATATAGACAAGAGAATAAGTATAAGTAGAAGCAATGATCAGACTGAAGTATCTAGGTGTCTGGGTCTGGTATGACAGACCAGCTTGTGCTGGCTGTGCATAGGTTCATTTATATATTCATCTAGCCCCTATAGTGCATAGCACAACCACTCCTAACCCCATCACTATTGCCATATACAGTTACTGATATACCACATGCTTGCTAGTTACCGTACTGACACACCAAGTCATGTTCTATGAGCTGATGTCCACCAAATGCCCATGGCATACCAACTAGTTCCATTTGGTGTGTAGTTGTTACGACTGGGATGGGCTCATTGAATGACGGTTCAAAAGAGAACAGTGGTCATTAACGTATCAATGCTTTACGTAGAAAAGACTACGACATTGTCAGATGACACAGATGGTTTCGTGCTGGGTGCAGTACGAAACTGGCTGAGTCGAATATAATCATGTTCAGACTAAGACTTAGGAGTGCTAAGACTTAGAAGACGACTTCACAAAGACACTAGAGTTGAGAGGCTCTAGCGAAGGATGTTCCAGGTAAAACCCAGTAAGATTCAAGTAAGGAATCTACAAGTACAGGAGAGCCTTTAAATACTAAAGTACATAGAGACTTTAGGGCAGGCTTTGAGACAGATATAAACGGTAGGTACTAAGTATGGTATACAACGACGTGAGTCAATAGAATGTGATAGAATGTCGTGGAATGTATGAGTCAACGGAAGTCCAGAGAATGTTATAGAATGAGAGGGAACAGAATAGAACGTACAGTCAAGTGACTGTGGGAGAAGTAAGACGATCATCTGATCGTGTAAGAATACAACCATAAAGGTATAGGTCACCTGACCGTGTAAGAGTACAACCGTTAAGGTAATAGTGACATAAGCAAGAGAGAAAATGAATAGGGGCGTACAATGATTGTAACAGTAGTACAGTATATTGCCATTTGCCACTACTGATCCCACTGCAAGTCTTATTACATGTAGAACACATGCTGCAGTACTTTCAGCACTATTACATATTACTACAGATAAGTTTTGCTTGCTCACTACTACCTTCACCTATCAATTTCATTTACTTATGATGTATGATAAAAGACAGCTGACTTCTTCTGCGTACTTCACTCCCCTTTTACCATACATTCAGTAGGAGAAGTTACCTCTCTCCTTCAGTGCACAACTTGTGTGCTGAAGTATTCACTCATTAAATTATATATGGTATCACTCATTAGACAGGATCTTATACCACTATGTCAGAAATATCTATTTTGGGTTGCCATGCCTTAAAATGGATTGAAAGGCTTCAATTTGCTGGCAGCATTACAACTGACTTGCAAGAACACCTGAAATTGCCATAAGCCAGTTGGCAGTGACCCATTTGGTCTTGTGTCTGCCTTCCAAGGCAGACATAAAATATGTGTTGACTGTGCCTTGCAAGGCATTATAAGACAGTTTCAGGTGCTAAGGTTTCTTCCAAGAATAAATTTTCATTGTGCAATGTGAGTTTCAATGTGACCAATTAAATTCCAACTGATAGAAATAAAATTAAAACTGAAATAAATTAAATTGTAATATTAGCAGGAGAGGCACTGGCTTCACAACTCAATGAAAGCACAACTATCATAGACACACTATGAGACAGGAAATACAAAGATGAAGGGGACTTAATACGAATCAAATTGAGATAAGGCAGCAGTGAGTGGCAACAGAATCAAGTGATGAGGGAGATGAGCAACAGTTTTAAGTGATGAGGGAGATGCAGCAACATTGACAGAATCGAGTGATGAGGGTCTAAGATGTGGCAACAGATTTGAGTGATGAGGGAAACACACACAATGGACTAGCAGCAACAGAGTCTAAGGGATAATAGATTGGGAGTGTCAGTGGCAGTATAATTTTTGTAAATAAAATAACAAAACCTGTCAATGTGCTGCTGCCACAGTTGCCATTGTTGTTGCTGTTGCTCAGACTGGTGGCAATGATATAGACAATGAGTGGGGGTTACAGTTGGGAGTGTCTGAATCGGGGGTGGGATAGAAGTAATAGTGTTGTCAGAGAACGATTCAGACTTCAATGAAAAGTTATGATCAGAAGGTTGTGGTTGGATCTCAAGAGAGGGAGTAAAGTTGGCATGACTGGGAATGTAGCTGCTTATTCAGCTATTTGATTGTGTGTACTTCTGACCTAATCTGGTAGTGATTCTGACTGGTTGAAATGTAGGATGGTCATAATGTACTCTTCCCATCAGCTGCCATTGTCTGGCAGAGACTTGCAAACCATAAGAGTCAGGGTGTTCAAGTTGGAACTACTAATTGATCTCTACCTTTGGTTGTCAACAATTCGACATTAATATGTCTGACAAGCTCCAAATGGAACAGTCAACAGTTCAACGTTAATATGTCTGACAAGCCCTGAACAGATGGGTTCAGCACCCCCACCAAGAGAAAATTGATGAATTGCACTTGCCAGTTTATGAAGAGGCTGATGAGCTCATTGAAGAGTACCATTGGATGCAGTGAAGAAGGCAAGGATGTGTGAAACAAAGTGACATTCATTGTCATTAAGATGGTTGGTCCAGACAATTAAATCTAGATAGTAAGAATCATGAATCAACATAGTAAAGAAGATCTAAAAATGTGTGTGGGTATGAGTGCAGAGAACATCAAGACAAATAGTATGTGATCAGAGTGATATCACTTCTTGTGGCCAGACCTGCAAACCTCAGCACCTGGCTCATCTGCTTTAGCTTTGTGCCTTGGCTTTGGTTTGGGCTTTGGAGGGATAGGTCCAACCACATTAGCTTCTACAGCATGAGAATCATCTGTCAAAGCAAGGTCTTGCATTGCCAAAGAAATAGAATTGGATGGCACTGCAATGATAGGAGCAGCTGGGGAAGTCATGGAAGCGGTCACAGACATGCATGGCAATCTGGTGGCGGCAATGTCAGGGTCATGTACTGGTAGCACAACAGAGGCAGATGGTGGGAGCACAACAGAGGCAGGTTGAGTGACAGGTGCAACAACAGGATCAAATTGAAAAGGAAAAGCCTCTTCATTGCCTCCTTCCATGGCACACTCAAGATCTTCTTCCCAGTTGTTTTGGGAAGTGCCTAAGTCTCTATCTGCTGTGTCTTGATTGGCATGTGAGGATGAGGCTTCAGGAAAGAGGGCATTGTTGTAAAAGCTAAGGATGTCTCGTGCCTAGGTGCCTCCAGTCATTAGGTGTTGCCAATAGTAGCTGTGATATTGGTGATACATGATGTTGCTTTTTTCACCCTTAGCATACAGATCCTTGTCACCTGAGAGAACAAATATGGCCTATCAACGAGACAAATATATAATAATCAGTGTGAACTCAGAAATACAATATTACAAGAGGACTTACAATAACAGCAGCAGCATCAATCATACCTGGAGTGGTATTCCATAGTTGCCAAAGTTTTCCCTTAGTCTTGGGAGTGGGAGCATAGGTGGCAGAAAGGGAGGGTTTCCCAAAGAGTGCCACTTTTAAGACCTATTGTAATAACAGAAGCCAGATGATCAAGACCTTGCTCATTTACATAATAGAACAAACACACACCCAAACAAGCTTTGCTATTTTGAGAAATTCATCCTTGTTGGGATGCTCTGGATGAAGAAAGAGTACAGGAGCAAACTTTGTGTGTTCACCATGGGGATTCACAAGCAAGACACGGCATTCTGGTTGGGTGCTGATGAATCAGGTAATTTGCTGGTGGACAATGGAGCTATGAGCAAGGGGTACTGGATGACATGACAGGGCTTCAATCTATGGCTGATGGGTCTGAGGTTGAGCCTGAGGGTCGCAGCAAGCACAGATGAGTTGCAAACACTCAGTACAAAGACTTTTGGATGTGCTAGATACATTTTTTGTGTTTTTACCACTTGTCACAATTTAGGTTTGATGGCCTCGAAACTGGTGTGACTGTCACAAATAATAGGTTTGATTCCCCATGTGTGTGATGGTGTGATGAACCTAGGTGTATATCTTGACGGTAGTCTTATCATTATTCCCTATCATCCAGGAATAGTTCCGGCACATTCCCATGCTCATCCAGAAGTCCTTTGGAGCTCTATTGAGCTACCCTGCCCTAGAGTTCATCTGGACTCCATCCAGACATCAACAGAACTCTCCTTAGGACTTCATCCAAAATTAAGGGGCAATACTCGGGTAAGGGGCACAGTGCATAAGCTGAGGCCAAAGCCCTTTATGATCCATTAACCCTCCGAGCACAGTTCTAACACTCGACAGTCTCTGCCATCTCACTAAACATATTGCTATCCTCACTATCATCATTATCATCAGTTTCTCCCTGTAGCTCATTGTTTGAGCATCGCTATCCATTGGCATACATCACTATCACAGTCATCAGAATTTGCTACTACCTTGCTCATTGCTATTGCTACCATTGGTACCATTGGTATCAGCTGCATCATCAGTATAGATTCCCCTTAATGAGTATTAGCATCAGCATCAGCATCACTGGCTTTCATAGCACTAACTTCAGCAATGCTACCACTACCTTCAGTATCACTCTCACAAAGTATCATGCATCTCACTATAGCAGCTGGCATTATATACTGACCAGCAACCCCTTGGGTCAAACACTCTTACCTCGCAAGTATAGCAGCTGGGTAAGGCATTGACATATACTAGTCTAGGTGGTAGTTCACTATCACTCTAGCTAGATTGTTATCTTCACACTGGGTTTATATACTGTAAGTAACATAACAAAAGATCAGTAAGCACAGTCTGAAGCTATGTATGTAGCACACAGAAACATAATAGTTAGCTCAACACAACATAGCTATGAGCTTGGAGATGAGGCTTTGTACAGAATAACTTATCAAGATGGGAAGCAGAGATGACCAAAAGCCAGAGGCAGGGATAACCAAGAACCAGAGACACAGGCATATACTAAAAGGGGTAATGCCCAGGTGCACAGGAACAATTTTGGATATGGACACAGATCAGATATGGACATGAATCAGATATGGGCATGGATCAGACATGGACATGGATTGGACAAGTGTCTTGGATCAAATCAGACGAGTGTTTTGGATCAGATTGGATGAGTGTGGGTCAGATGTGTGAACTGGATTGGGTGGGGATTGGATGGACATATGGATTTGGACAGGATATCATAGTGGAGGGGGTGTAGAGTCCAGTATATGACAGTGGCATTCAATAGTGTCAGGTCACTGTGTACTATAGGAGTTAGATTTCAAAGCAACTCTGTTGATCAACCAAATAATAACAATTTGTCCAGTAAAGCATGGTGAACATGAGAAAGATGAAGTTTGAGAATATGATAAGTGTGGATCAACTGGCACTCATCATCCACTTAAGCTGACAATAATGATGCTGTGCTGTACAAGGCACACTGTCAGTGTCATGGTGCATATGCATGTCAGATGTACTCTTGATGTGCCTGTGGCAGCTAGTACGGGGCACGAATGCTAGTGCAAGTGTACATTGTGGGCATACCCGCAGACTGAGCTGCAGTACTTACTCGGGAACAATACCGGATCTTCCTATCGAAACTTCAAGCGTGCTGCGTAATAACTTTGTAAACATAGTAAACAGCGCGGGGACAGCCGTGACCTCATAACTGATCTGAGCAGGATGTGAGGCCTTGAACGAAATCGTAAGATAGGGCCTGAGCGCTGAGTAAGTGACTGACTACATGGCCTAATGAGTAAACAGGAAAGGCTGCTAGTGAGTCCGCAAAGAAGAAGCGACCGAGTATGAAGCCAATGCAAGTGTCACAAAGGATCGTTGCACAATATGTTATCCTAATTTGGGTATTGGCTGGTGGGGGTTCATCATTCGCAACTTCCATATTCACAACCAATGGACGCATCTCTATATCATCTGGAGGCGATGGACGCCCGACGGGTGTGGTATGTGGAGGAGTGTGTGCTGCTGCTTTAGTGACACTAATGGACGGTGTTTGAACAGTAGATGAATCAGCAGAGACTCGCGAAAACATCGAAGGAGGAGAGGGGGGAGGAAACCCAGGGGTTTGTAAGCGAGTTGAATTTGAGGAAAAGGGGGATAAACCGTATGAGGTCTGGTTTGAAGAGGTCATTGATCGCATGTGTGCAGAGTGTATCGGCAGAGATAGGTAAGATGGTTGAGGAAATGAGGGTGCTACAGTTACTCCTTGTCGGTTCAGCAAATTTGTTTGCCCGTGAACAGACTGTAGGCTCCCAGGAGGGTATTGTGATTGAGTGCTATTATGGAGTATTCTATTTGGGGTAGCACGTTGTCGGAGTCTTCGGTGATGCTTGCAGACAATGCCAACATTAATACAGGCCAAGAGAATAATAATTGCTGCAGACTGAGTTTGAGCTAATGCCAACTATTCCGAGAAATCGCACCTACCTCTGCCAACAGCAAAACCGATGCTAATCGACGTGTGGGGTGTTGTAATCACTAAAGTGCACTGAGCCGAATCCACCCTAAAATTTATCTAAGACGAGAAATGAAAGGAATTGTGGGAGTGACTCACAAGTGAGTCACGCAAGATGCATAGGCTTGAGAAGCAAAGAGGAGAGTGATAAATAATGTCATAACACTTACGATACTAGCTCCAGGGGTCATGGAACTGGAGGCATTCAATAGCGTCAGGTCGCTGTGCATATGGGAATTAGGTGTCCTCCCAAAAGGACTCCGTTGATCAACCGAATACTAACGATTTGTCCGGGTAAAGCGAGGCGAGCCTGAGAAAGATGAAGCTTGAAAACATGGTAAGCGTAGATAGACTAGCACTCATCCACTTAAGTTGACAATGGATGTTGTACTGTGCAAGGCACACTGTGACTGTACATATCCATGTCGGATGTACTCGGTCGAGTTTTTATCGTGATGTACCTGTGGCGGCTGGTATAGCGCGCGAATGCCATACATCTATAAGTGGGCTCACCTCGCAGCGGTACTCTAGGTGACACCGTGGAACAGTGCCGGATCTTCCAATCGAAATTTCGAGCATGTTGTACGATAACTTTGAAAACAAAGTAAACAGTGTGGGGACATTAGTGATTCAGAATATCTGAGCAGGATCTGCCAGTGGTAGATGCTGAACGCCTTGAACCAAGTCGTAAGCTAGGACCTGAGCAACTGACTAGGTGGCCTAATGGGCATATAAACAAGTGACTAGCTATTATGATAGCTCGTTGAAAGTTGATTGCAACTTGGAACTCCGTAAAATGAAGATACTAGCTATACTGAGCGGCGAGCGCTGACTCGGAGCGTCGGAGCGCCTATGGCATATGCTATTGTACTAGTGCTAATTAGTACCTCACTTCAACCTCAGTTCCAGAATCCACACCCTCCCCCAATCTAATGACAGAATCAGCTAGCACACGATCGCAGAACGTAAGCTATATTGTTAACAAGAACGGTGTAGATCGTGCGTCCTACATGTTCCTTCAACAACCTTAGCTACTGAGGCGAATAACATGTTCCAGAACTCGTGAACATACTGCAACGTCGCCCGGACGGACAGGTGTATGTCCACTATGATGGGTTTGACAAACGCCTGGACGAATGGATTCCAGGAACTAGCCTGAAACCTGCCAACGAATCCTCGCGCAAAAGGAGGAGGGACACCCCTTCACCTACGCCCACGGAGCCAGAAACGCAGCCCGAACCCCTCATGACTGAGGAAGAATTTGACATCAAACACCACAAGCAGATCACTGCGCAAAGAAATTTCGACAGGGTCAATTTTGGGCAGTGGCGGATCAAGACCTGGTGCGTAGCACGAATTATAATAGACTTCCTCTCACTCACATCATGCTGTAGGTATTTCTCACCTTACCCACTCACAGACTCAGAGCTTGAGGACAGTGCTGGACTGTCTGGAGGCTCAGGTTCGACGTCTAAGATTCCTGGTGTCAACAGAACAACCATTCGATCACATGGGCGTACCTCTGACCTTTTGGCTGGTGGGCTTACTCGCTCACACCTCTCTGGTGAAAAGAGCACATTATGGGTCTGTGATCGCTGTTTCAAGTACATGGCTGAGGGTGCAGCATGGGAGATGCATATAGTACGTCCTGATCTTTTTGTGTGAATGGCTGGCTTATAGGTATGTCTCGCTCTAGAAGCAATGCGATAGAAGGCATCCACCAGGACGAAAGGTTTATCAGCGAGGTGCGCACATAATTTGGGAGGTCGACGGCGCCAAGGACAAGGTCTCCACATCTTGCTGCTCTCGTTCGAATACTTACCAAGACCTATAGCTCTATTGCCAAAACCTCTCACTCCTTGGAAAATTATTCATCGACGTTAAAACGTTGTTCTTTGATTGCGACAACTGTGCGTCTATTTCGGGAACAGTGACTCCATCTAACACACGTATCAGTCTTGTTCTATATCCTCACAGATGCGGATTCACAACGAGATCATGTTCTCGGTTTCTTTTCGAAGGTATCTCGGCAGTACTAGTACACTTCGAGTCCCGAATGCTTATTCCGCACAGGAGAAAATATCTTACGATGACTATAATCTTGCGTGTATCATTGTTCTCCCCCCATATCAGCGTAAGGGCTATGGAATGCTCATGATTGAATTCAGTGCGTGCGAGAAAGCTTCATAAAACTGTCAAAATTGTGTGGCTCACATCATGTAGGCTACGAAGTATCCCGCCGCGCTGGTAAAATCGGCACACCCGAACGACCCCTCTCAGACCTGGGCTTGAGAAGTTACCTTACATATTGGGTAGCTACGCTTATTCGCTTCTTCAGGTGAGCGGTCAACTCTTTGCACCTTCACTACCCTCATCATTTTTATGCAGACGACTTCTGTCAGTCCTCCCACCAGATCGGCCCACGGTTACGTCTTCGGGGCGACTTCCTGATCTAACTGATGTTCTGCCTCCGCCTTCGGAGGATGCCAATTCGCGAAAAAAGCGGGCGAAAGGATGGGATGGGGAAACACCTGATTCAAATTCCACATTTGCATCACCGAATGGGCTGGACGGTGAGTGTCTACTTGTGTCTACATGTGAACCCGTCCAGCACTCAACACATCCGTATGTGAATTTAGACACTATTGCAGCAATGCGCACCGTGCTGACAATCTCCAATCCTGACGGCAGCGCGACCTCGCACGTCGTTGTGCGCTCTACCCTTGCAGAGATTGCATCAGCTACGAATCTGCGTATTGAGGATGCTGCGTTTGCGTTGAATGAATGCGGGCTTTTAGGGAGCACATTGGAAGGTGTGGTGGGGATTACAAGGGAGATGGTGGAGGCCGTGGCTAAAGAGAGGAATGTAAAGAGAATGTGTTTGGATCCCGCCCATGTCATGTTGACGTGATCACTTCTGCCAACTAGACTCCGGAAAGGCGGGCTCAAGTTGTGCGCTCAAACATTTCATTTACCACGCCAACTTCTTGTCAATTAGGTACAATATCTGACCTCAGGGAGCATTGCACGTATTCATCGTGCTAACGATGGAGAAGATAAGGAGAAATGAAATGCATGGTGAAGTATGTGAGCGATCGTAGAGGCATGTGAACAGCATAAGTGCTATAGGGTGCATGACCAAACAGGTCGGAATGAAATCGTGAGTATACATGAACCATTTTACTCCTGAACAGCTGCCTCGTGCTCCACTGCAAGAATTGCTTGCCGCTTCTCTGCCAGCCTTTTGGCACGACGGTCGCGAGTTGCCTAAAGATATCAGTACCAAATACAAATCTAGGAACTTGAAAACCAACCTTGTTCTTGCCACGGCGAGCCTCCATCTGGTCGGTGAGGACCTTGGTACGGTTCTTCTCAGCCTTCGCTTTGTGAATATATTCCATAAGGACGCGTTTGTTCTTGAAGACGTTACCCTTCGATTTTTGATACAAGGAGTGGTATCTTATCAACGCCGTCTACGTGAGAACAGCATGTAGGAGGAACACAACACACGCACAGATGTTTGTCAATCTTGCCTGCTTCTCTGTACTTCCTCAACAATCGTCTCAGAACCCGCTGTCTCCGCATCCATTGCACCTTGGTGGGGAGACGAGCTTCAGCAGTACCTTTTCTCTTACCCGGACCAGTGTGACGACCCTTGCGCTTAGCGGCAAGAAGGTCACGGGTACGGGCACGAGAGTGTATAACGGTGGGTTTTATTATGACACGGCCATCTTTAATGAGTTTCTTGACATGCGAGCGGGAGTTGGCATTCCCGATCTCAGCTTGCTCAGCGGGGTCGAGCCAGATTTTACGCTTGCCGACACCAGCGACGGCTGCGGCGAGTCGCTTTTGAGAACGAAGGTTGACCATAGTGGCGTCTGGGTACAAAGACAAATAAATTTGAGCAGAACTTGAAGTGGCAGCGTTTCTCACCTTGATCTTGAGGATTGTCGATGAGGACAGCTTGCAACTTAGATTCACCAGGCTAGCCACAATATTACGTAATGAAGCCACTGAACCTTATTAAATCTAGCTATACAGATTTACCGGATATTCCCGGGATAACTCCTGAGTCATTACTTGACCACAAAGATTACCAAGAACCTTATCCTTAAGCTTATATAGGGTTGTGATAATCCAATAAATATCGGTTGGCAAACTCTCTGATCGAGGGATGTGTCCCAATGAATTTATGAAATTCCTGTACTTCCGCAAGGGAGTGGAAGCCCTTGCTTGCATATATGGAAGCACTCGGCCTCACGGCGTCAGGTGTGACAGTCAGGTTCAATGTTCACATGCACACGGGGTGGCCTTTTCGCTCGCTCATCATGGTAGAGGCATACTGCATGGCGAACTTTTGAGCATTCATAGCTTGTTCATAGCTGCTGGTTTATTATCTATTCGTGTTATGTAAACGAGACGAGCACCCCCCAATCACACGCAGCTTGATTCCGGATGCGCTTCAGCCTGCTGCCGGGCGCTCCACCCCACATCTGGAATACTCAATGAATGAATCGGCACGTTCGCTGTGCCGATACGGTCGTGTAATTATTTTCCCTCGGGGAGAATACAAACGGCGTGTTCTTATAACTCAATGCCAGCCTAGCAAATCAATATACATTGGGGCTCACTCGACAGTTATTCGTACCCTTTGTGCGCAAACCCGAGCTCACTCTCTCGAAGATGGACCAGTCCAAGACATATATTAACTGTAGCTCGTTATCATCCATCAGGTTCATAATGTCCGAAACACCAAATTCCTGGTCATCATAGCGCTCGACTGTCACCGGCCCTCACCGGCCCCCCGTAGAAACCACAAATTTGGCGGAACCCGTAGAAACCAAATATACATTGACGAATAGCATTAACACCTACGCCACTTGATTCATGAAACGCCTGAGAATAGGTGTCAAGCTGTTGATAATTGAGTTGGAGCTTTTCTGACCCTAATCGGCTGGTTTGCTGTGTGCAGAGCCTCAGGCTCGAGATCAACTGGTAGATTTGCCGGGTATCCTGTCGCTTACTCAGCCATGCGGAACTGTGACACAGCCTGAAGCGAACGAACGTTCAAGTCTTCTCTTTTGTTCTAACGGCATCACCCATTTTTATCACATTCTGATTTTCGCCTCTTCAAATCTTTGTTGTCGCCGTTCTTGACGTTGACCTCGATCTTTGGCGGATAAAGGTCCCTGTTCAGGGCTTCAAAGAGCTTGCGGGGTTTAGTTGCAATTTCTTGCCACACGCAGGTCACCTTCAACCGCTGGGTTCGTCTCACGAGAGCATATTGATCATCATCAAACTTCTTTTATCTGTCTCAAGTCAGCATGTTGTCTCTGTAGGACACGACCTTACCACACGTCTCGTCCTCATCTGCAATTGATCTTATAACGATTTGGTATTAGGTCAGCAACGGAGACTGGCTTCTGGCAACCCCACGTTGATCTCGCCATTTTACAGCACTGTCCTCTTTCACATCAATGGTTCTTGACTCAGCAGACGCTGCTCAGAGTGAGGGTGAAGGCCCCGATAGCTCAGACAAACCCCCGCTTGATGGCAGTATTCTTCATACTTACCCCCATCCTAATTCTTTCGTTAACGGTACCACGTACCACTCGACTCCACACATGCAACCGCCCAAGGTAGTCACCGCTGTCATCGACAGAGCCCCGCGCTCAGCAACGCCCTCTGCAACGGATTCACCATCGGAGAGTGAGAGCTGTAGTGCTCCTTCAACCCGTCCACCAAGCCAGGCCGTAAGCAGGGCTCCTAGCCTGTCTGGCGGTGTGTCGGGCAACAAACTCGCCGTGCCACATACGATAAAGACTCCTCAAAAGGGCAAACCTCTGCCGTCAGAGAAACCACCCTCAGTACCTACCAGCCGGTCGAGGGCACCATCAAATGCCCACTCGGACGGTGGGCAGAAATTCACTCTCAAAGATCTCATCACTGCTTCTGCACCCAAACTCTCACGCAAGTCTTCTGCCCGTTCAACTAGTAGCAAGAAGTCAGATTCTGACGTGGAACGGAAATCGGTTGGTGGTGAGAGCGCAGCCAGTCTTACGCAGAAGTACGGTGTTTGCCAAAAGGTTGCTATTGGCAAGGGAGCCACTTCTGTCGTCCGCCTGGCCCATAAATGGGATAGAAGTGAAGAGAAGCTGTACGCTGTCAAGGTAAGCAGATTCATGAGTCACTTGTCCCGTCTTTCCCATCAATCTTTGGCTGGAGCTTATTACTTTTTTGTATTAAGGAGTTTCGCAAAAGACGAAAGAATGAATCAGAAAAGGAGTACGTCAAGAAACTCACCGCAGAGTTTTGTATTTCCTCCACACTACATCATATCAACATAGTTGAGACAGTGGATCTCGTTCAGGACGAGAACCAACATTGGTGCGAGGTTATGGAATTTTGCCCTGGTGGGGATCTCTACGCTGCAATCAAGAAGGGTGGTATGTCCCCCAGTGAAGTCGAGTGTTGCTTCAAGCAGATGCTTTCGGGTGTTTCGTATCTTCACAGTCAAGGCGTCGCACATCGTGATATCAAACCGGAGAATCTCTTCTTCGACACCAAGGGCCATCTGAAGGTGGGTGAATGTGCCTTATGTACTCTTGTGTTCTCACGCTTTTATAGATTGGTGACTATGGCGCTTCGACTGTGTACCGTCTACCATGGGAAGCGACAATTCACATGTCGACGGGGCTTTGCGGTAGTGAGCCGTACATTGCCCCAGAGCAATTTTTAGGCAAACGTAAGCCACATACAACCCTCTTTAATCCGGTTGCCTGACTGCGTAGGTAATAATTTCTCTGTTTTGACTTAAAATAGCATACGATGCCCGTTTAGTCGACATATGGGCGTGCGGTATTGTGTATTACTGCCTTCACTTCCAAGAGATGCCCTGGCGTGCTGCTCAAATGTCCGACACGCTCTATGCTGCGTATGTTGCAGCCTGTGCAATTCAGCACAAAGACAAGGATAAAGACAAGGATGTCGTTTTCCCACCAACTATCAACAATCTGAGCCCACGGGCATGCCGCAGTTTAATCCGGAGGATGCTTGAGCCAGACCCGAAACTGCGCTCTCCGATCGAGGACATCATAACACATTCATGGGTACAGGGCATAGAAGTTTGTCATGCTGTAGCAAAACCCACGCATGTGCATGTGCATGCGATGCAGCAAGCGCATGCACAGATCATGTCATCATAAGGCGCGTTCTTTCGGGGGCGTGCCAATACCTTGTATGTTGTAACCTAATATCGGCCCTCTTGGAACACAGCGCTGCCTGTATTCTTGAAGCTTAATACACAGAACAATACGCCTCCTGTTGTAGTATCCAATTTCTCTTCTTCTCCTATTACATCTGTCATCGTCTGCAGACTCGCCTACCATAGCTTCTTGCAGCACTTACTTGGCCACAGAATTGATGTCTTTATGTCGATCTGCGCAAGGGCTTCTTTGCAGTATGGAATATGTCATAGAACAGTACGGTATTGTGGTATACAGTAATGAAGTAGGGTAAGAACGAGAATTATGCCCCGTCGTTACCTAGAAAGCCAAAAGTCAATAAGGGACTAAATTTCATCTAATTTATCAACATACCGCTCTCCTTTGTCCAATCATCATGTCGCTTGATGTCCACCTCGGTGACCGTTGGTCGTACGTTGTCTAAGCTCTTAATGAAATCTGCCAGCTTCAGCGGTGGTTCTACAAGCTCATCGGAGTCAATATCCGACCAAGTCTTTTCAACAGCATTTGAATCGCCCGGCGAGCATGGTGTCCACTTAGTCTTTCCTGATGACAGAGATGGTATAGGCTTGAAGTGTGTCGCCGATATGACTTTGCGAACTGGTTGCATAAGAGCATCGCGAACTACGATGGATATATCCGAACCAGAATACCTAGGCAGTAGTTGGGTGGATCACTTCACTTAAATGGGGTAAAAGACCGTACCCTTCTGTTCGATCGGCCAGAAGACGATAATCCTTTGGTTCCAGCTCGCATGGCGTACTACCAACATGGATTTCAAACATTCTTTTCCGCGCGTCTGGGCCAGGAAGTGGAATATATATTCGTTTCTCGAAACGACGCTTGATTGCAGGATCAAGTTGCCAAGGGATGTTGGTTGCCCCGAGAACGAGAACGCCAGTGTCATCATGGCCAACACCATTCATTTGCACCAAGAACTCAGTCTTGATCCGCCGTGAGCCTTCAGACTCGGATTCATTTCGTGTTCCGGCTAGAGAGTCGACTTCGTCGATAAAAATAATTGCAGGTTTTTGTTCACGAGCCATTTCAAACAAATTCTTCACCAGCCTAAAGGCAATTGATGAGGCGAGCTGAACACATCATAGTGTCAAGCACCAACCGTTCTGAATCGCCCTGCCACTTGCTGACCAAGTCACTTGAGCTGACGCTGAAGAATGTACTTTTGGCTTCTGTAGCAACAGCTTTTGCAAGGTAGGACTTGCCAGTTCCCGGCGGACCGTATAGTAAGATACCTCGCCACGGTGTCCGTTTTCCAGTGAAGAGATGGGGAAACTTGATAGGAAGAATAACAGCTTCTTTGAGGGATGCCTTCGCTCCTTCCAAACCAGCAACATCATCCCACTTTACATTTGGTTTCTCTGCTAGAATGGCGTTTGAAAGACCTGCACGTAGCTTCTTGAGCTCAGGGTCTTTGTCATCATCGGGACTATCAACGGAGCCCTTGCCGGTGCCGTTAACAGAACCATCGACGCTGACGGCCTTGCGCGACTTCTTCTCATCTCTCTGTAAATGCTTCTTCAAAGTTTCTGCCCTTGCGAGATACTCCTCGATTTTCGCCCTAACGAGTAGTTTGGCTTTCTCGTTCTTCTCGTCTATATTGGCATATATACTGAGCGTAGACTGCAGATTTTGCGGAAGTGGACATACACTTCTGAGCCAGCATGAAATAGTCGAGTGAATTCATGTATTGCTTGTATGCCTCGAGATAATTCTGCTTTTCATCATCCTCGATAGCACCCTTGACAAGTTCTATAGCTTTCTTCAGATCCGTTAGAGATACACACATCCAGAAGATATCGAACGATACTCACATCTAGATTGCTTTGCGATGACATGGAGTGATGAAATGACTGAAAGCCAAGTTGCCGCAGCGTACCATTAATGGATGACATAAGCGATTTGGGTCAAGGACTCAAGGTGTCGGACTCACTTAGTCATGGCCAGTACACTGGAACAAGCTCATTCATTACCAACTGCGCTCTTCGATGGATTGCTACCAAAGCTCGCTGCAGTGCTTGAGCTCACCCAAAAAGCAGAAGGAACAACAACTCCTGTAGCTAAGCAGGCACTACTACATGCGGTATGTCATTTCCCCAGTGCGGCAAAATCATGAAATATTTTAATCAGCGTCCTGTAGACGAATGATTTCAAATATGCACTTGCTCAGGCAAAAGATTATGCAAGTACACTTGCAGGAGGTGACCTCTTAGTCGAGGAACAGGACAGTATAGTTGCAATGCTCGAGATGCTGAAACAGCACAAGCAGTGAGTTCCAGATTCCGTCTTGACTACCGAGAGCTAAATGACCATCAGGCAGCAATTAATGCAGTTTTCATTGGAGGTTGGGTCTTTGTCCATAATGGCAATGCCCTATGTCAGTCCAAAGATGGAGATTGATTCTACTGCTTCAACCCCATTTGCTTCTGGTGGTCAATTCTAATACACTACACAAACTTAGCTTGCCTTTGGCAGGTATACATCAGGAGCCCCCCTCACTTGTTAACAAGACATTATTAGAGATATTCTATTGAAGTTGACTGAATTGTACAAATTGGAAGGCTAGCCTTCAATTATTAAAACTATCAAAAGCCTATTACTAAGCTATAAAAATTAGAACAGTCTAAGTGAGTGTCATATACCGGATTCTACACTTGACTTGCACTATAACATCCTGCTCATATCCACATCCATCCAATCCCCACTCAATCCAGTTCACATATCCAATCCGATACACTCATCCGATCCATATCCGATCCGAGACACTTGTCTAATCCATATCCGATCCGAGACACTCATCCGATCCATATCTGATCCATATCTGATCCGTGTTCATATCCGAAACCATTCCTGTGCACCTGCGCATTACCCCTTTAGGATATACCTGTGCCACTGGCTCCCAGTTATCCCTGCCTTCGCCTCTTGGTCATCTCTGCCTCCGGATATCAGTTATCTCTGCCTCTGTCTCAATAAGTTATTCCGTACAAGATTTATCTCCGAGTTCATAGCCTGATGTTTTGCTGTACTTACTATTATGTTTCTGACATAGCCTTGGACTATGCTTACTTACCTTCCAGCATGCTACCTACAGTATATAAACTCATAGTACTACTCCTGCAGACCTCAGTCTGATCATTGCTTGTATCTTTACTTATCCTGCTGTCTATATAACTCTGTTTCCATTCTCACTTGGGCTCCAGCCCTTGTAAGTCTCCAGCTCTGGACTATGGGAGTACTCCCTAGTCCGGAGCCTTGACTCTCTGTCCTATAATCACTTTTGGACTTTGTCCGATTGTAGTCCGTCTTCTGTTCCACCTTGGGTGGACTGACCTGGACAATTCCTGGCACTCAGGTTTTGGGGGGAAATTGGTTTTGCAAATCATCAGCAAAACAAATTCATTCATCATCAGCATCCATTGACACCATCTGCAGGGCTTGAAATGCTGCCTGTGCATCCTCTGCCAGTAATGAATATATATGGGATTGCCTTCTGGAGTAGCATGCATGACCTGGAAGATCTTTCACCAATGATTCCTGCATCCGATCACCCATTGGCCTGCTTTCCACAAGAAAAAGTTGCATGTCTGATTCATCTCCAATTGGACCAATTTTATTTCTTCCTTCCATCGATCCCACAGTGCCTTTGCCTGAAGCCAATGAACTCAGTAAACTTTGGATGGGTCCTGTCAGGTCATGGCAGGAAATGTCAAGCATGCTGGAACTCACATCCCTCATTCCATGAGTGATTCAGACCCCCCAGGTCAACTTCAATGGACCAAAACCAGGCAAGGGACTCATTTTGCTGACCTCAGGCATTTGAATCACCAATGGCAGAGCTGACTTTGAGCTGCTCATGAAGCAGGGGTTTGTATTTCTGAAGCTGGTCTTGCCCTGGCTCCAGTCATATAATGACATTTGCTTCCTGGTCCTTGTATATATACTGGCATGGAGGGATACTGCCTGCTGCACAGACGTCACCTGGGACCAAGCTCTAGTTTTCAGTGCTTTGGATTTGGCTTGCCTGACTGTTGTTTGGAACAGGATAGCCTTGTTGCACAAATGAATGCGGAGATTATGAAGGGCATCATTAGCCTGCCCTTCATGAAGTGACATCTCCAGCAGAATCAGATCATCTGCCATACAGAGTCTGCATCGATCAACCACAAGGTTTGATGGCAATGGAATTATGGTGAGCTCAGGGGTGTTTCTCCATACATCGGATGTCTTGGTAAAATCTGCCAGGTCATCTTTGAGATCATCAAGAATATCTATGTTGAAGTCATCAGGATCATCATCTGCATCAAATCCCTCTGCAAGATGTGTAAGAGCAGACCAAGTGAATCCATCTATTTGGCCTTGAAGGCGATCTCATTGCTGGGTGATATCTAGTCTCTGTGTCTCCATCAGCCTTCTTCCAATTCATCGAATCTCGATCAGCAATGCAATTTGAGCCTCTTCAATTGCCAACCCCATGGATATCCACATTGCAACAGATCTGTGAGAGGATGCTGCATTATGGGCATTACCATTCTCTAGAAGTCTGAGCTCTATCTCCTTTTTGCTAGGTGCTGAGTGCAAAATGAATTTAGACCTTCAAGGAGGCCAAGAACATACTCACCCTTCTTGATATTGATGTCATATAAGTCCATTGCTGCAGGATCCCTGATTCTGCTGGACTGAGTAATCCTCTCTTGGGCTAACCATTCTGTCTTTAAATGGCCAAGCGCTGCTTCATCAAGCCTGTCGAAAGCCCTGCCACACTCAGTGATGCCATTCTTAGCCAGCTTGTATTTCCGGCAAGGAGTCCTTTTCATGCGGATCATTTTGCAGAAATTAGAATCATTCATCTGATAATCAAGACACTCACATTCTGGGTAGTCATATGTCCCAAGTGGCCAGAACTCCCGGACCATAGCATACAATTCTTCAGTAGTGAGTTCTGGGTTAACTAAGTGATGCCTGGGACATGGGACATTTGCTGTTGACATAGATTGAGTATTAGGGATAGGGTGGTGAGGATGAACTTACATGTTACTGATGCATCCTGCACCATTGAATCTACATCCACATCAGTGAGCTCCAGCATGTCTAAGTGATGGCCAGGAGATGTCACATTTGCTATGAAGAAAATGTATTAGATATGGTGGCCAAGATGGTGGGGATATGCCCACATGAAGGGCATACTTCCGGCATTGCTGGAGCATTTCTGGGAGTATCAGCACATTGTGCTGCTACATCAGACCCAATCAAATCTTCTTCCAGCCAGAGGTACACATTAGACTCAATCAGATCTTCATCCGGCCCAAGGTACACATCTGGGTCAGTGAAGAAATTGGGTGCTTCACCCTGGGCCAGGAGTGATTGATCTGTGAGATTTTAGTGAGCATGAATATTTACAAGTTGTACATATCAATGGTAGATCTTACCAGGGATTTCCTGCAACAAATCCAGACTACTGGATGATAAATAATCATCTTCAATATCATCATCTGGCCCAAGGTATACATTGCTCAATGAATCTAATGTCTGATCAGCAAATTGAAAGGCTCTCCCCCACTTATTCTGAACTCACACTCATTCTTGGGATTTGGCAACCCACCTCCAGCAGTGGTCCAGAGGTTGCTGAGCCCCCTCAGGCCATGTCGACTCCCTCAGGAAGTCGTCTGGAGGTTGCAGAGGCCCCCCAGGCCATGTCCACCCCACCAGTAGAGGCTCTGGCAGTCGATGGGGTTGACATTCTGATTCCCAGACCAGTGAGTACTTTGTATTCTCAGTGTTTCACACAACTCATGGGACTTTCAGAATAATCCCTGCTATGCATGCACCTCATGCGAGTGGCCCTGTGCCACTCACAGGGACAAGAGGACAGGTATCCCCTGTATGTCCTGTGTGTATTGCACCACCAAGAAGATCAAGTGTACCCCAGCAACCATGGGAACCCCACCTAAATGGTCCAGATGTCAGTCATCCACTTGCCAGACCAGGTCCAGGACTCCCTCCACTGCCAGGACTCCCTCTGCTGCTCCAACCCCCTCTACTGCTTCCACCAATCTTCCAGCCACCCCTGCAACCGCTCCCACCAATCCTCTGCCTGCCTCCCAGTCAAGGGTGTGCACAAGGAGCCAGTTTTGCGGTGTATCTGGCACTCCGGCAGTGCCTGCCCTGCAAACATCAAGGGCACCCAGATGTTCTCACAGCAGGACCATCACTGCCATCCCAGCACCTGCAACTGCACCTCCAGTAGCCGGTAAGTGACATCAATATTGTCAGCTCATTGCCTCTAATTTTTAATAGTAGCAACTCCATCATCCACCTCTGGAGTTCCTCATACAGCACAAGACTTGTCCATGGCAACTGTACCTCCAGCTGGTAAGTCACATTAATATTTTGAGCTCATCCAATTTTAATTTTCAATGGTAGCAACAGCATCATCGACCTCCAGAGTGCCTTGGGCAGCACTAGACTTGGCCCATGCTGGACCTCCATTCCATGTCCATTGCCATCTGGGATGGTATAGCCAGAATAGCCCTCCTTGAGGCTCATGTGGCAGAGCAGGAAGGTAAGATTGATATTCTGCAGTGCCTCCATGAGAGCCTCCACCATGAAATCATCACCCAGCACCCATCATTCCCCCTCCCTCCCTCCCCTTCCAATGAAAGCTTGTTGCTGCATCAAGCTATCCAGCCATCCATGTCACCTCTGGTATCAGCCCTCCCTCCCCTAATTGATCTGTCCATGACTGGGATTGAACCCTCATCCCTGAAATTGTGGGATATCACTGCCATAGAAGGTCTGATGTTTGGACCCACTGAAGTTCAGTCAGAGGGACATGAAACATCCAGCGCTGTTGTTCAGCTTGAGGACCCAGGTGATCCAGCCAACCTTGTCCCAGAATATAATTCTGATGACATGGATATTGAGGGGTGAAGGTTGAGGATTCTGGTGAGGAGGTTAACATGGCCACTTAATTCAATAGCTGTTCATAAATGTATCACTTTTTTGAATCAATGATGTTTTTGCCTTAACTTACAACTACATAAAACACTCCCTGAGTGCTAAGTTTGCTGAGTAAAGAGTACCAAGTACCCAGTGCCTAGCACTGAGCACTGAACACCAAGTACCAAACACCGAGTACTGAGTGCCGAATACTGAGTGCTGAGCACTGAGCACCAAGTGAATACTGAGTACTGAGTACAGAGTGCCTATTGAGTGCCTCATGCCTCATGCCAGTGTAAAGACTACAATCTAGCTAGGCTGATAGCAAACTACCCCCTAGACTAGTATATGTTGAGTGCTTGCCTAGCTGCTATTCTTGCAGTGCAAGAACGTTCGACCCGAGGGGGATGCTAATTGAATATAGTCCAAGTTGCCTAATATAGCATGATAGGGGCTGATGATAGCAAGAAAGTTGCCGAAGTTGCCGAGATGGTTTCTGAGGGTAGTGTGATTGAACCAAAGGTGTGCATGGCATGGGAAAATATGACTAAGCAGCGGTAGAGCAGTATAGCAAAGGTATTGCGTGCAGTGGGATAAGGATTTATTATGATTTTTTGGATAATGATTGTATTTCATATAAGGATTGATAACTATACCAAAAGGTAATAGTGACTTCTCCTACTGAGTATACAGTAGAAGGGTAGTGAAGTATTAGTTTCAGTAGGTAGGAATTTATATACCTAAGTAATAGCAACAGAGATGGAAGGGATAGGAAAACCATGTAGTAGACATGTAATAAGGGTGTACTACATGTTACAAAACATAAGGCAAGGAATTTTATATACCAGCATGGCTAGGTGGACATAGGACGGAACAGAATTCTTGATCCTTTAGGTTGCCTAATGGGTCTCGGCAAGTTGCCGGAGCTGCGCGCGGCGCGGGAAAGTTGCCATAGGGTGGCTGCTAAGCTGCAGTGAGGCTGCTGGAGCTCGGAACAGAGCCGGAGATAGGGGTAACACAGGTAAAATGAGTTTGGTAAGGAACAGAGAGGCTGAGGAGTATGGATAATGATAGGAAAATACTTTGGGCTTGATAGCAAAGATTCGGTAGTCGACGAAGACAGACGAGTCTCGTGGAGAGGACTAGACTGGCTGACTCGAATACAAAGATCGTTTCAATGACTAAGACTTAGGTGTGCTAAGACTTAGAAAGATGATTCAGATGACTAGAGTTGCAAGGCTCTAGCAAAGGAGATTCCAGGTAAAATCCAGTAAGATTAAAGTAAAGAATCTACAAGTGATACACTGTGCTTAAATAGGCCAATATGTGCGCACAGACCAAGACCATAACAAGTAGGTAAGTAGTGGGATGAATACAGAAGGCATGGACGTATGATGATACAAGGAAACAAAAGAGATAAGCGATGATGCAGCAAAGCCACGTAGATACAATGACTGGTTTGTAGACCACATTGTGAGACAAGTAGTCCATGGTCGTACACATTATGTAATCAAAGAGAGGAGAAAATGTATAGGGGCACATACAATTGTAACAACCATGGATGGGATGCCCAGAGGCAATGGAGATGTCAGAGGGGAAGTTTCTACCTCAGATGGGATGTCTGGAGGTAGCAGAGGTGTCAGATGGAAAATCCATGCTGCGGATGGAATGTCTGAAGGCAGCAATGATGTGGATGAGTTAAATGATGTTTCCTGTATAGTCATCCGGAACTCAATGCTGCCCAATACCCAGTCAATCAACAGATTGTGTCAGGTGAGCCAGCTATATCCGAGAACAATATAACATGAGGAATCCAAAGGGGTAATGTAGAACATATTGGAGGTGACTACACTGGAAGAGAATCAGACGGACAAGTTTATGGCTTTGGAAATATTGTTATTGCAGGTACCATCAAACAAATGGAGTGGTAGTGGAGGAATCTGATAAGTAGGGATTTTATGTTTTTGGATGAAACTAGTGTCTATGAAGCAGTGAGAAGAGCCACAATCTATGAGGGTGGGGAATTCAGATATATTGGAGAAAAACAGAAGAGAGACATATGGGCATAGAGAGTTTGGATCTGGAAGAGTTACAGCATTGAGTCATAGCTCTGTTGTATGGGTTGGGCCAATGTGACCCCCATTCCGCATGGAGTCAAGAGGGTCGTGGGCTAATTTTTTGCCTCATCTGAGGCTTCTGGATCCATTTCCGGGGTGAGTACTGTAGCATGACCTTTAGCCACACACAAGGTCGACTTGGTGCAGTGATGGGCAGTATGACTGGGTCTGCCACAGAACATACAGAGTCTCTTGTTGAAACATCTCTGACATTCTTCAGTGGTCAATTTTCCATCAGCTCCAATCCCATTAGGGAGGTCCAGAACCTTAGGAGTGGAGGAGGTCAAAGGAGTGGGCTTCACAGATCTAGTCATTTCAGATCCGGACAAGTTGGCATTCGTCCAGTTGGACACTGACTGTCTAGGAGGGTTGGAAGAGGTGGATCTGCTTTTTCAGGTGACTTCCCCCTTATGTTCCCAGTAACAGGCATCAATGGCCTGGGCAAGGGTTTTGAATTCTGAGAGGGTGGTGGGTTTGCCCATGCAACTGATCTCGTCTTTGATTTGGGCCAGAAGACCATTATAGAATTGTCATCATAGAGCTCCATCACCCCATTCGCGTACTTGAGAGGCAAGTCATTGGAATTCTACAATGTACTTGTTGATGCGCTGTTCATCATGCATATGGAGTTGTTTCTAACTGCATTTCTGCATCTCCGGAGGGATCATGAGGTCCAAAGTTGGTTTGGAGCTCAAGCATGAACTCAGAGTAGTCATCCATCCAGTCCAGATGGTTACTATACCCATCCAAAAGGAGATCTGGTTCAAACCACTCGAGAGCCATACTCTTGAGGTAGGATTGGGCGAAGTTGACTTTAGCATGTCCGGAACAGAAAGCATTAGGTTTGCTCTGAAAGTTGAGCTCACACTGGACAAAGAATGCTCAGAGCTTGCAAGGCTCAGATCTGTTGAAGGTATCTGGTTCCTGGTGAAACAAGGAAATAACAGCTGGCCTATAGATAGACACAACTATTTATCCTACTGAAGGTGCGAGTATGTAGTTCAACCCGAGAGGACTGCAATAGAAGCAATTTCCTTTAGTCAGTTAGTGAGGGAACACAGTAAGACTAGACGATAGAGGCAAAAAACTACTCTGAAGGTTACTGCCGTTAGCGGTACTATGACAGAAGAAGATAATCCGAGAGCGAAAGTGCAACAGTAAGGGCGCTAGTTAGCAATACCGAAATAGCGACAGTGGTAACTGCCGAAGGCGAGCGCTTAGTCTGCAGTAACAATCAAAAACAGCAGCAACGGTAAGAGTCACCGGTAGCAGTCTGAGACTCCATAAATGAAATCAAAGATCTAAGAATGAGAGCTTAGATCGTAGTATCCCACAGCAACTTATAGTGGTACTAAGTGCCAATAGATCGAAAGTTAAGGCAAAAAATGAAGATAGAATTGCAGGAAACAAAGGATTAATACTACGAGTGACTTCTACAGCTAACACAGACAGAGAAAGTGAAGTATGAAAAATATCTGAGAGGCTTTTTAACATAGTGCATGAGCAACTGGGATGAATAGGCAAGTATAGTAGCAAGCACACGAGGCAAATGGACTGAATATGTAATCATGCTGCTGGGTACTGCGGCACGAGGCATACATGTAATAGCACTTGCTGTGGGATCAGTTTCAACAGTTACTAAATAATATGCACCAAATGGAGCTAGATGGACTTAGGATGGACATGGATGGATGAGGCAGTTCGGATGGTCCGTACAAGTGCCGCTTGATGTTTGGTTCCCTTGGCTATGATCTGAGACATGTGTAGAATAGCTAGGACACAAGCCTAGCAGCAATATGGTCGCTACACCGGATTTTGGCTTTGCTATCATCTGAGGTGTTGTTACGATGACTACTGTGAGCGAGGTGATTAATGGCTATGGATAGTTGAGCTAAGACCTGGTCTTGAGAGTTCAGATGGTCATTATCTTCTTCCTCATCCAGATCCTCAATGTCTGGATCATCACCTTCATCATCTGGTGGATTATTGTGCAACTCATCATCGAAGCAGATGGTCATGCATGGATTAGAGTCTGGATCATCTGTATTCTGGGTTGGTGTAACCAGATCCAGTCTGGCCTGATGAGTGGAGATGCTTTGACCTATGTCGCTCATGCTTGCATGACATTGAGAGAAGCTGGTAAATGTTTGGATGATGGGTGTGGGATCTCATTGGATCGGACCAAGTCCAGCTCCTCAGAGGGAGTTCTGAGTCTTGTGTGGAGGCATGATTTGGATAGTTCAGAGATTATACTCAGAAAGGTGTGAGTTCGAATATACTGTTAAGACCATACTCAAAAGGTAAGAGATCCGAAGGGCTTTGGCCTCAGTTCGTACACTGTGCCCCTTTCCCAAGTAATGCCCCTTATTTCAGAGGAATGATATACGTCTGAAGATCCAGAAGTGTTCATGTAATGGATCCGAAGGTCTGAAGGTATTGGATATGATGCGTCCCAATAGTCCAGAGCTGGAGACTTACAAGGCTGGAGCCCAAGTGAGAATGGAAACAGAGTTATATAGACAGCAGGATAAGTAAGGATATAAGCAATGATCAGACTAAGGTCTGCAGGAGTTGTACTACAAGTTTATATACTGTAGGTAGCATGCCAGAAGGTAAGTAAGCATAGTCCGAGGCTATGTCAGAAACATAATAGTAAGTACAACAAAACATCAGGCTATGAACTCAGAGATGAAACTTGTACAGAATAACTTATCAAGACGGAAGTAGAGATAACTGATAGCCGGAGGCAGAGATGACCAAGAGGTGAAGGCAGGAATGACTGAGAGCTGGTGGCACAGGTATATCCTAAAAGGGGTAATGTGCAGGTGTGCGGGAATGGTTTTGGATATGAACACAGATCAGATATGGACACGGATTGGATATGGATTGGATATGGATCAGACGAGTGTCTTGGATCAGATCTGGATCGGATGAGTGTATCGGATTGGATCTGGATCGGATGAGTGTATTGGATTGGATATGTGAACTGGATTGAGTGGGGATTGGATTAGATGTGGATTTGAGCAGGATGTTATAGTGCAAGTCAAGTGTAGAATCCGGTATATGACAGGAAACCTCTTTCCGTACATGCTATGGCTCTTATGAGTGGTTGGTAATGCCAGAAGGTCTTACAAACACTCCAGCGGCTTTCCAATGCTTTGTTAATAGCGTATTTGCCAATATGCTAGATATATGACTTATTGTGTATCTGGATGACATTCTTATCTATTCCAAAGACCTTGTGAGTCATAGGAAACACATCCGAGAAGTACTACGCCATCTCCATAAACATTGACTCTATGCTAAACCCGAAAAATGCGAATTCCACTCATCCTCTGTTGAATATCTTGGTTACTTGCTATCTCCAGATGGCTTGACAATGTCATCCGAGAAGATCCAGTCTATTGTCAACAGGCTGAAACCTCAGAAGATCAAGGACATTCAATCCTTCCTCGGGTTCGCTAATTTCTATCATCGATTCATCTTCAATTACTCAGATATTGTAGTTCCCCTCACTCGGCTTACATGCAAGGGAGTTCCATGGAACTTTTACAAGGACTGCCGGAAATCCTTTGAAACACTCAAGAAGGCCTTCACTTCCGCTCCAGTACTTACCCACTGGATTCCAGATGTCCCTATAGTTGTGGAAACAGATGCCTCTGACTACGCTATTGCCGGAATACTTTCCATTGTATGTCTGGACTCAGAGCTTCACTTGGTTGCCTACTACTCCCATACACTATCTGCTCCAGAACTCAATTGTGACACCCACAACAAGGAACTTCTAGCCATCCACGAGGCCTTCCAGACCTGGCGACATTACCTAGAAGGCTTGTTCAAGCCTATAGATGTCGTTACGGACCACAAAAACCTCGAGTATTTCTCCACCACCAAACTCCTCTCTTGCCGTCAGGCTCGCTGGTCTGAATTCCTCCATCAGTTCAATCTCATTATCCATTTTCATCCCAGAAAGCTTGGTGCCAAACCAGATTCCCTTACTAGATGTTGGGATGTCTACCCAAAAGAGGGGGATAAGGACTACACTCAAGTCAATCCTCATAATTTCCACCCAGTATTCACCTCAGAACAGTTAGCTTCGTCCCTACAAGCCACAACCCTAGCACCTCCAGTTCTTAGAGCAGCTGTTCTCATGGATACAGAGAACCTTTGGAAAGACATCCTGACTGCACTCCCCAATGACCCTATTGCTATAACACATCTTCCAGTACCTTTGGATCCGAGATGGACAGTGGACAATAGTGGATTTCTTCACTGCGACAACCGAATCTATGTGTTAAGACCATACTCAATAGGTGAGAGATCCGAAGGACTTTGGCCTCAGTTCATGCACTGTGCCCCTTTCCCAAGTACTACCCTTTATTTCAGAGGAGCAATCTATGTCTGAGGATCCGGAAGTGCTTGTGTAGCGGATCCAAAGGTCTGAAGGTATCAGATATGGCATGTCTGAAGTATATCCGAAATGTATGGATGGAAAGAGTATGTCCGGAGGGTATCCGGAGCACACAGATGGATTCAAGGTATAAGGCTAGTAGCAGATGAGGTTCGTACTAGAAACTAATGGATATAGACTACCGGAGGTAGAGTCGGAAATGTAGACTATAGGAATCAATCCTAAGTCTCGGAAGATACTTAGAGTTGGA
Organism: Suillus decipiens; assembly: GCA_016695475.1. Lineage (NCBI taxonomy): Eukaryota > Fungi > Basidiomycota > Agaricomycetes > Boletales > Suillaceae > Suillus > Suillus decipiens. The sequence goes on from MU172969.1 coordinate 255,262, forward strand.
AGAGGATTAGGTTCGGATGAACGGAATGAGCAGAATCTAAGATGATATTCAAACCAAGGTTCTCTAGAGTTGTACATGTAGTTTATATACTGTAGGCAGATAGTACAGATAATCAGTGAGTGCAGAACCGGAGAGCTATGCACAAAGTATAACGGAAGTCTATTAGTAAATGCACAGTGGATCAGCAAATGCGAGTCGGATATGAAGCACAGGTAACAGATCAGTAAGCAGGACAGGAATATACACAGCCAGGACACTGGTACAGGTAGATCACCGAAAGGGGATAGAAGCAAGTATGCACAGTGGACTTAGAACACAAGAAGCTGGCTCTCAGATGTTTGATCTGGATCGGATCTGTGGTCCAGATAGAAGCAGGATCGATCGGATTGGATTGGATCGGATCTGAGATTGGATGTATGGAATATGACAGTATCCCCCCTTTAGGGCCAAACCCCTGAGGCATAAGAAGTGTCAATCCAGATCAGATGAAATTAATGTGAGACGATGGAGAAGTTTGATGGTTGATGTGCTGAGTCTGTAATCCAACAGATATATGGATGTCAGACATCTGAAGTGATTCCTAACCCCCACTTTCCTATATCTCAAACAACAACTGCTTTTATCATGTCTGGAGAAGGATCCCATATCCCTGACTCTGCTGCAGACCTTGTAGTGGACTTGGAGAAGAAATTGGCAGCTGCCACAGCTGCAGCCAAAGCTGACAAGGAGCAGAAACACAAGGAGGAGGAGGAACAGAAGCGTCAGGAGGATCTGCGGAAGATAGAGGAGGCTGAGAAGCAGAGGGCAGCAGCAGAGGAAAAGAGGCAGAAGGAGATTGCAGCAGAGACAGTGAGTTTCAGATGTTTGTTCTGATCCCTTCCTAACTTTCAGAAGTCTCATGCTTTGTCTTCGGACAATGATGGATCCTGTGCGCGTTGCACTGGGAAGGGTCGGATCTGTCTGTGGATGGATGCAGACAGGAATGCCCTGGTGAGTCCATAGAGCAGTTTCGGATCCGAGCTAATAGTGTTATTGTATGCAAACTCTGCTAGGGGTAGTAGTTCGGACCAGTTGTCCTGTTGATAGTTGCAATAGATCCGAAGGTATTGTTCCAGCATTTGATTGGCACGCTCAGTTTGTCCGCCCCCTTCTGGATGATATCCAGATGTGAAGTGCAGGACCATGTCTAATGCTTTCCCTAAAGACTGGAAGAAGTGGGACACGAACTCAGTTCCTCGATCCGAGGTCACATGGGACAGAACACCATGCTTGGAGAATATGTGAAGGAGGAAGAGGCAGGTCAGATCTGGAGAGGTTATGGTGTCATGAGTCGGAACAAATATGGCTTGCTTGGATAGGCAGTCTATGATGACAAGGATAGCTGTATAGCTGGATGAGTCCAGAAGTTGCTCAATAAAGTCCATAGAGATGGAATTCCATGGCTTCTCCAGAACAGGGAGTTGCTTGAGTAATCCATATGGCTTGTGTCTCGGAACTTTGGCTCGGGCGCAGGAAGTGCAGGACCTGACATAATTCTTTATATAGGTGCATATTCCAGGCCAGGTGTAGTTGCGTCGGATGAGCTCAAGGGTACAATTTTGTCTGAAGTGTCTGGATAGGGGGTGGTCATGGCAGTTACGGACTATGACTTGTAAGGTCTTCGGAATAGATGAGAATATCATCCAGATACACAATAATGCATATATCCAGCATATCGGCAAAGACACTATTAACAAAGTGTTGGAAAGCCGCTGGCGTGTTTGTAAGACCTTCCGGCATTACCAACCATTCATAGGAGCCATAGCGCATATGGAAGGAGGTTTTCCACTCATCTCCTTCCGCTATCCAGACGAGGTGGTAAGTGGAACGGAGATCGATTTTGGTATAGACTTTGGCATGGCTTGGAGAGTCTAGGAGGTCAGCAATGAGGGGTAACGGATATCGGTCTTTCTTGGTAATCTTGTTAAGGCCACAGAAGTCCACACAAAGATGGAGGGAGCCAACCATCTTTTTGACAAACAGGACAGGGGCTCCATGAGGAGAGGACAAGGATCGGAGGAGTCTGGACGAGATGTTTTCATCAAGGAACTTCCAGAGGGCTTCAAGCTCGACTGGAGAAAGAGAGTATATGGTTCCAAGAGGTGGACTGGCCCCTTCTTCTAACTCAATTTTGAGGTCATAGGGTTGGTGAGGGGGGAGTTGCCCCACTTTGTCCTTGTCAAAGACATCTGCAAACTCGTGGTATTTGGAGGAGATTCTGGAGAGGTCTGGAGGATCAGATGATACAGATGCGGATCAGAGGTGGGCTTCGGATGGATGGAGGTAGATGCTGAATTGAGTAGATCCTTCTAACTTGCAGGCATGGCAAAATGCTACTGTGTTTATCAGAGATATGTTAGGGACCGAGGTACCAGCGGAGGGTTCAGATTTGGTTGGAGGAGGAATCTCTTCCACGGATGGGGTGCCCAGAGGCAATGGAGATGTTGGAGAGGATGTTTCTACCTCAGATGGAACTTCCAGAGGTAGCAGAGGGTTCGGATGGGAAACTTCTGCCGTGGATGGAATGTCCGGAGGCAGTGATGATGCGGATGGGTTCAATGATGTTTCTTGTATAGTCGTCCGGAACTCAATACTGCCCAATACCCAGTCATCAATGGATTGTGTCGGGTGAGCCAGCTATATCCGAGGATGACATAACAAGAAGAATCCAAAGGGGTAATGTAGAATGTATCGGAGGTGACTATGCCGGAGGAGAATTGGACGGATAAGTTTGTGGCTTTGGAAATATTGTTATTGCAGGTACCATCAAACAAACGGAGCAGTAGTGGAGGAATCTGATAAGTAGGAATTTTATGTTTTTGGATGAAACTAGTGTCTATGAAGCAGTGAGAAGAGCCGCAATCTATGGGGTGGGAAATTCAGATATATTGGAGAAAAACGGAAGAGAGACATATGGGCATAAAGAGTTCAGATCTGGAAGGGTTACAGCATTGAGTCGTAGCTCTGTTGTATGGGTTGGGCCAATGCGACCCCCATCTCATATGGAGTCAAGAGGGTCGTGGGCTAATTTTTTGCCTCATCTGAGGCTTCCGGATCCGCTTCCAGGGCAAGTATTGTAGCATAACCTTTAGCTGCGCGCAAGGTCGACTTGGTGCAGTTCCGGGCAGTATGACCAGGTCCGCCACAGAACATACAGAGTCTTTTGTTGAACCATCTCTGATGCTCCTCGGTGGTTAACTTTCCATTGGCTCCAATCCCATTGGGAAGGTCCGGAACCTTAGGAGCGGAAGAGGCTGCAGGATTGGATTTCACAGATCTAGTCATTTTGGATCCAGACGAGTTAGCATTCATCTGGTCGGATGCCGACTGTCTGGGAGGGTTGGAAAGGATTGATCTGCTTTCCCGGGTGACTTCCCCCTTATGTTCCCAGTAATGGGCATCGATGGTCTGGGCAAGGGTTTTGAATTCTGAGAGGATGGTGGGTTTACCCATGTGACTGATCTCGTCCTTGATTCGGGCCGGAAGACCATTATAGAATTGTCGTCGTAGAGCTCCATCTCCCCATTCCTGTACTTGGGATGCAAGTCATTGGAATTCTACAACATACTTGTTGATGCGCTGTCCATCACGCATATGAAGTTGCTCTAACTGCATTTCCACATCTCCAGATGGATCATGAGGTCCGAAGTTGGTTTGGAGCTCGAGCATGAACTCGGAGTAGTCATCCATCCAATCTGGATGGATACTATTCTCGTCCGAGAGGAGATCTGGTTCAAACCATTTGAGAGCCATTCCCTTGAGATAAGATTGGGCGAAATTGACTTTAGCACGTCCAGAATGGAAAACATTACTCCTCTGAAATAAAGAATAATACTCAGGAAAGGGGCACAGTGTATGAACTGAGGCCAAAGCCCTTCGGATCTCTCACCTATTGAGTATGCTCTTAACAGTATATTCAAACTCACACCTTTCTGAGTACAATCTCCGAAACTACCTGTATCATGCCTCCACGCAAAACTCAGAACTCCCTCTGAGGAGCTGGACTTGGTCCAATCCAACGAGACCCCACACCCATTGTCCAAACATTTACCAGTTTCTCTCAGCACCATGCAAGCATGAGCAACATAGGACAAAGCATCTCCGCTTGTTTCGCCAGACTGGATCTGGCTACACCAACCCTGAACACAGATAACCTAGACGCTAATCCATGCCCAACCATCTGTTTCGATGATGAGTTGCACGATAATCCACCAGACAATGAAGATGATGATCCAGACGTTGGGTACCTGGATGATGAAGAAGATGATGACCATCTTAGCCCCCAAGACCGGGTCTTAGCTCAACTATCCGTAGCCATCAACCATCTTGCTCACAGTAGCCATCGTAACAACACCTCAGATGATAGCAAGGTCAAAATCCGGGAACCAGATACCTTCGACAGATCTGAGCCTCACAAGCTCCGAGCATTCTTTGTCCAGTGTGAGCTCAACTTTCAAAGCAAGCCTAATGTTTTCCGTTCCAGATGCACTAAAGTCAACTTCACCCAATCCTACCTCAAGGGAATGGCTCTCAAGTGGTTTGAACCTAATCTCCTTTCGGACGAGAATAGTATCTGACCGGATTGGATGGATGATTACTCCAAGTTCATGCTCGAGCTCCAAACCAACTTCGGACCTCATGATCCATTTGGAGATGTGGAAATGCAGTTAGAGCAGCTTCATATGCGTGACAGGCAGCACATCAACAAGTATGTTGTAGAATTCCAATGACTTGCATCCCAAGTACGGGAATGGGGGGATGGAGCTCTATGACGACAATTCTATAATGGTCTTCTGGCCTGAATCAAAGATGAGATCAGTCGCATTGGTAAACCCACCACCCTCTCAGAATTCAAAACCCTTGCCCAGACCATCGATGCCCATTACTGGGAACATAAGGGGGAAGTCACCCAGGAAAGCAGATCGACCCCTTCCAACCCTCCTAGACAGTTGGTATCCGACCAGATGAATGCAAACTCATCTGGATCTGAAACAACTAGATCCGCAAAATCCAATACTGCAACCTCTTCTGCTCCTAAGGTTCCAGACCTTCCTAATGGGATTGGAGCTGATGGAAAGTTAACCACCAAGGAGCGTCAGAGACGGTTCGACAAAAGACTCTGTATGTTCTGTGGTGGACCCGGTCATGCTACAATACTTGCCCCAGAAGCAGATCCAGAAGCCTCAGATGAGGCAAAAAATTAGCCCATGACCCTCTTGACTCTGTATGGGATGGGGGTCGTGTTGGCCCAACCCATACAACAGAGCTATGACTCAATGCTGTAACCCTTCCGGATCCAAACTCTTTATGCCCATACGTCTCTCTTCCATTTTTCTCCAATATATCTGAATTTCCCGCCCTCATAGATTGCAGCTCTTCTCACTGCTTCATAGACACTAATTTCGTCCGAAAACATAAAATCCCTACTTATCAGGTTCCTCCACTACCGGTAGTTGGCATTCAGTACTCAGTGTTCAGTACTCAGTATTCGGTACTCAGTACTCAATATTCGGCACTCAGCACTTGGCAGAGTCTTGGTATTTGGTGTTCAGCACTTGATGTTTGGTACTCGGTATTTGGTGTTTGGCACTTGATGTTTGGTATTTGGTACTCAGGACTCGATATTTGCCATTCAGCACTTGGTATTCGGTGTTTGGCATTTGGTATTCGGTACTGGGTATTTGGTACTTAGTGTTCAATACTCTGCATTCAGTATTCATTTGGTATTTGGTATTTGATACTCAGTATTTGGTATTCAGGACTTTGATATTCAGCATTCTGTATTCTGTATTCAATATTCAGTGCTCAATATTCGGCATTCGGTACTCAGCATTTAGTATTCGGTGCTCGGTACTTGGTATTCGGGACTTGATAGTGGGGGCTCGGTGCTCAGGAGTCGACATGTGGAGCTTGATATTCTGGATGTGGGACTATTTTGGGATGCCATATCATATTTTACATCATGTATGGAATTTGGATGTCACCAT
>MU172969.1:261507-280401 GCA_016695475.1 Suillus decipiens
AGTGATGGAACTGAAGTGTAATCCACCTGCTCAGGAAGAACCAAACCATCATCCTCAATCCCAGACTGAAACAGATGAGTCATCACTCAAGGACATGGTGTAACATGCTTACCTCCTAATGCTGGTAGTGAAACACACAGGCAGCCATTATCTGATTCCATTGCCATGGTTCATTTGGGATTGTGTTGTCTCCCATCCACCATGGAGCATGATAGTCAGACACAATCTGGGAGGGATGTCCCGGAACTGCAGCATCATCAAACTGACAGAGGTGGGATGAAAAAATATCATCTGGAACTGTGTTCCAGGTGAGCATGGGAAACAACGCAAGGATATGAGCGACTGGGGTTGGAACAACAGAAATGATGTGCCTTGCAGCTGAATACTGCAGGAGAGGGGTAACAAATGTCTGTTGGAAATATTAGTATTGATCACCAGTCATCAGGTCATCAGTCACTTACACTAATCTCCCATGCAGCCCAGCTTTGAAGTGCATGATCCAGGCAGCAGAGGGAACATTGCTGTTGGCAGCCTCATTCTGATATTGGGAGATACATGCATGGATGCGTGATGCAGCCATTTCCAATGTACAGGAAATATCTGCCATGTCCAGGGTGAGGGGTTGGTAATGATTACCAGAAGTCTCAGTATGAGTAGTGGATGCAGCAGATACAGACATGGTTAATGCAGGATTATGACACTGGCAATGACAATGACAGTTGTTTCAGATATGCAGATTGCAGTCACTGATGGGTGGATAAGAAATTCAAACTCAGACATGGGCTGATCCAGACAATTCCTGGGAGTCAAGCTTCAACTCTACCTGTGGTAGTCTTCCTCTGTTAGTTTCTACTTCGGACCTCGTCCGAAGTAGTCTATACTCTCTCTACTTCACCCATCCGTACACCTATCCATCTATCTGTCCATCTGTCCATCCATCTATCTGTCCATCTGTCCATCTATCTATCTGTCTGTCTACTCATCCATCCATCCATCCATCTGTCCATCTGTCTATTCATCCATCCATCTGTCCATCCATCTGTTATCCATCCAACACTCCGCTACTCCTGCTTTCGGATCCTTGGACCTTCGGAGCCTCATACCTTCGGACCTTCGGAGCCTCATACCTTCGGACCTTCGGAGCCTCATACCTTCGGACCTTTGGATCCTTGGACCTTCGGATCCTCATACCTTTGGACCTTCAGATCCTTGTACCTTCGGACCTTCGGATCCTCGTACCTTTGGACCTTTGGATCCTTGTACCTTTGGACCTTTGGATCCTCGTACCTTCGGACCTTTGGATCCTTGTACCTTTGGACCTTCGGATCCTCGTACCTTCGGACCTTCAGATCCTTGGTCCTATGGTCCTATGGTCCAGTCCTACTCTATCCTTCATCCTATTGTAACATCCCTCACTGTTCTACTCTGGACTTTGTCCAAGTAGTCTTGTCATCATCCCCTATCATCCAGGAATAGTTCTGGTGCATTCCCGCGCTCATCCGGAAGTCCTTCGGAGCTCTATTGAGCTATCCTGCCCTAGAGTTCGTCCGGACTACATCCGGACTTCACCAGAACTCTCCCTAGGACTTTATCCGAAATTAAGGGGCAATACTCAGGTAAGGGGCACAGCGTATGAGCTGAGGCCAAAGCCCTTTATGATCCGTTAACCCTCTGAGCACGTCTCTAACAGACCTTCAGATCCTTGTACCTTCAGATCGTCGGATCCTTGGACCTTCGGATCCTCATACCTTCGGATCCTTGGACCTTCAGACCCTTGGTCCTATGGTCCTATGGTCCAGTCCTATTCTATCCTCCATCCTATTGTAACATCCCTCACTGTTCTACTCTGGACTTTGTCCAAGTAGTCTTGTCATCATCCCCTATCATCCAGGAATAGTTCCGGCACATTCCCGCGCTCATCCGGAAGTCCTTCGGAGCTCTATTGAGCTATCCTGCCCTAGAGTTCATCCGGACTACATCCAGACTTCACCAGAACTCCCCCTAGGACTTCATCCGAAATTAAGGGGCAATACTCGGGTAAGGGGCACAGCGTATGAGCTGAGGCCAAAGCCCTTTATGATCCATTAACCCTCTGAGCACGTCTCTAACAGTGAGCTTAGATGCAACTGTCAAAGCCTTTTCCAACATCCTGTGATTGTTCTAATCACTTGAGTTTCTGCAGTCTCAGAGACATCCACCAAAGTATGATCTAACCCAATTTACAGCCTGTAGTGATGTTCCAGCCCTAGCATTCTGGACCTGGATCTCTGATGCACCTCTTCTCAGAAGTCTGGATCTATCTCCATTTGTATTATTTCTATGTGTTTCTATGTTTGATTCTTGTTAAAGTCATACTCGAAAGGCAATAGATCTGAAGGGCTTTGGTGTTAAGACCATACTCAAGGATAAAAGATCTGAAGGGCTTCACCTCAGTTCATGCACTGTGCCACTTTCCTGAGTATTGCCCTTTATTTCAGAGGGAGGATATATGTCTGAAGGTCCAGAGGTGATTGCATGATAGATCCAGTCATCTGAAGGTAATGGATATGTTATGTTTGAAGGATATCTGGAACGTAAGGATGGAACAAAGTATAAGACTAGTGTCAGATAGAGTCCTAACTAGAAACTAATGGAGGTAGACTACCTGGAGGTAGAGTCAGAGATATAGACTATAGGAACTGATCCTAAGTCTCAGGAGGTGACTAGAGTTGGAGAGGACTCAAGTCTGGAGGAGCAGCCTGAGTAGAATCTAAGATGATATTTGAACTAAGGTTCTATGGAGTCATACATGCAGAATATATACTGTAGGTAACTAGCACAGATAATCAATGAGTTTGGGACTGAGGGCTATGTACAAAGTATAATGGAAGTCTATTAGTAAATGCACAGCAGATCAGTAAACATGAGTTGGAAATGAAGCACAGGTAAATGGATCAGTAAGCAAGACAGGAATATACACAGCTGGGATACCAGTACAGGTGAATCACCAAAAGGGGATAGACGCAAGTATGCATAGTGGGGTTAGAACATGAGAAGCTGGATGTTTCAGATGGGTGGTCCAGATCAGATATATGGTCCAGATGGAAGCAGGGTCAATTGAATCTTGATCAGATCTGAGATCAGAAGTATGGTCTATGACAGTATCCCCCCCTTAGGGCTGAACCCCTGGGGCATGAGAAGCATGGATCCGGATTAGATGAAATTAATGCAGGACAATGGAGAAGTTTGATGGTTGGAGTGCTGAGTCTGTAATCCAACAGATATTCAGATATCAGACATCTGGAGTGATTCCTAACCCCCACTTTATATTCCTATTAACAAAAACTGCTCTCATTATGTCTGAAGAAGGATCAAATGTCCCTGACCCTGCTGCAGACCTTGTAGCAGATCTGGAGAAGAAGCTGGCAGTTGCCAAGGCTGCAGCTGAAGCTGAAAAGGAACAGAAATGCAAGGAGGAGGATGAACAGAAACATCAGGAGGATCTGCAGAAGATTGAGGAGGCTGAGAAATGGAGGGTAGCAGAGGAGAAGAGGCATTGTGGTGTTGTGGAGGAAATGGTGCATCCTGACTTTTCTTATTATTAGATCCGTCTCATATTGGATGGTTGGTCCAGAGCCTTTTCTTCTGAAAATGGCTCGTGCTCCCACTGCTCTTCCAAGGGTCAGATCTGCCTGTGGTCTGATGCAGAGAAGAACCCCATAGTGAGTCATCCAGATTCTAATGGATCCACTGACTTTCTAAGATCCAGATAGATTAAGGCATGCAATGGATGCTGAAAGGACAAGGCCCTATGTCCTGGAAGGCCTGGAACTGTCAAGAAATCCAAGGGCAAGAAGAGGCAGTGCACTGATGGATCTCCATCTCTGAAAGGCAAGGGTAAGAAGCATCAGAAGAGTCCATCTCTGGAGGTGCCAGAAGTGGAGGAGGAGGTTGAGTATGATGACTAGGCCTGGGTTGCTGCTGCTAACAGCATTGTGGTGGAACTGGCCTGGACCAATGACTTGCTTCAGCAGAGCATTACAGCAGCAGAAGGGATCAGGGTTGCAATGGAGTGGATGAATACTAATATGGAGGCTTTCCTTCAACAACAGAGGGAGTACCAGATTATACTCCTGGAGGGGATCCAAAATGGATTTTGGATGGTGGAGGTGCCCCAATCTGAGGACTCTGGAGAAGGTACTGGAGAGTCCAGATCCAGATCTGGAGAGGAAATGGAGACTGATGGCTAGGTGTCTGCAGATCTGCTTCTTCCACCTCTCATGTACTTGTAACTTTGTTGTATTCAATGCATAGAAATAGGACCTGGTTTGTCCAGATATGCTAAGTGGAAATCTGATATAAGGTCCTAAGCATTTCTGAGCTCCATGGCAAGTAGCTAGGATGTTTCTTCATCTGTTCCTTTGTATCTGGACCATCAGACAAGGTATAGTAGTTGGTATTGGTGTCTACGATGGTCTAGTCTAGAGTCCAGGATTTCAGATATCTCATACTCCAGTTCTCCATCGACTTCGACTGGAGGTGGAGGAGGTTGGACACGATTAGGGATGGTGTTTGGAACTGCTGGCTCTAACTGAGAGACATGAAATACAAGGTGCACAAAATGCATAGAATCCAGAAGTCAGATGGCGAAGGAATGAGTACCTGGATGAGATACATATGATCTCAAATGGACCTAAATTCTTTTCTGATAGTTTCTTTGATGGACGAGTGGAACAGAAGTATTTGGCTTTAACAAAGACTTGCTCTCCAATTGTCATATCCCATATATTCACACTTCTTATCTGGACTTTGGACCCTAGATCCAATCAAGATCCAATGTGATCCGATGCACAGATCTGTTTCCAATACAATAAGCTTCTCAATTCATTTCCTGTTCATATAACATTAAACACAGCCTATTCCTTTATTCAGTGTTCCTTGCTTCTGGTTCTGGTAATCTCTATTATCTAACTATGTTCTTGATCTAGTTCCTTTTATGTATCATTCCTATGGTTCCAGTTTTTTGGTTATTCTCTTATTCCGTTCCATTACTGATCCACCCTGCCTTTCTGTTTCCATCTCCATTCTATTATGATCCATGACACTTCAACATAATATTCTGTGTGCTTCATACATAGCTTTGGATGCTTGACTACATACATTCTCAGTGCTACTTACAGTATATAAACCCATGTAACTCTCAATACATCCTCAGTTGGATATCAACTATAGTTCTGCTCATTCCCATTCCTCTGGACTTGAGTTTATACTCTTGTCACTTTTCTGAGACTTAGGATTGAATCCTTAAGTCTATATTTCCAGCTGTACCTTCAGTAGTCTATCTCTGTAGTTTCTAGTCCAGATCTTGTCCGGATTAGCCTTATACACTTTCCACTATCTGGATAACCTTTGGATATTGATATGCTATACATCTGGATCTTCGGACGCAATACCTAAGCCCTTCAGAAATATGGGGCAATACTTGGGAAAGGGGCACAGCACACCAGCTGAGGCCAAAGCCCTTCAGATCTGATAACCCTTGAGCATGACCTTGACACCAATCTGGAAGTCCAGAGTGGGTTGTCTTTTAGCATCTGCAGGTCCTTGATAGTGTTTCTGTGCTTCAGACATCTCTTCTTGGAGGAATTGGTGAAGGTCATTAAGATCTAGGGCATATTCCTGGGCATGGTTGGAGGATAGGTCATGTTCTGGATGAATGGAAATGTTCGGATGATATCCTTTATTGGCAAAGAAGGGTGATACACCAGTAGTAGCACTTGGGGCATTATTGTATGCAAACTCTGCAAGGGGCAGTATATACTCTCTCTACTTCACATCCGGACCTGCTCCTCTATAGTAATCATATCATCTGTCATATTCCATACATCCGATCTCAGATCCAATCAGATCCAATCAATCCTGCTTCTATCCGGACCACAGATCCGATCCGGATCACCCATCCGAAACACCTAGCTTCTCGTGTTCTAAGTCCACTGTGCATACTTGCTTCTATCCCCTTTTGGTGATCTACCTGTACTGGTGTCCCAGCTGTGTATATTCCTGTCCTGCTTACTGATCCATTACCTGTGCTTCATATCTGACTCGCGTTTGCTGATCCGCTGTGCATTTACTAATAGACTTCTGTTATACTTTGTGCATAGCCCTCCAGTTCTGGACTCACTGATTATCTGTACTATCTACCTACAGTATATAAACTGCATGTACAACTCTAGAGAACCTGAGTTCGAATATCATCTTATATTCTGCTCATTCTGTTCATCCGAACTTGATCCTCTTCTAGCTCTAAGTATCTTCCAAGACTTAGGATTGATTCCTACAGTCTACACTTCTGACTCTACCTTTGGTAGTCTATATCCATTAGTTTCTAGTACAGACCTCATCTGCTACTAGCCTTATACCTTGAATCCATCTGTGTGCTCTGGATACCCTTCGGACATACTCTTTCCATCCATATGTTTTTGGATATCCTCCGGACATATCATATCTGATACCTTCAGACCCTCAGATCCACTATGCAAGCACTTCCAGATCCTCAGCTGTATGTTAGGCTTGCTTTGAAAATTGAGCTCACACTGGACAAAGAATGCTTGGAGCTTGCGAGGCTCAGATCTGTCGAAGGTATCTGATTCCCGGATTTTGACCTTGCTATCATCTGAGGTGTTGTTACGATGGCTACTGTGAGCAAGATGGTTGATGGCTACAGATAGTTGAGCCAAGACCCAGTCTTGGGGGCTAAGATGGTCATCGTCTTCTTCATTATCTGGGTACCCAACATCTGGATCCTCATCTCCATTATCCGGTGGATTATCATGCAACTCATTATCGAAACAGATGGTTGGGCATGGATTAGCGTCTAGGTTATCTGTGTTCAGGGTTGGTGTAGCCAGATCCAGTCTGGCGAAACAAGCGGAGATGCTTTGTCCTATGTTGCTCATGCTTGCATGGTGCTGAGAGAAACTGGTAAATGTTTGGACAATGGGTGTGGGGTCTCGTTGGATCAGACCAAGTCCAGCTCCTTGGAGGAAGTTCTGAGTTTTGCATGGAGGCATGATATAGGTGGTTTCGGAGATTGTACTCGGAAAGGTGTGAGTTCGAATATGCTGTTAAGACTGTACTCAATAGGTGAGAGATCCGAAGGGCTTTGGCCTCAGTTCATGCACTGTGCCCCTTTCCCAAGTACTACCCTTTATTTCAGAGGGGCAATCTATGTCTGAGGATCCGGAAGTGCTTGCATAGTGGATCCAAAGGTCTGAAGGTATCGGATATGGCATGTCCGAGGTATATCCGAAATGTGCAGATGGAAAGAGTACGTCTGGAGGATACATGGAATGCACAGATGGATTCAAGGTATAAGGCTAGTAGCGGATGAGGTCCATACTAGAAACTAATGGATATAGACTACCGGAGGTAGAGTCGGAAATGTAGACTATAGGAATCAATCCTAAGTCTCAGAAGATACTTAGAGCTGGAAGAGGATCAGGTTCGGATGAACAGAATGAGCAGAATCTAAGATGATATTCAAACTAAGGTTCTATAGAGTTGTACATGTAGTTTATATACTGTAGGTAGCTAGCACAGATAATCAGTGAGTCCAGGACCGGGGGGCTATGTACAAAGTATAATAGAAGTCTATTAGTAAATGCACAGCAGATCAGTAAATGCGAGTCGGATATGAAGCACAGGTAATGGATCAGTAAGCAGGACAGGAATGTTCATGGCATATTGTGCACTCAGGATAAGATAGTGTGATCATGTCTCGGTACTCAAAAGTCGGTATTTGATACGTGGTACTTGGTAGAGTCTTGGCATTCGGTATCCAGCATTTGGCACTCGGCACTTGGTATTCAGTATTTGGTACTTGGTACTCAGGATTCAGTGTTCAGCACTTGATGTTTGGTACTCGATACTTGGTAGTTGGCATTTGGTACTTGGTGTTCAGTACTTGATATTCAGCAGTCGGCACTCAGCAGAGTCTTGGTATTCGGTGTTCGGCACTTGATGTTCAGTACTTGATACTCGGTATTCGGCATTCAGTACTTGGTGTTTGGTAGTCAGTATTCGGTACTCAGTACTTGATATTTGGCACTCAGCTTGGCAGAGTCTCAGTATTCTGTGTTCGGCACTTGATGTTTGGTACTCGATAACCGCTCCATTTGTTTGATGGTACCTGCAATAACAATATTTCTGAAGCCATAAACTTGTCCGTCCAATTCTCCTCCGGTGTAGTCACCTCCAATACATTCTACATTACCCCTTTGGATTCTTCTTGTTATATCATTCTCGGATATAGCTGGCTCACCTGACACAATCCATTGATTGACTGGGTATTGGGCAGCAGTGAGTTCCAGACGCCCATACGAGAAACATCATTGAACCCATCCGCATCATCGCTGCCTTCGGACATTCCATCTGCAGCAGAAGTTTTCCATCCAACACCTCTGTTACCTCCGGAAGTCTCATCCAAGGTAGAAACGTCCTATCCAACATCTCCATTGCCTCTGGGCATCCCATCTGTGGAAGAAACTCCTCCTCCAACCAAATCCAAACCCTCCGCTGGTACCTCAGTCCCTAACATATCTCTGATAAACGCAGTGGCATTTTGCTGTGCCTGCAAGTTAGAAGGATCTACTCAATTCAGCATCTACCTCTGTCCATCCAAAGCCCACCTCTGATCCACATCCATATCATCTGATCCTCCAGACCCCTCCAGAATCCCCTCAGAATACCATGAGTTCGCAGATGTCTTTGACAAGGACAAAGCGGGGCAGCTTCCTCCTCACCAACCCTATGACCTCAAAATTGAGTTAGAAGAAGGGGCCAGTTCACCTCTTGGAACCATATACTCTCTTTCTCCAGTCGAGCTTGAAGCCCTCCGGAGGTTCCTTGACAAAAACATCTCGTCCAGACTCCTCCGATCCTTGTCCTCTCCTCATGGAGCCCCTTCCTGTTTGTCAAAAAGAAAGACAGATCTCTCTGTCTTTGTGTGGACTTCTGTGGCCTTCACCAGATTACCAAGAAAGACCGATATCCCCCCTCATTGCTGACCTCCTAGACTCTCCGAGCTATGCCAAAGTCTATACCAAAATCGATCTCTGTTCCACTTACCACCTTGTCTGGATAGCGGAAGGAGATGAGTGGAAAACATCCTTCCGTACACACTATGGCTCCTATGAATGGTTGGTAATGCCGGAAGGTCTTACAAATGCTCCAGCAGCTTTCCAACGCTTTGTTAATAGTGTGTTTGCCGATATGCTGGATATATGTGTTATTGTGTATCTGGATGATATTCTTATCTATTCCAAAGACCTTATGAGTCATAGGAAACACGTCTGAGAAGTACTACACCATCTCTGTAAACATTGACTCTATGCTAAACCTGAAAAATGCGAAGTCCACTCATCCTCCATCAAGTATCTTGGTTACCTGCTATCTCCGGAAGGCTTGACAATGTCATCCGAGAAGATCCAGTCTATTGTTAACTGGCTGGAACCTCGGAAGATCAAGGACATTCAATCCTTCCTCGGGTTCGCTAATTTCTATTGTCAATTCATCTTCAATTACTCAGATATTGTAGTTCCCCTCACTCAGCTTACATGCAAGGGAGTTCTGTGGAACTTTTACAAGGACTGCTGGAAATCCTTTGAAACACTCAAGAAGGCCTCCACTTCCGCTCTGGTACTTACCCACTGGATTCCGGATGTTCCTATAGTTGTGGAAACTGATGCCTCTGACTATGCTATTGCTGGAATACTTTCCATTGTATGTCTGGACTCAGAGCTTCATCCAGTTGCCTACTACTCCCATACACTATCCGCGCTGGAACTCAATTATGACACCCACAACAAGGAACTCCTAGCCATCCACGAGGCTTTCTGGACCTGGCAACATTACCTAGAAGGCTCGTCCGAGCCTATAGATGTCATTACGGACCACAAGAACCTTGAGTATTTCTCCACCACCAAACTCCTCTCTCGCCATCAGGCTCGCTGGTCAGAATTCCTCCATCAGTTCAATCTCATCATCCATTTCTGTCCTGGAAAACTTGGAGCCAAACTGGATTCCCTGACAAGACATTGGGACATCTACCCCAAAGAGGGGGTAAGGACTATGCTCAAGTTAATCCTCATAATTTCCGCCCAGTATTCACTTCTGAACAGTTAGCTTCATCCCTACGAGCCACAACCCTAGCACCTCCAGTCCTTAGAGCAGCTGTCCTTATGGATACAGAAAACCTTTGGAAAGACATTCTGACCGCACTTCCCAATGACCCTATCGCCAAAACACATCTTCCGGTACCTTTGGATCCGAGATGGACAGTGAATGATAGTGGATTCCTTTGCTGCAACAACTGTATCTATGTCCCAGAAGCCAATGACTTATGATTATGTGTCCTCCGTAACTGCCATGATCACCCCCTATCTGGACACTTTGGACAAAATTGTACCCTCAAGCTCGTCCAACGCAACTACACTTGGCCCGGAATACATACTTATGTAAAGGATTATGTCAGGTCCTGTACTTCCTATGCCCAAGCCAAAGTTCCGAGACACAAGCCATATGGATTACTCAAGCAACTCCCTGTTCCAGAGAAACCATGGAATTCCATCTCTATGGACTTTATTGAGCAAATTCTGGACTCATCCGGCTATACAGCTATCCTTGTCATCATAGACCATCTATCCAAGCAAGCCATATTTGTTCCGACTCATGACACCATAACCTCTCTGGATCTTGCCCGCCTCTTCATCCTTCACATATTCTTCAAGCATGGTGTTCCATCCCATGTAACCTCGGATCGGGGAACTGAGTGCATATCCCACTTCTTCCAGTCTTTAGGAAAAGCATTAGACATGGTCCTACACTTCGCATCCAGATATCATCTGGAAGGGGACAGACAGACTGAGCGTGCCAACCAAATGCTGGAACAATACCTTTGGATCTATTGCAACTATCAGCAGGACAACCACTGGGGTATTGCCCTTCTTTGCCAATAAGGGTTACCATCTGAATATTTCCATCCATCCGGAACGTGATCTATCCTCCATCCGTGCCCAGGAATATGCTCTAGACCTTAATGAACTTCACTAGTTCCTCTGAGAAGAAATGTCCGAGGCACAGAAACACTATCAAGGACCTGTGGACGCTAAAAGACAACCCACTCTGGACTTCCAGATTGGAGAACAAGTCTTCATTAAGGCCAAGTGCTTCCGTTCCACTCGCCCATCAAAGAAGCTTTCAGAAAAGAATTTAGGTCCATTTGAAATTATGTCTCATCTGGGCACACATTCCTTCGCCATCCGACTTCCGGATTCTATGTGTTCTGTACATCCTGTATTTCACATCTCCCAACTAGAGCCAGCAATTCCGAATACCATCCCCAATCGCATCCAACCTCCTCCTCCTCCAGTTGAGATTGACAGAGAACCAGAATATGAGATATCTGAAATCCTGGACTCTAGACTTGATCGTCATAGACATCAGTGTCAACTTCTGTACCTTGTCCGATGGTCCAGATATGAAGGAACGGATGAAGAGACTTCATGGTTACTTGCTACTGAGCTTGGAAACGCATCCGAACTCATATCCGACTTCCACTCTGCATATCCGGACAAACCTGGTCCTATTCAACTCTGAAGTACATGAAGGACATATGAAATACAAGTAAGAGGGAGATGCTGAACTGAGTAGATCCTTCTAACTTGCAGGCATGGCAAAAGGCCACTGTGTTTATCAGGAATATGTTAGGGACAGGCATATCAGCAGGTTCAGGATTGGTTGGAGGTGGAGCTTCTGCTATGGATGGAATATCCAGAGGGAATGATGATGTCGGAGGGGGTACTTTTACCATGTGTTAGAACCATGCTTGGAGGTTAATGGATCATAAAGGGCTTTGACCTCAGCTTGTATGCTGTGCCCCTTACCTGAGTATTGCCCTTTAATTTTGGATGAAGTCTTAGGGAGAGTTCTGGTGAAGTCCAGATGAACTCTAGATGAACCCTAGGGAAGGATAGCTTGATAGATCTCCAAAGGACTTCCAAATGAGTGCAGGAATGTGCTGGAACTATTTCCAGATGATAGGGGAAGATGACAAGACTACTTGGACAAAGTCCAGAATAGAATAGGTGAAGAATGTTACACAGTAGGTTGGAGGATAGAATAGGACAGGACCATAGAACCATAAGACCAGGGGTCCAAAGGTCTCGGGAAAGGGGCACAGTGTATGAACTGAGGCCAAAGCCCTTTGGATCTCTTACTTATTGAGTATGGTCTTAACATCATCCGTCCATCCATCCATCCATCCATCCATCTATCCATCTATCTGTCCATCCATCCATCTATCCATCTGTCCATCTATCATCCATCTGTCTATCCATCCATCCATCCATCCATCCATCCATCTATCCATCTATCCATCTATCTATCCATCTATCCATCCATCCATCCATCTGTCTATCCATCCATCTATTCATCCATCCATCTATCCATCTGTCTGTCTATCCATCCATCCATCCATCCATCTATCCATCCGTCCGTCTATCTATCCGTCCATCCGTCTATCCATCCGTCATCCATCCGACACTCCACTACTCCTACCTTCGGACATCTGGACCACCTTTGAATCCTCATACCTCCAGACCTTTGGACCTTTGGACCCTTGGTCCTATGGTCCTATGGTCCTGTCCTATTCTATCCTTCATCCTATTGTGTAACATCCTTCACTTGTTCTACTCTGGACTTCGTCCAAGTAGTCTTATCATCATCCCCTATCATCCAGGAATAGTTCCAGTGCATTCCCGTGCTCATCTGGAAGTCCTTCGGAGCTCTATTGAGCTATCCTGCCCTAGAGTTCGTCTGGACTACATCTGGACTTCATCAGAACTCTCCCTAGGACTTCATCCGAAATTAAGGGGCAATACTCGGATAAGGGGCACAGCATATGAGCTGAGGCCAAAGCCCTTTATGATCTGTTAACCCTCTGAGCACGTCTCTAACATTATCAAGAAGAACCATTATACATTACCCCTCATTGCTGACCTCCTAGACTCTCCAAGCTGCGCTTAAGTCTATACCCAAATTGATCTCCATTCCACTTACCATCTTGTCTGGATCACAGAAGGAAATGAATGGAAAACTTCCTTCCATATGCATTATGGCTTCTATGAATGGTTGATAATGCTGGAAGGCCTTACAAATGCTCTAGTGGCTTTCCAAGGCTTTGTCGATAGTGTGTTTGCCAATATGCTGGACGTATTGTTGTGGTATACCTGGATGACATCCTCATCTATTCCAAGGACCTTGCAAGTCATAAGGAACATGTCCAAGAAGTATTACAACATCTCCATAAACACTGACTATATGCCAAACCCGAGAAATGCAAATTTCATTCATCCTCTGTCGAATATCTTGGTTATCTCCTATCTCTGGACAGCCTGACTATGTCATCCAAGAAAATCCAGTCTATAGTTGACTGGCCAGAACCTCAAAAAGTCAAGGACATCCAATCCTTCCTTAGATTTACTAATTTCTATTGTCAGTTCATCTTCAATTACTCAGATATTATAGTTCCTCTTACTTGACTCACCCGCAAGGGTGTTACTTGGAACTTTTTTGAAGACTGCTGGAAATCCTTTGAAGCACTCAAGAAAGCCTTCACTTCTGCTCTGGTACTAACACACTGGATCATAGATGTCCCTATAGTGGTAGAAACCGATGCTTCAGATTATGCTATCACCAGAATACTTTCCATTGTATGCCCAGACTCAGGACTTCACCCATTAGCTTTCTACTCTTGGATGCTGTCTGGTCTGGAACTCAATTATGATGTCCATGACAAGGAACTACTAGCCATCTATGCTGCTGTCCAAACCTGGCGACATTACCTATAAGGCTTGTCCAAGCCTATAGATGTTGTCATGGACCACAAGAATTGTCAGGCCCGCTGGTCCAAATTCCTCCATCAGTTCAACCTTGTTATCCATTATCGTCCTGGGAAACTCAGAGTCAAGCCAGATTCCCTTACTAGACAATGGGACATCTATCCTAAAGAGGGGGATAAGGACTTTGCTCAAGTTAACCCTCACAATCTCCATCCAATATTCATTTTGGAACAGTTAGCTTCATCCCTACAGGCTTCCACCTTAGCAACTCTGGTTCTTAGAGCAGTCATTCTTATGGATACAGAACACCTCTGGCAAGACATCCTGACTGCACTTCCTAATGACCCTATAACACAAACACACTTTCCAGTCCCTTCAGATCCGAGATGGACAATAGATGATAGTAGATTCCTCCATTGCAACAACTGCATCTATGTCCTGGAAGCCAATGACCTATGACTCCGTGTCCTCCATAACTGCCATGACCATCCCCTATCCAGACACTTCATACTCTCAAGCTCATCCAATGTGACTACACTTGGCCCAGAATATGCACTTATGTCAAAAATTATGTCAGATCCTGCATGTCCTGTGCCTGAGCCAAAGTTCTGAGACATAAACCTTACAGATTACTCAAGCAACTCCCTATCTTGGAAAAACCATGGAATTCCATCTCCATGGATTTTGTAGAGCAACTTCTGGACTCATCTGGCTATACAGCCATCCTCGTCATCATAGACTGTCTATCCAAGCAAGCCATATTCATCCCAACTCATGACACCATTACTTCTCTGGATCTACCTGCCTCTTCCTCCTTCACATATTCTCCAAGCATGGTGTTCCATCTCATGTAGCCTCAGATTGGGGAACAGAGTTTGTTACAATCGTATGTGCCCCCTATTCATTTTCCTTTACTCATTGCCATGTCCTTGCTTATGTCAACCATCGCCTTGTATATCATACGTCTCAACACATCTGTACTATAGTTGCCTTCCTCTTTAGGATACACACTTACATTCTCACATCTTTTTTCCCTTACCTGCCCTGAACCTCTTCAGCCTATATAAGGCCTCTGTACAATGCTTGTATTCATTACTTTAATCTTACTGGGTTTTACCTGGAACATCCTTTGCTAAGACCTTGCAACCTTAGTTGTCTGGATTGTATCTAAGACTTAGCACTCCTTCATCTTAGTCTAAAGCGAACCCTTGTTTTGACTCAGCTAGCTCCATGTTGCTGTCACTCCACAGAGTTATCTTTGTCATTACCGACATTGTACTTGACTTAGCCATTTCATACCAGTACTTGACATCCTTGTACTGAGAACCATTGCTCTTTTTCTTTGGTGCTATGATTCACATTTGAGAAGCCTCTCTTGTGTGGCCTTTGTGTTAAGAACTATCCCAGTTCGTAACAAAAGATTAAATTCCCTGATCTCAATGACTATCTAGTTGTTTGACCCCCACCACTGACCCTAAGCTCTAACAGACAGCAAGACAGTGTGTGTAGGCACCCAAAGGTTATTTTTAGATATCCTGACATAGAAACACCATCATGTCAAAAGATCATGAATTCAAGATTGGCCAGCCAACCATCTTCAATGGCAGCTGCAATGCATCTAAATCCTTCATCCTATCTTGCTGAGCATATATGGATATCAATAAGAAGGTTTACATAACCAATAAGCAGAAGGTTATCTTCATCTGCTCATTTATGGAGAAAGGAAACACTGGCACATGGAAGGAGTGCTTTATGGAAAAAGTACAAAGCACCTCCCCTGCCGATTATGGCAAGCTTGACAATTTCATTGCAAGCTTTGAAAAAGTATTTGCCTTCATTGACCCAGTAGGGTCCACCATCATGAAGCTACATGACATGAAGCAAGGCGGAAAAGACTTGCAAACATACATATCTGACTTCATCCATCTCACAGCCCTCACTAAGGTAGCAGACAACTCCACCCATATCCAATACTTCCAGGACAGCCTGAACCTTGGCATCCTGATGAAGTTGTTCAACACAGGAGATGTCCCTGACACCTTTGATGGAATGATTGAAACATGTGTCAATATTGACAACACATTCCACTGCTTGCAAGCAATAAGAAACTGCCATGCTCCTCCTCAGAAGAGCCAGAAGTATGGGAGTTCCCAGTACACATCTTCCCACGATCCTAATGCAATGGAAGTTGATTGTCTTACTCAAGCTGAGAAGACTGAACATATGAAGAAGGGCAAATGCTTTAATTGCCACCAGACTGGACACCATGCAAATAGATATCTGCAGAAGAAGGGGAAAGATACCCCTGTTGTCATATTCCATAATCTGATCTGATCTGATCGATCCTGCTTCTATCTGGACCACAGATCTGATCCGGATCACCCATCCGAAACACCTAGCTTCTTGTGTTCTAAGTCCACTATGCATACTTGCTTCTATCTCCTTTTGGTGATCTACCTGTACTGGTGTCCCGGCTGTGTATATTCCTGTCCTGCTTACTGATCTGTTACCTGTGCTTCATATCTGACTCATGTTTGCTGATCTGCTGCACATTTACTAATAGACTTCTGTTATACTTTGTGCATAGCCCTCCAGTTCCAGACTCACTGATTATCAGTACTATCTACCTACAGTATATAAACTGCATGTACAACTCTAGAGAACCTTAGTTCGAATATCATCTTAGATTCTGCTCATTCTGTTCATCCGAACTTGATCCTCTTCTAGCTCTAAGTATCTTCCAAGACTTAGGATTGATTCCTACAGTCTACACTTCCGACTCTACCTTTGGTAGTCTATATCCGTTAGTTTCTAGTATGGACCTCATCCGCTACTAGCCTTATACCTTGAATCCATCCATGCACTCCGGATATCCTTCAGACGTACTCTTTCCATCCATACATTTCGGATATCCTTCAGACATATCATATCTGATACCTTCAGACCCTCAGATCTGCTACGCAAGCACTTCTGGATCCTCAGACATATATTACTCCTCTGAAATAAAGGGTAGTACTGCTGGCAATTGATTTTATCCACCTTTGATATTGAACTACACCATGTTGCCGGCACCAAACTAGCAGTCCCTGATGCCCACTCCCATCGCCCTGATCATGATAATGGCTGTCATGATAATGAAGATACTGTTCTTCTTCCTGATTCCCTATTCATCTGACTTATCAACACAGATCTACTTGATATATCCTCCATCTGTGCCCAGGAATATGCCCTAGACCTTAATGAACTTCACCAGTTCCTCCGAGAAGAAATGTCTGAAGTGCAGAAATGCTATCAAGAACCTGTGGATGCTAAAAGATAACCTGCTCCAGATTTCTGGATTGGAGACCAAGTCTTCATTAAAGCCAAGTACTTCCATTCCACTTGTCCATCAAAGAAACTTTCAGAAAAGAATTTAGGTCCATTTGAAATCATATCCCATCCAGGCACACATTCCTTCACCATCCAACTTCTGGATTCTATGTGTTCCATACATCTCATATTCTATGTCTCCCAGCTAGAGCCAGCAGTTCTGAACACCATTCCCAATTGCATCCAACCTCCTCCTCCTCCAGTTGAGGTTAATGGAGAACCAGAATATGAGATATCCGAAATCCTGGACTCTAGACTTGATCGTTGTAGACACCAATGTCAGCTTCTATACCTCGTCCAATGGTCCAGATACAAAGGAACAGATGAGGAGACTTCATGGTTACTTGCTACCAAACTTGGAAACGCATCCAAACTTGTATCCGACTTCCACTCTGCATATCTGGACAAACCTGGTCCTATTCAACTCTGAAGTACATGAAGGACATACGAAATACAAGTACAAGTATCGGAAAAGGCCACAAGACTGAGACAAACTACATTTCCATAGACTCCTCCACCTCTCTGGATCCATCCTCCTCACTTCCGAAATCCTTATTCATCTCTTCATCTTCCTCCTCCACATCCGAAGACTTCCAAACCTTGTCCGATGGCATCTGAATCCCCAGCTGAAGCTCCCCAAAAAGCAAGGCCTGAAACTCCCTCTGTTGTTGAAGGAACAGCTCCAGTCCAGAGCCCATCCAATCCATTGCAGCCCTGCTGCCTTCCACTGCCAGGATGCTCTGTTTTAGGAGAGAATTGGTCCGAGCCAACTCGGTCATGATGTTGTTGACAGCCATCACCAAAGGTTGTCCATCATCCTCCACAACTTCCGAAGGTTCCAGACTCAGACTCTTCTGATGCCTCTTACCTTTACCCTTCAGAAAGGGGGATCCAGCAGCATGCTGCCTTTTCTTGCCCTTCAGAACCTTGATGGATCCGGGCTTTCCAGGACAAGTGACCTTGTCCCTGCAGCATGGATCGCAAGACTTGATCTATCCAAAAGTTCATTAGCTCAGATCCAAGACAACTGTATAGACTCACCATGGTGTTCTTTTCCGCGTCCGTCCAAAGACAGATTTGACCCTTTCCAGCACAACGCGTGCAGGATCTGTCATTGTCCAAAGACAAAGTACAAGTCTTCCGAATGTTAGGAAAGTTGCATAACAAACATCTGAAACTCACTGTTTCTGCTATAATCTCCCTATGCCTCTTTTCCTCTGCTGCTGCCCTCCATTTCTTGGCCTCCTCTATCTTCCACAGATCCTCCTGACATTTCCATTCCTCCTCCTTGCGCTTCTGTTCCTTTTTGGCTTCAGCTGCAGCTTTAGCAGCCATCAACTTCCTCTCCAGATCCACTACAAGGTCTGCAGCAGGGTTAGGGACATTGGATCCTTCTCTAGACATGATGAAAACAGTTGTTGTGATAAAGAGATAAAAGTGGGGGTTATGAATCACTCTGGACATCTGATGTCTGTATATCTGTCAGATTACAGACTCAGCACATTGACCATCAGACTTCTCCATTGTGTCACATTAATTTCATCTGATCCAGATCGACACTTCTTGTGCCTCAGGGATTTGGCCCTAAGTGTTACGACTGGGATGGGCTCGTTGAACGACAGTTCAAAAGAGAACAGCGGTCGTTAAC